>JAWRVZ010000082.1:1600000-1780000 GCA_037043235.1 Rhodeus uyekii
ATGAGGACAGGACAAAATGTTCCCACAAAGATGGCAATATCCAAAATCCTTTGAATTTTTTTTGGTCCCCATGAGGAAAATAGAGACGAAGTGATGTTTTTGTTTTTGTGATGGGTTTTTATGAAGTGTGTGTGTGTGTGTGTGTGTGTGTGAGAGAGAGAGAGAGAGAGAGAGAGAGAGAGAGAATGTGTGTGTGTGTGTGTGTGTGTGTGTGTGTTTGAGAGAGAGAGAGAGAGGCAGACATTTCTAATACGTAAATACGTCATACTAAGCATAACACTAATGTAAAATCACACAAAATGAATAAGAGAGTACTTTCAAACAGTGAAATAAGCTTTATTTATTTTTATTTATATAATTTGTGTTTTAATTTATATAATGTCCTCTTGTTCCAAACTTGTATGAGTTTCTTTCTTCTGTTGAGCACAAAAGAAGATATTTTGAAGAATATCAACCACACAGTTGACGGCACCCGTTGACTTCCACAGCATTTTTTCTGAGTCAATAGGTGCCATTCGATTACCAACATTCT
Organism: Rhodeus uyekii; assembly: GCA_037043235.1. Lineage (NCBI taxonomy): Eukaryota > Metazoa > Chordata > Actinopteri > Cypriniformes > Acheilognathidae > Rhodeus > Rhodeus uyekii. The sequence goes on from JAWRVZ010000082.1 coordinate 1,600,533, forward strand.
TCAAAATATCATCTTTTGTGTTCAACAGAAGAAAGAAACTCATGCTGGTTTTGAGGGAGAACAAATGTTGACAAAATTCTCATTTTGGGGTGAACTCTCCCTTTAAATAAGAATGAAAGATGAGTCTGATGTGACCGCTGGTCGGCGGTGTTGACTGCCCATCTCTGAGCTCCGCCCATCTCCGCTCACCATCAGCATCAGCATCACTGAGGATGAAAGAGCTCGGGAGGTGTTGCGCTATTTGAATACACCGCGCTACAGGAGATCATCACGGATGCTTTTTGGCCACGCGCTGGCCAGCCGGTGATCGGTGTGTTTCGTGTCTATGGGTGTTGACGTGATGTCCCCTCCTCTGAGGAACCTCAAGTGCTTTTCGCCGGTGATGTGCCAATGCAAACTTATATGTAGCAAGCGTACGCTTTCGCTCATGTTCGGCTGTAAGGTAAGCTGGGGGAGCGCGCGCGCGCACCCGTTCCTGTTCGCTTTTCTTGTGGATAGGATGCTAGAAATGCGATACCATGTTGGTGACAGAATTCCCCCATGCGTTTACCCAAATTATGAAACCGAAAATTATGAATGAAAAGTCGATTGTGTGTGTTTGCGACCGATTCATCTCTACAATACATTAACTCTTTATACAAATCACAAATCATACCGAGAACAAATCATACAAATCTATCTGAACGTGCAAAGAGAATCTCCACCCGTTAAATCTCCACCTTCATTTAACACACGATGCCCCTATGGCGGGGCATGTTGTCACACTATGTGAGGGAAGATGTATGTCATATTATCTAAAGAAAAAAGGCATTTCAGCTAAATGTAAACATTAAAAACCTTATAAAACACAGAAGAGCAAAGTTTGAATAAATAAATAAATGTAGAAACACTTTTTTAAGCTGATTGAAATTCTATTTAATGAATTCCAGCATATAAACCACATGTGACAACTTGCCCCAAATGGATGTTTATGTTGTTAGAACACAGTTTAACCTTTGGACTGAAACAGACCTTCAGTGTATAGTTGACTCTTGCCTAAATGCATCACAGCTGACTGCATTCTTCCCTCCCAGTTTTAGTTGATTGTGTTCACTCAGTGTCCAAAATAATGTTTTATCACACTGGTTATTAAACTGAGGATGTGTGTAGGCCATAACAATTTATATTGGGCATGAAAGTGCATTATTGATAGGCAATTAAAATATCTTTGTCTATATCACAATGGAATACTTACTGTGATTTCTTGCATATTTATTTTTGTATCATTGTGTCACGTGTGAGATGTGACACAGTGTCCGTTCCTCTGTCTCAGTATCATGAATATTCCAAATATATTGATATAAGCAATGTATAATCTTGTAGTTTCTATAATCTTGTAGACGAGCTGCTTATTCTGATTCAAAGAAATTACCCAGCTAACAAAAATACATTCTAAGAACGTTTTTCTAGCGTTCTGTATATGTTATTAAAAACGCTATTTCTTAATGTTCTCTGATCATTGAAAACATCCAGTTTTCAAACTGTTTCTTGGTTATGCAAACGTTAAGGGAATATTCAATTTGAACATTCTGCTAACATACATTTATTTTACATTCATGCATTTTTTTTCAGATACTTTTATCCAAAGCGACTTGCAAGAAACACATTGACATTCTAATCAGTTCTTGCTTTCCCTGGAAATCGAACCCATGACCGTGGCGTTGCAAACGCCACACTCTACTGCTACAGTAAAGTTATATGAGCTTTACTTAGCTATTACTTAGCTAAGTAACTTTACATAATATGAACATTACTTTTGAATGTTCTCTGAACATCATGATATGAGTAGTTACATTTAAAAAAACATTCATTCCGAAATGAACATCCAGATAAACTAACCAGCTACGATGATTCAAACTAGATTTTGGTTCACGTATCATACTTAAGTCTTAATGTTAAACGCGTCAACTTTCTCAGACCTTTTCTACATTTTAGGGGGGGGGGGGGGGGCAGCAGGTTAAATGTCTTTATTGACCAAAATTTCATATTAATGAAATTACAGTAGTCACTATTCTGTAATGGAAATGGAATTGTGTCACAACCACACTTCGACTACTTCGAACATCATCATAACATGTTAAGGCGCGTCTGCTTGAATCGGTCAGGATGATCTGTGATGATCTGTAGTTTTGTTCTGTGTCAGATCGCTGTGATTCGAGCAGGGTCGATACTTCCAGTGGAATAGATTGAGACACGGATAGTGGCTGAGATGATGACCTTGAGAAACATGATGGCGTGGAGAGGGCTGGTACTGAAATACACTGATAAAGAGAGAGAGAGAGAGAGATGTATAATACATTTGTATATTTGATCATTCATATCTCTCACTTTCCTTTTTCTATGTATATCTGTATTCATTCACAAGATCTTTATTGATATGGCTGATTGCCTAAATTTTGTTGGCATTTAAGGACACTAATATATTGACCGTACACTAGAAGATTGACTATAATGTTTCTCATTTAAAACCTTTTGGTACAAATGCTTATGCTTTAAATACCTTTGCAAAAGAAGCATAATTGAAGAATCACTAGCTTAAAATAAGCTTAAAATATTAGATTTGGGTCATTACAAAATGGATGTATTCCATTTGTGTTCTTCCATAGTTTAGATGACTTTACTATTGGAACGGGAATTTCCACTAAAGAAAAAAAAAGAGGATAGAGAACAATCAGACTGAAAGAATGCTGTTGACAACAATAGAAAAGTGTCAGACTGAACACATGTTCAGAGGATGTCTCATATATTGATTATATTGATATAGCTTATAGAGTTTCTTCAGAAAGTCTTCACCCTCATCAATTATGTATCAGTATGTTATGTTGCAAAGTCTGTTTAAAGCATATTTACTAACAGCATATTTTCTGCTGGCTCTTTTAGAACAATATTACTGACCCCACCATAAAACATTTTGATTGTTGTGTTTAGTAATGTGCTTTTGCATTTGCCAGAAAACAAATATGACAGTGGCTCAAGGATATATGCGTTGAGCAGTTATTAGCTTAAGTTGAAGTTTTGTTCTTGGTTTTCAATTTACGTTTGCTCATATTATAAGATATTCCATTTTACATTCAATTACGTAAAGTTTATAGTTCAACGAAGCCTGTCAACAAAATAACACATTGCGCTTTTAAATCAATGGATGATTATATGAGCTTTTTACACATGTGGCATTATAAAGAGCTGGGAAGTAAATTGTAATTGTGTTTTATGTAATTGGGGAAATGTGTTTGTCTTTTCTCCTGAATGAACTGAAAGCTCTACATTATATATGTTTTTTGCAATTGGCAGGTGGCAACTATTTGTGTTAGACTGTATGTGTCACAGTCTAGTCTAGATCCTTATGTTTGTCCCTCTTGTGTTGCCGTAGATGTCTAGTTAGTTTGATTACCCATTTAGTTTGCCACCTGTTTGTTATTTCCTAGTGTATTTAAACCCTCATGTGCATCATGTCTTGGTCAGTTGTTGAATGTTATTTGTTTGTAAGAAGAGTTTGGAAGTTTGCTCCTGGTTTTCTCCCTCCGAGTTTTCTGTTTGCACCCTCGTGTGCCTTTTTGTTTGGTTTATAATTAAAGTTCCATTTTGAATTTATTAAGTTATCCCCGTGTGTCTCCGAGTTCCACACACAACTTCATTGGTGCGTTAACAGTATGGTAACGACAGACATTACTGGGCTGTGATTTCTCTCTACTCCATCATTACTCGTGGCTCATGCTGAGCGCTGTGATTATTTCAAATCCCCTAACCTTAAGTATTAAACTTTAGTGCAGAACTCGTCTTGCACCGTTTGCGATGCTGACATGACTGATACCTCATTTTGTGTTGAGGAGAGATATGCTACAGTATTACCGCTATAGGCGTTAGCTTTCCTTCATAAGGATGTATACGCCCGGGGATTTTCAAAAGGCAAAGATCTTGATAAAATAAGAGAAAAAAACTATAGACATAAGGTGCAGTAAATATTAAATTCTTGTCGTTATGCTCATGTTTAGTCCTTATCCCTCACTTTGCAATTTCATGGCATGATTGTATTATTGCTGTGAAGAATCTGCTTTGTTGTTTCTCTTTCTTTATTCATCTTTCTTTCCCTCTCTTTTTTGTTTTCTGCTACTGAATGCAGTTTTAAAATGAGTTTTAAAATCTATGATCACTAGTAGGACAAAATGTGCCCCCTAATCACACACACACACACACAGAGAGAGAGAGACATAGAGAAAGCAGAATTGGTTTTTCACAAAAAGTCTCCATTAATAATAAATGATGTTGGATGAATTTCTCACCGCCTGTCTATCTCTCTGTCTGTCAGCGTTCAGATTCCACACAGCAGGCAACGGCTATAAAAGCCATTTATACTCCCTTATTAGAATAAAAAGCTGTTTATGTGGACAAAGAAATCAAAATGAGAGTTCACAAATCTGGAAAAATATGGTATGTAGTGCATCAGCAGGGACTAGAGACAAAATCCCATATATTTTATCCATAGAGAAATAGCTTTTTAGTGTTGTTAACCTTTCAAGACATACCATGATCTTCAGTGTTTACTGAACTCAATGCCCTGTCCTCCTGTAGAAGCCGCAAGAATCGTGCCGTTCGTATCACTGTGTATTAAGTGCTGAGGAAAATCTGGAGCTGAAATTCAGATATGCTAATATTGGTATCTGACCCACGCCCATCTGACCAATCAGAGCAGAGCAGGCTCTCAGAAAGGCGGGGTTTAGAGAGACTAAATGTGTGTTAGTGTTTCAGACACTGTGAGAAAAGAGCTGATGCTGCAATGGATATTATGAGAAAATGAAAGTGTGTGTAAATCTATTATATGAGATTCTGGGAATAAAATTAAGACCCTTTAGAAAGTAGGCACTTTAAGAATGTTTTATGAATCCGGCCCCAGATTTCCCAATGGCCATATAGGGGCCAATAAAATCTGTTTTATGTTTTTGCAAATTCTGGATTGATTTTTTTTTTTTTGTGGAATCAAAAGTTTAGAAATTTCAACTTTATGCAAATGCACTTCTGTATTTTGTTGATTTCAAATTGTTAATTTGGTTACAGGACTGATGTAGTTTATATCACAACACTCTCCAACAGCAGAGTAATTCTTTTACATCTAATTCCTAGTCAATTCGGAACGATATATTAGTTTTTAATATCGTTTATGATTGTATTTTCTTAAGATATGATCGGACATGCAGCCTACCAAATACATCAGAGCAATAGCACTGGGAATCTCCACTTGTTTCTTCCCCTTACAGAGACTAGCGACATATGGAGACAAAGTCTCTGGTGGTGTGAATGGAGTGTCACGCTTGCTTCAGTGTGTGTGTAGTAAATTAAACCATGTGTCACAGAGACAGGCAAAACATACAGTATGTATATTAAAATAGTCTTTTTGTGGTTTAATATTCACATATAATCATGTTATATAATATATTTATGTAGTTTTTATGACTGCATTCTGCGATTCCGTAAGCGTTGCGTGGAAATCCTAGCTATAATAAGATTCCAAAAAAATGAGGAGAATATGTAATGAAATCCATACTGAATATAAAGCAGGATAGATAATTCTTAAATCATTGAACAAGGAGGCTGTGTTTGTATTATATTTGATGATATGTACTGATTCCTGAACCTCTGATCTCTTGTTCATTCTTTTAGATTACAGGAAATGTGTAATGTAAGCCAAGTCTCAGGGGGTTTCAGGGTGGACTGGCAACCGGTCCGTTCTCTCTATTCCTATGGAGATTACATGTGGATAACTCAGTAAAACCACCCCTTCACTGCTGTATTTGGCTGTTGAGGTCTTTTGAAACTCTTGGCTAATATTAGAACGTAAACTCGTCTGTTGGCGTGATGTAAACCTGGGTTTGTGAGAAATGAGTGATCGGACGATGAGTCACATCTTTTCAACAAGGAAGACTTAAAAAAGTCTCAAATAGACGTTTGACCATCAGTATGACCAACTCTGGTTGGCTTTCTGTAGGTTTTTCCGGCTCGCTTTGACAGGAAGAGAGTTTGATCGACATCTGTGAAAGCGGCTTTCCACAGATTTCCACAGATTTCCAGTTTCATTTTCCTGTGCAGTTTAGACCACAATTAAGAGAAGCATACAAAAACATCTTGAAATTATTTAAGTGTTGATTATCAAATGTCTGTACAGAAAACAATAGAAATTTGCAAATGTGTGTTCACTGAAAAAGAAATTAAACAACCATGTGATTTATTGAAAGAGTTTTTTTTTTTGTTGGTCAAATCAAAAATCATGATTTAAAAAGGTTTTGTTTAGTTTGTCTAAATAAAATCTAATAAAAAACAATAATACACAACAGAAAAAAAAGGAAACATTTAATTTAAATAACATTTTCGCTTGGCATGCAGAATACACATTTACTGACTGTAGAAATGATTATTATTGTCTTTTATAATTGTTTTCTGTTGTTTTTATTTGTTAGTGCATAACAGAAATATGATGCATATTTTAAAAATACATTAACATTAAGCTCTTTCAAAGTTTGAAGTAGCTAAATTTAATAAGTGAAAATTATTAATCAAAATAGAGCTATGTGTTTATGATGAAAAATGTAAAAAATATATATATATATGTATATAAATATATAACAAATAAAATATAACACAAAAAATATATTTTATAAATAAATACAATTTACATTTTATAAATATAAAAAATATTTATTTCTATAAACATAATATAATATTTATTTAAAATATAAAATATTATTACCTACATCAAGTAACATTTTGGCTTACATCTATAGAAAATAAATTGATAAAGTATATGGTTTTGATAATATATTTTTTTACTTTGTACAAATGTTTTTGTCTTTGGGAAAATAAATAATCTTTATGAATATTAAATTACAACATTACAACATAACAAAAATCGAATAAATTTAGCTGTAACAAATTAGAGTTTATTGTTTTGTTATTTTAATAAGTTGGTTCAAAGTATCTTTTTTTTCAGTGTATGTTTGTGTGCGACTTAGAAATTCTGTATGTGCAAAATGAAAGAGTACTTACTGTTCCACACACAAAACTTTGAAAACTAAGACAAATCAGGCTGGAGCTTACCAGTTTGCTTTTTTTGTGTGTGCATTATGCATTAGGCATACAGTGAGCAGACTGTGGGTGGGCTGTGCTTTTTCTCCCTGCGAGTATTATGATGATCAGAGTCCTCTGCCACCTCTCTCTCTCTGTGGTGCATGCTGGGAATAGATTTGTGTCAGACAGTTGTGTGCGGAGTGTTTGGTATCACTCTTGACGCTGTGACGTATGCTTTTGTTTCCCCTCTTCAGTATGTTAGTTATTACCCTCAAGGGTTTTGTTATGTGCACACAGACACACTCGGAGCCTGGCACGGCATCAGTCGCCTGCAGGGAAAACACTACCTCTCTCACTGCCACTGGCGGCGTTTGTAGAAAAATATTAAAAAAATTAGCAAGTCTTGTACCGGTAGTTAAAAGTGGATAAAGAAACACACGTGCCCCATTCATTTAAAGAAGTCATGAAATGAGTAATAATGCATTTTCCTTGATCTTTTGTCATACAAGAGGTCATTGTACGATAAAAATATAAAACCCCCAAACTTCCTTGTTAGTCCAAAAACAGCTTTTGTTGATGTAATAGCGAGACGAGAGACTGCAGAATCAGATCATCACATTTTCGGCCCCATCCTCTGGCATGAGAAGAGAGATACAGGATCACTGGACTAAAAGCAGCATTACCTTCCATAAGATCCTAATGCTAGGAATTTTAAACTATGTGAATGTCTATTATTTGTTTGTTCAGTTATGCAGTGGTGGTAAGAGTTTTTTATCAGCAGTATTCCTCTCATTAAGGGTTAATAAAGACAGTGCAGAAGCATGTAAATGTAATAATCTCTGCTGTTTATTGTGGATTTCGAATCAAATTTATATGCAGCTGGGAACTCCTGAGAGACACCCAGAACAGAAAACTGTCACATGGAAGAAAATGAGCTCACATTTAGTGTGTGATATCACAGTAGCTCTCCTCAGGCAGTGATGGACGTCTTTCAGAATCATTGGTGCAAAAATATGATGTAATTCATTTAGGATTCCTTTCCAGGAGCTGTCAACAACCTTTAGACACTACCCAAGAAGAGTGAAAAACTGGACACCTGTTGCAGTTTTGTGCCCTGGGCCAGTTGAATAAAATACCTAGGTTTATGGTGCGTCCAAAATCGCGTACTGTCTGAGTAGGTACTAGGCTGTTGACCGATAGTAGATTTTACCGGTACTGATAACTAGGTTGGGCCGTACTTGGCGATACTGGACTAATAAAACAGTGCCGAACCATGAAAATGAAATAAATATATAAATATGAATATATTAAAATGGGAATTTCTACAAAACAAATTCTGCAGAAAATTATTTAAACATTAAAATATTACAGATCAAATGGGTTTCTTTAGCTACAAGCTAAAAACATGTGTACACTTCATAGATTACACTTTACAAGTCCCATTTGTTAACAAGAATGTATTTGCTAGTTTACATGAACTATATGGATTATGCAATATACATTTTTAGTAACTTGATTATTCATGTTAGTTCATAGCATTAAGGTTAACAGATAAAATTCAAATTAAAACTCAATTAGTAAACTTTGAAATTATTATAATTATTTCTTTATTTCAATACCTTAGTTAATGATACAAATGTGTAACAAGTGTTGCCATTTCATAAAAATACAAAAAGTCATGCTTAAAGATGGCCATATTTAAATATCTACACAAAGGCCAGAGCATTAAAATTACATAAATGTATTTATATGAATAGTATCACACTTTATTTGCTTCTATTTTAGAACACTTGATGATTATCTAATCAAAATAACTATAATACTATAGTTTACTATACTATAATTTTAAATATCATTGACTTTAAATATGCAACTTTGCTGGTTAATCAATACATAAAAGTGACCTGGTGGATATAAACTAATGCAAATAGTACAAAGTAACATTTGTGACATTAAACATTTGAGTCGGGCTTCTCTTACTTGTCACATCATAGAAGTAGAACTGGTTGTGAATTCTATTTAATTATCATAATATCCTTATGTTTTATATTCTGTGTTAGTTTTATCTATACATTTGCTTTTTTGCACTTGTCATTTCCTGCATTCTCTCTCAGTCATTGTGGTGTTGCTGGCTCATTGTAATGTGATCTTGCTGACTGTTACCTCCCTTCAACCCCCACTTTATCCCTTCTTTTCTCATTCCTGGTGAGATTGAAGGATTGTTTCGGCCTGATCTTGATACAAACTCAGTTCACTTGGCGGCCATCTTGGCAGCACTTCCGAACAACTGTTATAGTGCAAATACGGCTTTTGTCTACTTGAAAAGAAAAATAATAAAATCTCAAAATCTGTGTGCACTTATAATGTCTGTATGACTTTTTTATTTTTTTACATCAAAAACGGCCCTAATTTAGAAATAAATGGCCATTTTCGAATCTCGTGATTTTAGCCATCTTATTTGAATACTGTTTTAAAGGGTGTGACTCATTTAAACTGCAGATAAATTGAGTTTTGTCTCCTAAAAGACGAGTCGTCAGTAATTCCAATCTTCCTGTACGAACCTATGTAGGTTTGTAACACATTTGCATAATGCCCACCTATGGTCTTCATTGGCTGCCCGTGAACAACGTCTACTTTGACCCTCAAACAACGTAGTTGTAGCTGAGATGGAAGAGTTGCTGTCGTGCTGTCGACATGGAATTACAATTTAAACAACAGATGATTTTTATGCTATTAAGAAGAACAGTGTGATTTACTGACGTATAAACAGCAATAAAAGATTTTGTACATCCTTACATATCAGTAATCAGTGATTAGATTAGTCATTAGATTCAAGACAGTTTGTGGCATTACTGTCAGTGTTTGCAAAGCCTGTGTCGAATTGTGACTGGTTTACCAAAAAATCCAATGAAATGAACCAAACAAACAAATAATGCTCTACTGAGACATTTACATAATTGAAAATTAACAGCCTTTGGAAAGCAATGTTATTTTTAGTCCAGTGATACTGTTTTATCTGTCCATATCACTTGATCACATCACTAAAGCTCCAGTGGACGGGCCAAAAAGGTGATGATGAAGAAGCAGACGTCGATCTTTGTCTGTGCAGGCAGTTTTTGTGCTGATATATTCATCTCTATAAACCGTATGTAGAAAACGAATGGTTTTTGGCAGCCTGGTCTCAATAAAAGCTTTTTTTTAAACGAACAGTACGTTTTTGATGCAAAATTACCTCATATATTATATCAAAAGATCAGGGAAAATGTAATTTTTCAGTTTATGACCAAATAGGCTAAAAATGCAGTTACATCGGTCCAACTAATCTGTAGCAGAAAGACCAGTGCTGGATACATTATTTACCTAAATAATCTCTAGCTGACTTTATATTTACCTGATTTTTAACCAAACCAAACTTCTTTGAGCAGCTGGAATGAACTCATTCTAACCTCACTTAATATTTATGATAAGTGATTAAGGTAATTGTTTCTTTTAATAAGTAGGGACTGTTATGCATACGAGCTGCGCGCCTCCCCTCTCTGGCCACCGGAGGGAGCTCACACGTATACTGACACACACACACACTACATTTCCCATGATGCTGTTCGTTGGACTGATTATAGCATCAGCTGCGAACCATTACATGGACTATAAACTACTCACACCCATGCACACACACAGCGAAGTCTTGTTCTAGCATTTCTGAGCGTTTATTCCTGTGCCTGATCTCCTGTTACCGTTACGTCGTTGATTCTGTCTGACCGCCCCGACCTGTGCCTGGATTATCGCTCGTGTATGTTATCTGACTGTCTTGACTTCCCCGCCTGGATTATCGTACCTGATTCTGTCTGCCTGCCTTTCTGAACCTTGCCTGGAATATCGTTTATGTATGAGATAAATTCTCTGCCTGTCAGGATTACCCCTGCCTGTATGACTACTCTTATTTAAGACAAGTATTTGGATTTCTGCCTGTGAGTACCATTTCTTACAGAGACATATTATTAAGCATTATGGTTCATCAGCCAGTGGCTTGAATCATACATATTTTGGTTCGGATGTACGAAAAACGACAAATTAGTGCGAGAACACAACCCCATAAAAGTGCCGATGGGAGTGGAAAGTTCTGCGCGTGATTTATTATGATGCACAAATGAAAGATCACATTTACATAATGACCTACTGCAAATTAGCTTCTGGTTTCAGACATGCTTCATTTAGAGCGGTAAATAATGGAGCAAATACCAGTAAACGGACTAGCGCAAACCTAAGTGAATCACCTTGCGTGATTCATTTAAACACTCTCCTCCCATAAATGCTGCGTCTGAAAAGGAAACTCCAACAAATGCATATGCAATAAGATCAGCTGTAAAAAATAACCCCGTCCGTGCCTTTTCAGCTCTCATTTCTCACTGTGTCTTTACTAAATCCTGACAGTAATTTTGGTGTTAGCTGTTAGCTGTTAGCAAATGTGGCCCTGAGGCTTTATGTTTTTGACTTCATGTCATAAAGCTTGATAAATATGTGATGTTTCAAACCAACTGGTATTCACTGTTCGGGAGCTTTATTAGTTGGATTGTTTTTCACATGTATTTATTTATATAGCACTTTATACAATACAGATAGTTTCAAAGCAGCTACACATTAAAAAACAGAAAAATAACAGTGTTACTGTTCATCAGTTCATTAATTCATCAATCATAAAACAAATTCAGCTGTAAAGCAGAATACAACAGTGTCATTATTCATCACAGTTTAGTTTACTGTTGATTAATTTCAGTTCGATAACAGTGTCAATGTTGTTATTATCCAAATCATTGTTGTTCTCATCCAATAGTTTCAGTGCAGTGAAATCGTTAAAAACATTGGTGAGAATTACTTGCAATGCGACATTTCGAGCAAGCGAAACTTAATGCAAAGCTTCAGGATTTGGTTTGAGTATGTTTTCTCTCTTGTTCTCTCTGTAGAAATATCGGTATCAGGATGAAGAGACTCCGCCCCTGGAGCATAGCCCCGCCCACCTGGCTCACAGCAAGAGTGCCGAGATGCTTCACATGAGCGATAAGAACCTGGCGGCCATGGATTCAATGCACAGTTACGCCCCGCACACACACATCTCGCCAATAAAGGTACTCACACAAACTCTCACACACACACACACACACACACACACACACACACACACACACACACACACACACACACACACACACACACACACACACACACACACACACACACACACACACACACACACACACACACACACACTCACTCACTCACATGGGTTTTAAGTTGTTGGGTTTCCATGTTTTTATGGGAATATTCCATAGACATGATTTTTATACTAAACATTTTTAGATTTTCAAAATAAATATCACTTAGTGAATTTGTGAATGACTATATTATGTAAGCTGTTTTGCACATGGGGACCAAAAAATGTTCGCACAAGGACACACACACACACACACACACACACACATACACATGGAGAATTCAGTTGTGCTTTATTGAAGTGGAACTTTCTAGAAGCTTCTCCTGTTTCTTTAGGAGAAATAGATGCAGCCAGTTGTTAAAGAACATTACAAATGTACCTATTATTGTAGTATTATTTATCGACTTTTAATTATTAATATTTGATTTTATTTTGAATTAGTTTTGATTTTTTTTTTTTTTCAGTTGAAGTGTTAGTATTTTTGTTAAGTGCTTTTGTATTGTTTTAAACATATATTTCTACAGTAATCCCTCGCCACTTCGCAGTTCAAGTTTTGCGGCCTCAGTGCATCGTGGATTTTTCAAAAATATTAATCGAAAAATTAAAATGAAAGAATACCACCATATCGGCAGCCGTAATGCAGGAAGCAACGTTGTTTCATCGTGATGCGCGACGGTTTCCCGGGATGCCAGAAAAAAAGAGAGAATCTCTCTCAGAGGCTTTGTACACACCCACCGGCACTCAGACAAGACACGTGATTGGTTCCCGGTGCGAGATCGACCAATGAGAGCACGAGTGGATGTATCCCGTGAGCTGATTGGCTGATCCTACTTCGCGGACTTTCACATATCGCGGGGGGTTCCGGTCCACATTAACCGCGATAAACGAGGGATTACTGTATTTAACATTTATGTTTATTTCATTTTTGTACTACAGCTTAGGTCTGTTTTGATCACACTTACTTAGGTCAAGTGTAAAACACTTGCTGCAATTCCTAGTCAGGGTCAGATTTGGTGGCATGGGTTGGTTTAAAGGTGGATGAAGGGTTAGTTAACTAGTTAACTAGGCCTTCTTAGTTAACTAGGACCTCTTAGTTTATGGCAGTTAGTTGCCATGAAAAATGGTAGTTATTTAAAATATAAAATGTATATTTTATTTTATTTCAGCTTATTTCAATTAACAAAAACAACAACACAAGCATTGTGTGACACTGAAAATGAATGTGGATAACATTATTAATAATCAAAGATAATCACAGATAATCACATTTGGTATTTGTACACTTAAGTACAATTGCATTAAATCCAGATAATTTCCATATGCTCTCTATTTTATCTATCTCTAGTTTAACCTATTGCGATTTTAAAGAGATCTCATTTGAGATGTTACTTACCACCACGTATAGATAAACTTAATAAATATTCACTTTAGGTTATCTACAGTTCTCCGCCATGCAGTGTGTGTGCAATACAGTGTACATGTTTTCCACACAATATATTCATTGTATTGTTTGTGTGTCTGTTTCAACTCACTCATGCCCTGGTCTACTGCACTATATTTCTCAATGTCTCTTCTCTACTATTTTCATACTCGTCTCTTTCTCTGCCTGTCTTACTGTGTCTCTGTCTGACCTCTGTGTTCATTCCCTGCCTGGTTTCCCCATTTCCTCTGGCTTCAGTAGGTGTGTGTGTGTGATCAGCCTACACACAGCAGAGGTAGAGGTGTGCGGAACTGACACAAACAACATGAGTGTGTGTGAGTCATATTGTGTGTGTGAGTTCTGCACACCTCTACCTCTACTGTGTGTAGGCTGATCAGACCCATTTCTGCAGCCTCCAAGACCCACACACACACACACACACACACATGCACACGCACACTCACACACATACATATGCACATAATCTTTTATAATTTCTCACAAACACAAATTGGCACAATGCTGTGTTATTTGTTCAATTTTCGCAGTATTTATACAGTATGCACAATATGTTCTGAATGCATAGATACCCACATTGTACATTTACCAAAATGTGCAGGAAACAGCTAAAGTACACTAGGTGAAATGCTCAAATTGACCATCCTTATCCAGTGTGACAAATCTATCATGATTATTTTTATGTGATTCATGATTTTTAAACAAAATCTACTTGATATAAAAGGCAATATTTAGTATATATGTTGCACAGCAGGCTGTAAGGAGTTTGCTAATATTGTCAGTTTTGTGTGTGACATTTTTAAATACATAAACATGTTAGTTATGTTGCCTATTGATTTATTACCTGCACAACTACACTGCTAATATTTTTAAAGATATTCCTTTGATGCAATGCTGAATTTTCTGCAGAAATCATTCTAATATGCTGGAAACGGTGATGCATTCCTCCTCAGGATTATTCGATGACAATTGGAAGAACAATTTTATTTTATTTGAAACAGAAATCTGTTGTAACAATCTAAGTGTATTTACTGACACTTTTGATCATTTCAATGATTCCTTGTTGAATAATTGCATTAATTTCTTGAAATCTGTTAAATAAAAAATCAGCGTAATATCTCCTTTTGTGTTGCACTACAAAATTGATTGTATGCAAATAAATGGGAGAGATTAGTAATGCTTAAAGAAAGACCGAAGAAACAGGGCAGAAAACGTCTCAGGTTACTTATGTAACCCTAGTTCCCTTAGAGGGAACGAGACACTGCGTCGGAACGCATATGGGAACGCATTAGCGTGATTGTCTCTTGAAGCGCAATTGAAACCAGGTGTGCGAGTGCAATCACCGAGGGTGATATCATGAGCCAGGAGTATATAGGCACGCAGTGAACTAGAAGCCGCAGCTTGACTAGTGTCTGAAACAGCCGGCGTGCGATGGAGCTGAGGCTACGAGACGCAGTGTCTCGTTCCCTCTAAGGGAACTAGGGTTACGTAAGTAACCTGAGACGTTCCCTGTCAAGGGAACTCAACACTGCGTCGGAACGCATATGGGAACGAGAATACCCACGCCGCCTCAGTGAACGGAGTACGCCAAGCTAACGTAGCTCACTACGAAAGGGCCAAGGTTCCCAAAGCGGGGTTAAGGTCTAACTGGTAGAACCTAAAAAAAAAGTATGCGGTGAGGACCAGCCAGCCGCATCACAAGTATCAGCAAGGGGAGCCCCTGCGCAGAAAGCTTTAGAGGTAGCCATGCTCCGGGTAGAGTGGGCGTGGACATGCAGTAGGAACTGCTGACCCGCCGAGTCATAAATCAGTGAGATAGTCTCGACTATCCACCTGATCAAAGTTAGTTCTGACGCTGGAGCTCCCTTAGGAGCCCCGAAGCATACAAAGAGTAGGTCTGACCTACGTCATGAAACCGCTCTGCGGACGTAGGTGTCCAGTGCTCACACTGGACAGACCTTGTTCTTGGACTCCTGGTCACGACTGGAGGGGATGACATAAGGCCTGCAGTATAGTGTGACGAGCCGGGCTCGAAAGCACTTTAGGAACATATCCAGGTCTGGAAAAGAGGAAAGCTTTCGCCAGACACGGAACAGACTCCAGGACCAGACAGGAGGGGCCACTGAGAGGGCCTGAAGGTCACCAAGCCTCTAAAGGGAGGAGATGGCTAAAAGGAACACCGTTTTAAGGGTGAGGAATTCCTCCTAGATGTCCTCAAGTGGCTCAAGGGTGCCTGGGACAGAGCCTGGAGAACCAGGGACAGGTCCCAGGGTGGCACCCGAGAGCATACTGCTGGCCTTAGCCTCAAGGGGCCACGAAGGAAACGCACTACTAGGGGGTCCCAACCCCGAGGGGTACCACTTGGGGGTACGTGGTAAGCCGTAATGGCAGCCATGTACACCTTAAGCGTGGAGGGGGACAGCCCGGCAGCGAACTTTTCTTGTAGAACTCCAGGACGATACCACATGGCAGGTCACTGGGTCTAAATGTTTGTCACTGCACCAGGAAGTGAAAATATTCCACTTCTGAGCGTAGAGCTTCTTCGTGGACGGGGCTCTAGAGTGGAGAATGGTCTCAACGACCTCAGTCGAGAGACCTGAGTCTATGAGTCGGGCCACCTCAGAGGCCAGACCCACAGATTCCACAGTTCCGGGCGAGGATGAAGTATCCTGCCCTAAGCCTGGAACAGAAGGTCCACTCTGACGGGAACCTCCAAAGAGTGCCGTCTAGGAGGGACACCAAGTCCGAGAACTACACCCTGCCCGGCCACTGCGGGGCAATAAAGGTGAGACGGACCCTGTCCTGGCGAACTTTCTCTAGAACCCTGGGAGCAGAGCAACCGGGGAAAGGTGTACAAGAGGAGCCTCAGCTACTCATGTCGTATCGCATCCAGCCAGAGAGAAGCTGGGAGAACAGGGGAGAATAGAGCAGGCAGCGAGCCGTCTCTCGAGAATTCCCCCCATCTGCTCCAACACCTCGGTGCGGAGTCCTATTCCCCGGGCCTCAGCCCCTGTCTCGACAGGAAGTCTGCCCCCGAATTTTGGGGACCCCGGGATGTAAACTGCTCGAAGGGAGCTGAGTTTCCCTTTGGGTCCACAGGAGGTCTGGGAGAAAAGCTTGAAGTGCTAAACAGACATCCACGCTTCCGGCACATACTATATGCCAGGAGAGGTGGAGTCTGCTCCACAGACCCTAAGTCGAGCGGCCCCTCGGGGCCACCCCCCAACCCGAGCGGGAGGCGTCTGTCAACAGCGTCCCGCGGTGACAGAGTGATCCCAGTATGGGCCTTCGGGAAAGAAACCAGGCTTTCTTCCACTGATGCAAGACCCGCAGCATCGCTTTGAGACCTTGATCAGGCGGGAAAGGTTGCCCCTCGAGGAAACCCCCTGGTTTTTGAGCCACTATAATGGTCACAGATGGCGCAGGCCTAGTGGAAAAGCACTGGGAACTGCCGCCACAAAATTTAACTCTTCCTAGAAGCGTCTGACCATGAGTGGCCGGCTTAGCCTCATGCTCTTGACTGTGGATAGGATAGAGGCAACACGCATGGGAGAAACCGTGCGAGATTGACACAAAGTCCCGTACAACACCGAGGGACGTAGTGCTCTGCCTCGGCAAGAGTACATTTCTCCCGGTATTCAGTCTCAGCCCAAGCTCCTATATGTGTGCGAGAACGACATCTCGATGTCGCACCGCGATCTCCCGAGACTGGGCCAGAAAAGAGCCGGTCGTTGAAGAGATACGGGAGCCACGGAGAAACCGTCACCGAAGGTGAATTACCCGGAGGTATGTGGTAAGCAGATTAGCCACATAAACCTCTCGGGAAGAGAGAGCCCTAAAGCCGAGCTGGCCCGCAGGAAACAGCTGGCAGGGATACACGGTTTCTAGTGGCCAGCTCTGGAGAGGAGAGTGGTCTTAGCAACCTTGGTTGTGAGACCAAAACCATGCGCTAGGCCCCCTCGGAGGCCGAGCACATCTACTCCAGAACTCCCAGGAGCTGAGCTAGAGCTGCATCCACGCACTTGTTGAAAGTGTGAGGAGACAAGCTAGGCCGAACAGAAGAACTTGGTATAGATAAGCCTTGTCCCCAAAGGCGAATCTGAGGAACTTCCGGTGCTGTGGAAGGATGGAGACGTGTAAATATGCGTGCTTCAGATCTATCGCGACAAACCAGTCCTCAGACCTGGCTTGTACTACAAACTGCTTCAGAGTTAACTCTCTGAATCTCAGTGGCATAGAACTAAAGTAGGACGCAAGCCTCCATCCCTTCTAGGGACGATGAAGTAACGGCTATAAAAGCCCGGACCTCTGGCTGAGAGTGGAACATATCCTATGGCCTTTTTCCCCAGCAATGAGTCGACTTCCTGTCCCATGACCAGAGCCTGCTCGGGGACCACCAGAGTTGGCAGAACCCCCGAAAAATCCGGGTGGATGGACCCGGAACCAAGTAGCGTATCCTTCTGATACGGTACGCAGGACCCATCGAGAGATACCTGGGAGGCGCTGCCACGCCGCCAGGAAATCCTCTAGGGGTATCAGTCTCTCGAGACCGACCTCTGAACAGATGTGTTTTTCCACTCGGGGCCCTGGCTGGTACCAGAGCCTCCGGAGCAGATGCTCTAAAACCCTCCTCAGAGGGGGCATCCTGCCCAGTGCGCCCTGTGTGGAGCACAACCGGAAGTGGCTACCTGGGAAGAGCATGACCCGGCCCCCTCGAGGTACCGAGCCTGCTACCGCGCTTACAGGGCACTGATCTACCCCTCGAGGTAGACCAGCGGGGGGCGCCTGTGAGGCCGAAGGACACAAGCGTCAGGGCCTTCTGCTCTTTGCCTCCTTAGCCTGGAGGACAGCCCTCAGATCTGTCCTGCCAGAAGGCTGCAGCTGAGCGTGACAACCTGTACTGCCACCAAACAGAGGGGGCTGCCAGGTGACAACGTTCTGCCGCTGAGCAGCGCGGTAGGAGGAGCCGCTGCTGGGCTGCGGCTGGCTCGCAGTCCCAGACACTCGAGAGCGACGGGGAAGAATTCTCCTGAATGCTACCTCCCGCTTTGCAGCCTCATGAAACCTCTCGACGGCTATCTCGATAGCATCACCGAAGAGGCCAGGAGGCATAAGAGGGGCATCAAGAGGATATTCTTATCTCTCTCTCTCTCAGCGCGGTCAAAATGCATGGCGCAGAGAGAGATAGCAGTGGCCCTGCGCAGCTCGGCGACTGCCTAAGGGCCATCCCCTGCCCTCATCGAGGATATGGGCGGCGTCGGGATTTCAGGGGCGGCGATGAGTGGTGGGCGAAATAACTCGCCAACCTCCACTCTAGGCATCGCCCCGTAACCGGCCACAAGAGTAGCATAGTTAGCGGCTTAACGCTGCTATACACTCTGTGAGAAGCGGGCTACTTCCAGGACCTCAACACCTCGATGTGAAGGTCCGGGGACAAAAGCAAACCCCGACGCTGAGGCTGCACTCGGGCGGCAGGCAACGCTCGTCCTTGAACGAGCGTCCCTTGGCTCAGCTGGTCACTCGAGACCCAGTCTCGCCGTTGCCCGAGTCAAACCTCAAGCAGCTCCTCAAATGCAGATGAGGTTGATGGCGGTTCAACCTCATCCACATCGATGCTGACTAAATCCACCTCCAACTTCTCAGAATTGGAGAGGTTCAGCAACGCTTCCTCACCCTGGTCGGAAGTAGTCACCACGTGGTGCGCTTCCGAGTCCTTCGTGAGGGTGGATTTAACAGGAAAGGGAGAAGAAAAGGCGTCCCCGTCTCCAACCCCGCTGTTAAACCCAGTTGTGATCTCCGTGCGCGACCGCCGCTGAGCCTCAGCTGCAGCGGGGCCAGATCACGAGGACCGCGAGCCTGAGCAGTTCCCTCAAAAACTGCCAGGCAAGAGCAGAGAGTGCGCAGCAGCAGCCGCAAAACACTCTGCACACTCAGAGCCCTCGAGCAGTGAGCATGCATGTGACACAGAGAGCGTGTATATCACTGCCCGTGATGAAACGCGGCAGGAGTGACACAACGCCAGAAATCTGTGTAACCGCCATCAAAACACAGGTAAGTGAAAATCAAACTTACAGCCAGCAATGCACCTTACACACACGTTAGCTTCGAGCGCTGTTGAAGACACTAAAGCTGCGGCTTCTAGTTCACTGCGTGCCTATATACTCCTGGCTCATGATATCACCCTCGGTGATTGCACTCGCACACCTGGTTTCAATTGCGCTTCAAGAGACAATCACGCTAATGCGTTCCCATATGCGTTCCGACGCAGTGTTGAGTTCCCTTGACAGGGAACAACACATTTCCCAAAATACCATCACACAATATACTTCTGATATTATTGACTGACCTTGTAAACAAGTCAACATGCATGAGGGACACTGACCACCATTTTTGACTCAATAATCATATTAGTATTCACGCCAGATGATGAACATATTTGATTATGAATGCTTACTAAACTATACAATTCCTCTTGGAAAGTGTATGTATTTTGAAAAACATACTAAAGAACAAATGTAACTGTATGTATTATAAGAATTATTATATAATTATAGCAATGATTAAATTATATAGTTGATGCAGTTCAATCAGTGCATTTGTGCACTCTTACTCTTTTGCATTTAAACAAATATGTAGGGCAGTGAATATAGTTAGTTTAATAAAGAATTGTAAGCATTTTTTTTATTTTTTATTTCTGGTATGGGATGTTGCCTATATAAAATGTACAGTACATGTCTCAGTACAGTATCTCCTAGCTCTATTTATATGTATGTGGTACATGCTGTTCACTTTGCGCGCACACACACACATACACAGTACGAATCACTTTCATGTGGTCATATGACACATCCGAGCTCCTACATGCCATTTTATGCTATTCCTGTTAATATTCAATCAGCTCAGAGAAGAGAAATAATTCTGTTCCTCCACAAAAAGTTTCATATCACATTGACTTGAACAGGATACAGCTGAAAATTATGCCTTTTGTGGAAGGAAATAAATACTAATATTATATTAACATGGTTACCAGATGTATTTTTCAACCTTATGATGATAATTAGTATGTCTTGACATTGACACCTTTGCTATGCGATAATTTCTTTTGGAATAGCGCATGCTATAGTAAGTCACATTTTTATTAGTATTTTGATTACTATTGGAACAGAGCTGTCTTCTAATTGTAAACTTGTGATGTAAAATGGTGTTCTGTTAAACCTACATGCTTAAAATATCAATTCAGAGACTTCTACTACAACATGCACTACTGCTCTTTAAAATGTGATAATAAGGTGTGTTATTTGTGCAAATATCTAGGTTCAAATAAGAAATAATTGACAACAGACTGTCAAACTATTATAACAATTTAGAAATTTTATTAACTACGCTTTATTTTGATGGTCCCATTATACTGACTGTAGGGCTGCATTTATATGTGGAAGTAAATACCTGTCACCTTAGTGTAGGGATGAGGAAGTGAGGAAGGCACAAGAGATAACGGAAATCTTTTTAATAATAAACTTTAAACTTGAAACAAAATGACACTTCTTGTGCAAAACTCGATAAACATAGAAACAGGACACGACCAGGAGACACACCATCGTACGGAAAACAGAGACTGAACGAAACATGGGGTTTATATACACAGGAGAGGAAAAAGGGAATTAGACACAGCTGACAAGACTAACGAGGTGATTGCTGACGCGGCAGGTGAATGGAAATACACAGGGAGATCACGGAAGGAAACAGGAAGTAGAAAAAGACACGACTGACATAATGTAATAATAGCATTTGCGTCTGCTATGTAAGTGGACAGATCTGTTATTCCCCTGTCAATGAGAGTCATATGTCATTAAAAAAGCGACGGTGGCAAATGACGTCAACTCTGGTGGACCAACCATGATCACATGACTCTTTTCACAATGGTGGATGAAGGCTCAACCCAATGTTTTGCTGACCTTGGAGAAGGAGTGTAAAGCAAATGCTAGTATTATTATTTCGCCTGCGTCTATTGCACCGTTTTTACTTCTTTTCGACCTGAGCTTTTCCTGGTCAGTCTATCTTGGGTTGTTTCACTAAGTGTATAGGGTAAATGCAGATATTGGATATGGGCCACTTTTAAAAGAATATGTAAGCTGGTCGTCCAAAATAATCTGGCAAATTCGACTATAATCATAAATGCGGCTTTAGCGGGACTCGTCATTCACTTATTCTACTAACCAGAGCTCTTAACAGTCTACTAATACTGTAATAACTGCTAGTTGACATGTATATTTGCAAAGCTATTTATAGTTAGTAGGAAGTGAAAAGTGGACTCAAAATAAAATGTAACCTTCAAATTGTCTCGTGTGTAGAATCATAAATCTGTATTATTACGGTATTTTCTGGGAAGATATTCACCCCATCCAACCTTCACCTGGCTGTTGTGTGTTAGATCGTTTTTATCTTATTTGATTGCTCACGCCTGTGGTTTTTTGCCGTGGTTGGAAGTGCAGCTTTTTGAAGTTGAGTTCATTTGAAACTTTACAGCAGTTTAGAAAGAACTCAAAAGGTTTGCTGCTGTAATCAATGCGTATCCACCAATCAGAAGCAAGAATTCAGCCATACCCTATCATAAGAGACTGTAATGTGCACTCACTCTGTCAGATGCAATGATTATCGGCTGACTGTATACAGTAATACCTTGAGATACGAGCATAATCCGTTCCAGGACCGAGCTCGTAACTCGTATTGCTCGTATCTCAAATCATTTTTTCAACCCTAGCCCTCTAAAAAACTCCATTATTAGTGCTAATAACAATGGTAAAAACATTTTTTCAATTGCTATAGAGACATACACACACTAAAAAATTAAATAAAGAAGAAGATATAAAAATGATATAAAGATATAAAATGATATAAAATGTGGTTTTAATTATGACTTCTTACCTTTGAGACCGACAATACAGTAGCGGCAAACCAAGGTGGCCCACTAGTGGAGTCCATTTGTAATTACCCCATAAATGTATATAACATACACCACAGGAAGACTCGCGAGTCTCGAACACGTAGCGTCAACCATGCTCGTATCTCAAATCTTTACTCGTATTTCAAGGCAAAAAATTGCTCGAAGGCTTGCTTGTATGTCAGGACGCTCATATCTCAAGGTATTACTGTATTGCCATTATAGGGACAAGATATTCAGAATGTTAAACAGGTCAAGAATATAAGAGATTGGAAACTAGCACAGTTGCAATGGTCACTTACAATCTGACCAGTTAAAACGAGGTACGTTTATTGATTGATCAGAGATCTAAAATGCATAACATTTGTTTTAATTACTGATATTTTTTGTTGAACTTCAGCAAACCTCTGGAGTGTTTAACAGTATTTATGCATCTGTGAATAAAGGAGTAGTAAATTGGAGAAAATGAGACAGATTCCTTTGGGAATCTTTCAGTCACTGAGCTCTCAGGATGGATTTGGATCAGCGATGAATCTCAAGGGGTTCAGAAGGAGTGAGCCATCATCCTGAAGCTTCAGGGAATGTGTAATATGAGATTTTCATCTGCCTGTTGAGAGCTCTTATCTTCAGAGTTTATTTTTGGATACCATAACATTTCATACATGTAAAGGATTTATCATGCGGCCAAGCAATACCTGCAGCGGTTCAATCGCTCAAAAGTGAACAACATTACCCTCTGCTGTTAAAGTGTAGAACAGCGCTGGCATTTGAAAGGATTCCTGCATATTTTCCATTTTAATATTCCAGACTTTTCCAGACTCAAATTTCCAAACCTCTCTGTAGATTTTGCCAGACCATATTTAACATACATGGCTTTTTAGCATTATATGTGGTATAGAGTCATCTGTAAATACTATTATTTATTTAATTGGTTTTCTCAGTGATAGCATGCAGATATTCACCTCTGACAAACCCGTTTGATCAAGGTTTAATGTTGCACTGTCACCGAACAGTAAAGTACAGTCTGATTCAGATGATCGTTTGCGCTTTTTTTGTTGCTGGTTTGAATGGCATTGAGTAAATATTCCTTTAGTGAAGTGCAAAAGAGAGTCGCTTATGGTAAAGAAAAACCGTTGTTTGACAGTTACTAGAGGAGCACTTTTGCCATTAAAACACTGATTTTTTTAATACATTTTTTGAAATATTTTAGAAACATTTTACATATCTAAATAGCAGCAATAGTCTGGAAACACAAATATTGTTTCCATACTCTGCTGAGTTTAGAATTGAGGACAACTAGGAGTTACAACATTGTGTTGTGTTCCTCTAAATGTGAAACAAACATAGTGTAGAATGTACTTTTGTATTATTCACAGTATCTGTGAATAATAGTATTATTATTAATAATATTTCTGTTTAATAATTTAAGAAACCGTTTCTATAAAAGTGAATACCAGACATAGTCTTCAAAGAAAGCATCAAATTCATTGCTATGTTCAAAAAGAAAAAGAGAAGTTATGTGACTTGTGCATGATGTCAAATAACTTAATT
Organism: Rhodeus uyekii; assembly: GCA_037043235.1. Lineage (NCBI taxonomy): Eukaryota > Metazoa > Chordata > Actinopteri > Cypriniformes > Acheilognathidae > Rhodeus > Rhodeus uyekii. The sequence continues at coordinate 1,624,767 of JAWRVZ010000082.1, forward strand.
ATTATTATTTTGTTAGTCAAAAGAGATATTACGGCAGACTAACAGGGCGGGAAGTATATTTGAGGACAAGAATATCCTATAAATTCCCAACCAATTAAAGCCATATTCTCCAGTTATTCCCAAGAAAACATGAAAAAATGTAGAAACACATTGTACACTTTCTAGAGTATTTCTTAGTAAATTATCAGTTTTTCCTTTTGCAGAGGACGTGATAAACATGGCAACGTCAAAGACATGCTCCATGTTTACTTAAGTGTCATAAAAGAAAACCATGATCTAATCAAATCTGTCCAATACTGTATATGATGGGAACATAAAAATGAACGAACCTGGACATTTTCTCTAGACTGTGTTTGTTTTTCCTTTCCTAATCTAATTTACTCCCATTGCTAGAGATGCACAAACAGCACCTTCAGGACTTTTCTGTCAGTCTCCTGTTGGTCCTGGAATATGTTTCTTTTAAGAGCCTTTGATGGGATTCTGTACAGTAGCTATGTTTTTTTTTCTCCAAAATATTAGTGAATATCAATCACAGATTTGCAGCATTTTCTTGCAAGAATTTTTTCTAAATGCAAGAATGCGAGTGCATGCTTTTATTCGGCGTGCTCTTTATATGCAAAAGTTGTGCATCTGGTAAGCAAAATTTCCCCGTTGGGTGTGTATAGTTCATATATGCACAAGAAAAGTGCATATTGGATGCACGTAAAAGGGTCATTTCTGTGTATAGATAAGCAGTTCCAGGAGAAGAAATGGTGTAAGAATGTCATTAAATACAATGATTCCTTTACTAAATTCAATTTGTCATGAAATACAAACAATTCTGTTTGGCTCAAGTACATTTAAACTATTATATTAATTATAAAACCATACGGTCAGTGAATTAAATGTATATTATTACTGTAGATATCAGATTCAATGCTTCATAATCCATTATGATGCATCAATGCATTTTTACACCCTTAAAAGGACTAGTTTACCCAAAAATGAAAATTCTGTCATGATTTATTCAAAGATGTAATCAAGTGGTTGACGGCACCCATTGACTGCAATAGCACGGGAAAAACTACTGTAGAAGTCAATGGGTGCCGTCAACCGCTTGATTACTGACATTCTTCAAAACATCTTTGTTTGTGTTTAACAGAAGATTGAAACTCATACAGGTTTGGAACAACATGCGGGTGAATAAATGATGACAGAATTTTCATGTCTCTTTAATGTATCCACCTTATTTTGCATCACAGCTGTTTTCTGTGAATGTGTAAGACTTCCGATTCATTAGCATAACGTTTGTAGAATAGTGATCTGTTTGCACTGCAGAGCAGTGTGCTTATGAATCCGATTATAGAAATATCATAACAACTGCCAATTTGCAATATCAAGCAGCATAAATGGTTGTTTCTGTACTTGTAAAATAGCTGGAAGCTAAAGACAGTGGAAGCCTTGCCCATTCAAGTTACAAATGCGCCTCTTATAATGTGTCAAAGGCTCTGATTTAATGCTTTTTTGTGTTGTTGAGTTATCCGCCCTCCTCTCCTGTTTTTTTTTCTTTCACAGCCAGTGCTGCTGTCCTCTGGACAAACCCCTCTGTACACCTCTGCAGTCTCCACACTGGTAAGAATACTGATGCTTTGCTGCCCCCTGCTGTCCAGGAGGCAGAACTGCACCTTTAGTTTGCATTAACTGCTTGTGTATGTGATCATTTCATCCTTTATCATACCATTGACAGCCAGATCACATCATTATAACCATGGAAATAACTCTCCGAACTAGTCATTTCTTGTCGGTTTCATCTACAGCAGTGGTTCATCTCATCCTTTTTTACTCAAAGACCCACCGTTTTCCAACACAATATATTTCCTCTGGTATTTCTGCTGTAATTATGATGTTTTTAATTAAAAAATATATATAATTTATTAACAGAAACTGGGATTGTTTTGTGATTTTATAAAATTCAAGATTCTGATTCTGTGTGTATTTCAAAAAGAATAATTATAAATAGTTATTGAGGGTAAAAATATGATTTCAGACAATTTACATCTTGTTTTGTGTGGTTTTTTTGACCGTTTAATTACACACACACACACACACACTTATTTGTATTTATGAATTTAGCTGAGGCCTGATTTGAGAATTACTGGTCTATAGGGAATGTTAAATAATTTGTCATTACCATTTTTACCATTTTGTCATTGCCAATCATCATTACCATTCTGACTACAGTTACTGGGGAAAAAATATGAATTGTGGCATTGTTCTTCACAGCGGCATCATCATGATTGTTTATTGCTATTATCTTCATAAAGGTCACTGAACTGGGTCATTGAATTGCCAAGTCAAATTTATGTCAAGTTAATTTTTATAATATCTTCAATTTATTCATGCCCCCAGTCACATTTAGCATATTCTGGGCAATAATGTAGTTTACATTTCCTGTTTAGTGTATATAAATATACTGCATTAAATGCCTGTGATTATGAGCTAAATGACATCACACACACACACACACACACACAAACACACTCTCACTCACACACGCATGCACTTACGCGCACACACTCACACAAACACACACAAACATATAAACACACGCACACACATACAAACACACATACACACTCACACACGCATGCACTTACGCACACACACCCACTCACACACACACACACTCACACACTCATGCACTTACAGGCACACACTCACACAAACACACACAAACATATGAACACACACACGCGCACACTCACACACGCATGCACTTACGCACACACACACACACACACACACACACACACACACACACACACACACACACACACACGCTTGCACTTACGGGCACACACTCACACAAACACACACAAACATATAAACGCACACACGCACACACACACACACACACACACACATACAAACACACATACACACTCTCACACACACAAAAAAACACTCTCTCACACACACACACACACACACACACACATACACTCTCACACACAAACATAAAAATACACACTCTCAGACACAAACACACACACACATATATACATACACTCTCACACACAAACATAAAAACACACACTCTCACACACACAGACACAGACACACACACACACATGCTGCAGTTATGGTCATTTCACTTTTGTGAATTAACTTACCGATTAAGAAAAAGAAAATGTCATAACTCATCAAGTAGAAGTGACGCAAATTGTTGTGATGAGTTAAATGGATGCAAACAAACAAAGATGGTGTTTTACAGTGTTTCTTTTCTGTATTGCATCAATGTCAAATTGTTTTTACAGCAGCTTCCTTCATATTTCTATATGGTATTTCTCTGTCGCCTGAAGTCATCATTTTCTCTGTGCTGTCATACCCACTGCAGTAATATCAGCAAACTCATCACTCTGCTGCAGAGTATCAACCTTAACCCCCCACACACACACACTATCCATATAGGCGCACTTTTATATTCTCTCTGCAGTTTCAGCCTATTATTTCTGACAGCTTGTATATCTACCCAGAACAATGTTGTTTCCTTCTAGATCTGCTCACTGTCTCTCACTATGGTGCAAATATTCTTTACTAAGTTTTTATTTAAGCATAGCGCTAAACGCGTCGACTGATCAACGCTGTCACTTTGAATACTGTTGCTTCAACTTCAATGATTTATTGCCACAGACTTCTAATTTGGTTCAATGGTCTTTCTCTTTGAATGAGTCATTGCAGTGCATGAAATCCTCCTGTAGAGGTCAGTGTGTTGTCATGTTGTAGGTCAGCTGTGGACCAACAGGGTTTTGACTGTCAAACAAGGGTACACTAATATCTACAGGAAGTGATTGGCCAGTGAAAGTAAACTTGAGCTTGTTACATTTCAAACAGTTACGTTTGATTGACGTATCTGATTTTTTTTTTGAAGTTTCTTCTAAAATGCCTTAAAGGTAATAAAAATAGACAATCGTTGAGACAGATAAAATTAGATCACTTGGCTCTGGGTTTCATATTGTCATCTCAGACTTGAGATCTCTTTTGAAATTCTGTAGAAAAAAACATGAGATTATTAGGATAATTTCCTTATTGGAGAAGCAGGAGACTTGACTTGCTGAAATGAATCGTCTTTTGTTTCCTATTGTGATGTATATCCGAGTAAATGGCTTCTCTGAGAATTGACTGGATGGTTGTGGTTTGCTATTGGTGGATCTCATGTGAGTGACAGGTTGCCCCGCCTTCGCGCCAGTAAACACATCATCAGAGAAAAGAAGACATGTTATGGAGGCAAAATTCATGAGTTCGTGGAAAAACAATGGGTTTGTCTGTAGTGTCTTGCCTTAATCGCATTGCTGTCTTGGAGAAATAATTGAGATGTAAAATAACTTTCGCTGGGAATATAGGATCGTTTTCATTTGGGCACACACACACACACACACAAACAGACACACATGCACTGCACTGAAACATTTTAAACAGGAGGTTGAGAGATAGTTAGACTCTGGTGTCCATAGCAACGAAACTGCTGCCGCTGATATTAACACGTTTGAAGTGCCAAGGAGGCAAGTGAAATCATCCTAAGCTTTCCTCTCTCTCTCTCTCTCTCCATTTCTAAATGACAGGCTGTAGGATGTGAGGTGGTGAGATGAGGAGAAAGCACACTTACACACACACACACACACACACACATCCAGCGGGGTACAGGAACCAGCAAACACCAAACACTCACCCACAGAGAACATGAATGGGTGAGGAACATTTGGCAGACATTTTTATCCAAAGCGACTTGCATTGCATTCAAGAAACACATTGACATTCTAATCAGTTCTTGCTTTCCCTGGGAATCAAACCCATGACCTTGACGTTGCAAGCGCCACGCTCTACTGTTTGAGCTAAAGTAAAGTCCAACACATTGATCCAGCACAGTCATAATACAAATATATCTGACCACAAACAACATTACTGTTGATATAGTGTTTACTGTAGCTTTTGTAAGCTCTTACTTTTTCAGAGTCTGAGCATTGAATCCGTTCTGGATGATCCCTCTTGTTTAACATTCGTGAGTCTGAATCAGGCTTGAATTGGTTTGAAATGAATGCCATCCTTATTATTTAACCTGCGCAGATGAAACTCGCGGTTATGTTCAGGGGCGTGACGTTTCCCGCTGCCCAATCCCAACATTCATTGAAACAGGAACTAACAAAGTGTTGGAGCCAGATTGGGGAGAAAGTATATATGGTTTTATGTTTCATGTGGTTTCTTCTTTTACCACCTGCATTATTAAGGTGGTTGTCAGTATAGGTTAAAGGTACAAAATAGATTTTAGTAGCAGTGTCCATTGCTGGATTTACCGGTTTTACAGGTTTACGCTGTAAAATGTACAGATTGTTCTGTAAATATGTTGGCTGTGCAGATATTATACTGTTTGATGAATCAAATGAGTATATGATAATTAGCATACACTTTTGTAAGCTCATGCCAAGGAGTAAAAAGCAGAGAAAAATGAATTAGTAGGAGCGTGCCTTGGTATGCATATGAATATGTGTGTGAGTGCGTGGGTGTTGTTATTGCTGCACTAAACAGTATACGGGCAGAAGCAGCTCTGTGTGTAACAGGCTCTGCTGCGACTGGAGATCTAATTGGGTTTGATTATTTGCATATCTGTATAGACTTAATGGTATGTATTGTGTGTGTAAAGAAAAGAGCAAAGTAATAATAAATAACTGTGCGTGAAACAGTGGAATTAATTAATCCTATTGTTATTTTTTTAAATAAAAAAATTGTAAATAAAGAGCTGAGATCAGAAATGGACTGAAGAGATGGAGATGTGAATGGACTACAGGGGGAAATGATGTTATATGAGAAAGAGAGCAGGATGAGCTGAAGGCGTGAGTGAATGGTGGAAGTGAAGATGAGTCCAGAGGGAAATTGAGGGAGTTAATAACTGACTCCTGTTTACAAACCCCTGATACTGTAGACTGCTGTTTCTAGCTGAATTTAATCTTGCCCACTCTGAAAGGTTCATGGGAGTCAAAAGATCAATAATGAACCACTAGGCAAGAGGCAATTTCAAACTGATAATTTATTAAATTCATTACATTTTAGTTATTGTGCTAAATTCTCAGCTAGGAACTCATTTCTAAATCTTAATATTTGTTAGTCAGGACAGTTTGTTTTTAGAAAAAGTTGTGATAGAGACGATTTGGAAATCCATTGCTGCTTGTATATATATTATTTTCCTTTTCTTATTTGAATGATTTGTAAAGAGTGATTTATAATCAAGTTAGGGATTTTTATTAGTTAAAGCCTTTCTTTACTTTTCTTTACAGACAAGGATGAATATTGTCTGCACTTCTCATCAGATAAAACATGTCAGAATATCAGAATGTTTTTGAGAAGTTCCTCTGTTGATAGTTGGAGACTGAGCCGAGTTCAGCCTTGGAGAAGCTGTGTATCTGTGTGTGTGTTATTATGGTCTGTATTGGTGAGGTGATTAACTGGCACCAAAAGGAGACGGAATGACTTGTTGATCTCGACAAGCCACGTCACTAACCCGTCAACCATGTGATCAACGAAGATATTTTTCAGACTGTCTGCTCTTGTGTGGAAAATTACTAGTTTTGTTTATCTTTCTTTCTTAGCCAATCCGAATAATTTAACCGTCATCATTGATGTAGTTAGCATCCTCTGTGAGAGTATAATTGCTGTAACAATGTTATTGTATGTGGGGCGGCCTACAAACTCCTTGTGAGACTTGAAACTGGCTTCTGCGGATGAAACTGCAAACTAAACTTCACTAAAATTTCTTCTATTGACTGCACTTCTGACTCCTGGTCATCATTCAACATATCTGGTCCTCGGTGAACCTCAGTTACCTTTACATTTGCCTGTTCCTTTAAAAGTGTGTCACTAATGGTGTGTCCAGGTGGCTAAACATGAGTCTGGGCATCAGTTCTGCATATCTATGTCTATGCCAGGCTGCCCATCTGTGTGCCAATGAGGGCAATGAAAGGACACTGCTATCCATAATGCTTGCGTGGGCATCACCAATGATATACAAACACCGCCCACTTTATTAGGTTACACCTTGCTAGTATCCTCTAGAGCTAGCTCCCCTTTTGCCTTCAGAACTGCCTTAATTCTTCATGGATGAGATTCAAGAAGCTGCTGGAAACATTCCTAAGAGATTTTGGTCTATATTGTCATGATAGTATCTTGTAGTTGCTGCAAATTCAATACTGCACATCCATGATGCAAATCTTCCGTTCCAGCTCATCCAAAAATCTCATCTCATCCTACTCTATTGGACTGAGATCTGCTGACTGGAGGCTGTTTGAGTTTATTGAACTCATTGTCATGTTTAAGAAACCAGTTTAAGATTTGTGACAAAGTGTTATCCTGCTGGAAGTAGCCGTCAGAAGACGGGTTCTCTGTGGTCATAAAGGGCTGAAAATGGTCAGCAACAATACTCAGGTTGGCTTTGACATTTAAACGATGCTCAATTGGTATTAAGAGACTCAAAGTGTGTCAAGAAAATATATAACACATGGTTCACCAGAAGCAGCAGATCCGTGCTTTCATGCTGTTTATGCTAAATTCTGACTTTACCATCTCAATGTTGCAGCAGAAATCAAGACTCATCAGACCAAGAAACACTTTTCCAATCTTCTACTCCCCATTTTTGGTGAATCCGTGTGAATTGTAGCCTCGGTTTGCTGTTCTCAGCTGACAGGAGCATCACCAGTGTGTCTTCTGCTGCTGTAGCTCGTCTGCTTCAATGCCAGACGTGTTGAGCGTTCAGAGACGCTCTTCTGCAGACCTCAGTTGTAACAAGTGCTTATTTGATTTATTGTTGGCTTTGAATCAGCAGAACCCAGTCTGGTCGTTCTCCTCTGACCTCTGGCATCAATGAGGCATTTTCTTCCACAGAACTGACGCTCACCTCTATCTTCTCTTTTTCGGACCGTTCTCTGTAAACTCTAGAGATGGTTGTGTATGAAAATCCCAGTATATCAGCAAATCAGAAATAACCCTAACCCCAACCCACCAACAACCATGTCACGTTCAAAGTCACTTCAATCACTTTTCTTCCCCATTCTGATGCTCAGTTTGAACTTCAGCAGATCATCTTGACCGTGTCCACATGCCTAAATGCATTGAGTTGCTGCATGTGATTGGCTGATTAGATATTTGCGTTAACAAGCAGTTAAACAGGTGTACCTAATAAAGTGGCCATTGAATTACCGGTATATAGAAACACAATTTAGTTTATTAATTACATGATAAAACATTGCTATACTGAAGTTATCCATGATACTGAACAACCACCTAAATAACCTAGCAACCACATGGCAACCATTCGGAATACCATAGCAACCGCATAATAACACCATTTCAACCACTCAAAACACCCTAAAGCCAGTTTTTCTCAGGCAAGCACCACTCAGATTTTCTTTTGAAAATGTTGAAATGCATTTTTTTATTTTATTCCATTTGCTCACCGCCCTATGCCAGCTGTAGAGACATTATGTGGTCTGTGTGCATGTGTGTGTTGTTCATTTTCTCAGTATTCATTCTTGCTGATCGCCCACCACAGGTTCAGGAAAACTCTTTATGTGTGTGTTTGGAAGTGATTTGATTACCTTTTGCTATAATGATCTGCTCTAGGCACTGCATTTGGCACTCTTTGTACCTCTTTTGCATTTTTTTCACCACTTTTTTACTTAAAATCTTGCTGTGTGTGTGTGTGTGTGTGAAGCTTCTACGTGTATTCTTGCTCACTAATGAATGTTTAAGGTTGTCCCTGCAGCTCTGAGGTAATTACTGAACAGACTTTTGCTGAGACAAATGGTCTGGGGGATCCAATGCAATAGAGAGAGAGAGAGAGAGAGAAAGAGAGAAGTGGGTGGTTGAGATGAAAATGGAGGCAGAGAGAAGGACTGAGATAAAGAAGGAGAGAAGAGGGGATTTCATGGGATTTCTCATTAGGTGAGCCTTTCAACTTGGAGTGTCTTATGTAATACTTTTGTATACGCACTGAGAAAAGCACTGTGGGGCATTTGTTTCCTTGGGCATGCAATTTATATTGATTATTGTCACATGACCTCATTACGTTGCATGTTTAATTCAGCAAGCATCATCCAGTTACGATCTTGAATATTCTATTTCACATGTCATTTATTTTAAGTGCACTTTTATTTTGGTCTAATGGAAAATACCACTTTGGTTCAGTTTGTCTAAAAGCAAACACTCCCCATAGAACAAATTAAAAGAAACAGTTTTGTTCAAATATTATATATTTTATATTTTTTTTTAATACATGACAAAAGACAGCACATTGAACATGAAGAGCTTTCGAAGTTGCATTTATTTACAGTAAGTGTATTAAATGAAACATTCCATACAAAATATTCTGCTCTTATTTTTAGTGTTTATGTTGGAAAAGAAATATATTGACCAACACTAATGTTAATATATATTATATTATATATACAATACATGTTAAAAAATTAAGTATATGGTCTGGATAATAAATCTTTTTACTTTGTATAAATGTGTTTGTCTTTGGAAAAAGAAAAGGTTTTGATTAAGATTACTTTTAGTTCTTACAGTTTTCCATTTCAAGTACGTCTATTTTCATCTCACTCTTTCATCCTTCTCTGTATTTACCTTTGCCGTCCATTAACCTCTGACTTTGCCATCATTGTACATAAGCATTGTGCATCTATCAGATATGCACAGAGATGATGCATTACATTTTGCCGACACAACCCTCCAACCTTTAAGCAATGTTTATGTATAAGGGGAAGCAGTTAAAACCAGTTCATTATCATAGCTCTTATTTCCCAAAGGAAATTTCTGTTGTGCATTTCCAAGCTGAGCTGGATAATTCAGCCCTCTCTTGGAAAGCTGAGTGTCTCCTCAAAAGCGAAAATGAATCAATGTGATGATATATCCTAGCATGTATAACACTCTGAAGTCAAGATAACTTCAGTAGAATCAGCACTTCAGCACAGTTGCACTTTAACACTTCCGGATCCATCATTCTGAAGTCAGTGGGGGTTTTTAATTGTTTTTTGGTTGAATGCCCGGTGAACACAAGCTCAGGTGTACACCAACATAAAATACATCAGTAATACCGTATTGTGTTTTTAAAGCTTTTACTTATTTTGGAAAAAAAAAAACTTGGTGACAAGAAGTTGTTGGAGACATTAAAGGCCCGTGATATATTTAAGGAAAATTGAAAAGCAAACTCGAGTGACATTATTTTCAGGACAAAACGAACTTTGAAAGTTTGTTTCGGAAGTTCAAAACCGCTTGCCAGAAAAGTTAGCTTTGGCTGGTAAACCCCGTTGAACTATCATTGGTCTATGGAGATGTTGTAATAGATAGGTGTGGCTTTGAGGCTCCGCCTTCTTTGATGTATAACGTATATTCCCGCATATAACCCGCGGGTTATACCAGATTTTACAAACCCCGCAGGGGGGTGCGGGTTATATAAGGGTGTAGGCTATAGCACAATTTTTTTACACGTAATAATATTTCTATATATTTGTTACGTCCCTAAGGACGTAAGTTTTTTTTTTTTTTTTTGCAGTATTTTCTTTCTGTTTTTTTTTCTTGCGTGGGTTGTTGTCTCTGGCGCTTGTACTATCACTCTGACAGCTGGCGCTGATTGGCTGTCTGACCTGTCAATAATGCACGAAGACGTGATTGGCTGTGCTGCCATGAGGGCGGGCTCTTCTCATCTCATCCGATGATCAACACCTGTAGAATCACTTCTTAAGGGATGTGCTGCTGCACAGCGGGAGAGACTGCTTTTTCTTTTTCTTCTGATTCTGACTTGTGTTTGTTTTCTTATTGTTTGAATTTCACGCACTGTGTACCAAGCCTGAACAGTTATGGATAATTGACGTCATGCGAGCAACATTCGAAATGTGAACTTAAACAAAAAAGTTCATCAATCTATGGGTGCGGGTTATATAAGGGTGCGGGTTATACCAACAATTTTTTACACAAAACCCATGGGCTATATGCTGGTGCGGATTACCTGCGTCTGCGGGTTATATGCGGGAAAATACGGTACATCTTCTCTGGTTAATTTCTACATGAACACACAGGAGAGACGCTTTATTGTATATTTTGAAAGTGACATTGACACCATCATTGTTTAAAACTGTAAAGCTGCTTGATTTAAACCAATATTGCTTAAAGTGCTATATAAATAAACATGATGCGACTGGAGAGCTGAATTACAGAGTTTGTGCAAACACATCCACATTGCTATGATCAGATGCTTGCTTACATGTAGGAATCATAAACTTTTGTTGGTTACAGAGCTTATATTGGTCCAAAAGCTAATGGAGAAGGGCGCGGGTGATGGGTTGGCCTTCAAAAAATGTATCGGCGTTAATGTATAAACAGTTGTTTTGTTTTGTTGAAATGTGGCATTTCATATTTCACTTAACACTTAATATTCATCAATATAGTTGATTGTCCTGCTCTTCTAGACGCAGACTATTGAGGAAAGGATGTGCTCCCTTCGCCAAGTTACGATAGTGCCAAGTGCCCTTCTCCCTCCAAAGTGTCCACTTCAGTGAGCAGGACACAGGGATCCTCACTTCCGATTGGAATTAGCTTTTGATCTGCGCTGTTTGAATCGCTTGGCCGTGTATACGCCGTGTCCTGCGCCATGAATTGCGTAAAAGACCGTTTTAACTGGATGTGTGGAGAAGTTTTGTAGCTTAAACCCCCTAAACGCATCTCTGACTCTGAAGGCATTGCAGATGAATTAATAAAATGCAACCACATGTATAATAGACTGCCTGAGAGCAATAGTCGTGCATATCATATCGCGTCACGACTACACAATACCTAACGGAATGCTTTATTAACTTTCCAAAACGCGCCTCCACCGCTTTCTGTTTTATTCCGTCTATCTAAACGCGTCATGCTTGAATGCCTTCTTTTGCCACTGTCACGTTTAGAGCGCGAGCGCGTCTCTCCTCCTCCTCCGCCTCCTCTCCTCTCCTCCTCCGCTCTCTCGCGCGCGCTGCTCGTGTTTGGAGAGCTTGCGCGCTGCGCGCTGTCGGTCTGAACGCGCGTCGGTGTTCAGCGCTCGGCCAGGATGTTTGTGTCCGTGTGGTACGCTAAGAAAATGGGCCGGCGTTTCATCAACAACGTCCGGAAAGCTAAAAAGCAACGCCATCGGATCATGGTAGGAAATGACGCCTGAATGAAATATACTGTCATTGGATTTGACTGGATGTTCATCCCTATAGGCAGAAAACGCGACGCAATGTGTGCATGACACATATTAATGTGGAAACAATCGTAAAGGATCATAATGGGATCAAACAAGATCATAAGACTTTGTATAATGTGTTTATTAGAACTCTATTCTATCTTATGTATGCATATCTTATATATTAGAACTCTGTATTCTATATTCTATGAATTCTATAAACTGTATTCTATGAATAATGTCTGTCTACTGAAGAGTTAAAGCAAATCCCAATTTTGAAAGATTGTCTTTAAAAGACTTTTTCCAATGTTCCACAGCAGCATTTTTTGCATTCTTATGGGAATTATAATAGTCCCAATGGGAACTGTGTGTTCCAAAAGATGTTTTTTTGATTTATATAAAAATGTTATGTATAAAATAGACCTTTCAGGAATGCCACTGATCAGAAGCATCCATAGATCGGTCCCTGTTCACAGCAGACGGTGCTCAGAAGAGCCGAGTGCGTCAGAAGTTGCAAAATGTGGAAAGTTAAAATTAGGGTGTCTGTGTGTGAAATGGTGCTTCTGTCAAAAGGGTCCAGCAGCTTAAATAATAGATGAGATGATTAATGAGACTGAAGGGATTGATAAAAGTAAAAAAAATGGGGCACCTGGACATGCCTCGATATACTGTTCTAGGTTTACATTTATTCATTTAGCAAGTGGTTACTTAGAAATGAGGAATACAAGAAGCAATTCGTCTTAAGAGAAGCGCTCCAGAATAATATCAGAACAGGGACGGATTAATAGTGAAAGTATAATTTTTGTAGCATGTCAGAAATTGGGTAATTCTTCCATTTACACTCCAATGTTATTGGATTGTTAAAAAAAAGAAATCTGTTTATTTTGCTGAAAAAATGCGCTCCGGACTGTTTTCATTTTTCTATAGAAGATTGATGAAATGGAGAATTTTGTAGAAGACTTAGAGACTATATTATTATAGTAAAACTTGTAGTACTCTGTCAGTGAAGGATAAAGACAATAATAAGAGATTGCTTGTGTGTTCCTGCCCTGGAGTGTGTGAGTGGGTGGACGCGTTTTCTGTTCTCATTGGTTTGTATCATCAATTGTGGGTGTCATTTCTGATTGTTTTTGTGAAACGTTCTTTTATTTATAAGACGTGCAGTCAGAGAAACACTTTTAGAAACAGAGAGAAGGTTTTCTGCCACAGGCACATCAACATTCAGTGACAGTAGGACGGCCCAAAACATACTCTCTACGCAAATAGGCAACATTCACATTTATGTTTATTCCTTTAGCAGAGGCTTTTATCCGGTGTCGTACAAATGAGTTATACAACAAGCTATTCATCTTGAGGAGGCAAAAACACTTCGCAACGTCTGTGTTTAGCTACCAATTCTGTAATGTTGCAGACCACAGTTCATAATGCAATGCAGTCTGGGTAAGACCTACATCATTTAATGGCATTGATATTTGATTGTAACAACTTAAAGTTTTTTTTATATAGTTCCATGAAGAACCTTTAACATTCATGGAGCCTTTCCATTGCACGGAAAGTTCTTTACGGTGGAAAACGGTTCTTTAAAATTGTCTTTACACTAAGAAAAGGATGGTTCTTTTACGAATAGCTCACTGGAAGGTTCTTTGGGGAATTAGAAATAGTTCTTCTATGGCATCGCTGTGAAAAGCCACATTTGGAGGCTTTATTTTTGAGTACTAAGGTTTTGTGATGGCCACAGCCGCTCAAGAGTGTATGTTTGCAATCTGTATAGGCTAATTATTTCATAAAAAGGAATAGTATGCAGAGAAAATGTATGTTCATTTGACAATGCTCATGATGCATGCTGAGAAAACCTCATCAAATACATCTGCTGCATGTTTAAATGGACTAAAAATGAAGAAATAGTGTGAATATCCCCAACACATTTCGATGCAGACTGTTTTGTGAAGAGTTTGTTATTAAAGTATGAGGCTGTGACACTAAACAGTGTGAGTGGAGTAAAGGCTGCAAGTTGGGCACACGTTATTAAGAAGTCACGCATTCAAGTTGGAAAAGTAATATGGAAGCTTATTACACTCAAAAAGTTGCAGCACTTTATTTTACAGTCCTGTTCCCCATGTACATACTATGTACTTATTATTGTACAGTGGAGTTCGGTTATGTTGACGGCCTCGGGGGTTGCAAAAAAGCATCAATAAGATAACCCATATATCATATATTACATATACAGAATTAACATATATTTTCCCACATATAACCTGCAGACGCAGATAATCCGCACGCTCATATAGCCTGCGAGTTTTGGGTTTTGTGTAAAAAATCGTTGGCATAACCCAATCATAGATTGATGAACTTTTTTTGTGTAAGTTCACATTTCGAATTTCAAATGTTGCTCGCATGACATCAGTTATCCATAACTGTTCAGGCTCGGTACACAGTGCTTGTGCACAAAATTCACACAATAAAAAAACAGTCAGTCTCTCCCGCTCTCCTCTCTGCGCTGTGCAGCGGCTCGTCCCTTTAAGAGAAGTGTGTCGATGAGATGAGAAGACTCCGCCCTCATGGCAGCACAGCCAATCACATCTTCTTGGATGATTGACAGGCTATCAGCGCAGCTGTCAGAGTGATATTGCAAGCGCCAAAGATAACAACCATCGCAAGAACGAAAAAGGAACATTTATTGATGTACATGATGTGAGTTATTAAATGAGAATGTACATGCTCGTGTTTTTGGTGTCTTTTTACACAACAGTGTTGCCGCGATTTGTTTGATGAAGTGATCGGCATTCATCAAAAAAAAAAGTATAGTGTACAGTACAGTGTATGTCTGCTAACAACAAAAGGCATATGTAAAATCAACACAATAAAAACCACCTTCGATTCTTGATAAAAACCTTTAATTATATTCTCCAACAATGCAAACACAAAGACCACAAAAAACGTGCGGGATGCTACAGCGTGTTGTCCCTCAGACGACAGGGAGTGAACCGTGAGCAGACCGCGATCCACGTGCAAGGCAAACTCCGCGCATGCGCAGTGAACTATGCACGCTAATTAGTCACGAAATAACCATGAGAAGTGCCGAATTTGTCGCTTTTTTGTGCTCAAGATAATAGATTTCGGCAACATAACAGAATCGACATAACCCACAAGAAAATAATACGACAAATAGGTAGTTTGGTGGTTCCACTTCAAAAACGTTGACATAATAGGATTGGCGAGTTAACCGTGACTCGAGATAAGTGAACTCCACTGTAATTGCAATAACAGGGTAATAACTAGGCACTAACCCTTAACCCATGTAGTTATTTAGATTGCCCAGTACTTTCTTAGGTAGGAACACTGTAAGTACACATAAGTGCACGTAATGTAAAATAGTGCAATCCAAAAAGTCTGAATGTATGTTTTCAGCATGCTGTTTCCCTCCTCACTGACATGAGCAGTAGTCAGGGTCAGAACACAAACCAAAATATCAGTCATTAATCCAAGTATGTAGCATTTTTTAATTATATTTTTGTCCAAAAAAAAAAAAAAAGACATCTGAAGTAGTAATTGACCTAAAATAAGTGATTCATATTCATCCAATGAATGCTCTTGTTTATTTTTTTGAGTTTATAATTTTTATGATATACTATTTATTTATATATATATATATATATATATATATATATATATATATATATATATATATATATATATATATATATATATATATAATATTTTAAATATACTGTATTATATTTTTGTAATGTTTGTTGCATTTTTTAATTATTTAGCATATTTTAATTTATTTTATGTTTATTATGCATGTTTATTTTAGTAAAGGGCAATGCATATTATTTGACACGTTCACTTGGATGATTTTAATCTGCAGGCAGGGCCATAGCTTGGATATCTAGGCCCCCGGTTGTTCCTGTGGGCCCCGCGTCGGTTGAAATATAGCTTGGCAGATAAAAATAATTATCCAAAATCATACACTACAATTTCCAACAGACTTGTTTGCCTCAACATACCTCTTCCAAAGTCACAACTCAGCAACGCAGGTATCATTTAATATTTTCCCACTTGTACACAACTTCTGTGGTCAATCAGTTAAACGACGCTTATCCTAATTTTGCAGAGTTAGATGCATTCCTGGGTCAACATATTTAGTTCTGTCTGAAAATTTGATCATAACCATATCCCTACCCCTGTCCAACCCCTAATCCAAACTCTTTTTTGCTGTTTTTATTGCATACCAATGGTGTTTTGTAGCTTTCCTTCAAAGTGCACATTTTAAAATAGGAGACTGTTATTGTCTCCATGTAAACACACCTTTGTGAAAATGGTGACGTCATGCGCATTTGACAGCATTATTGTCTGAACTCGAAACTCGGAAAAAAATGCAAAGAAAAAACTTTTCCACTTTTAGTACATTGTTGCGAAAACAGACCCTGAGTCAAAAATCAGGAAAGAGAAAGAGAGAGAGGGGGGGGGGGGGGGGGGGAGAGAGACTACATTCAATATGGTTTGGTGCAAAACACGTCTCGTCACATCCTGTTCCCTCCTGTGTGATCCTATGCGTTTCCGTCTCGTTTGCCTCTCCCCCTTGTTAGTCATGTCAGGTGCTCCTTGTTACCCTGTGTATTTATACCCTCATGTTCTCCCTGGTCTTGGTCGATTGTTAACATAACGTTCCTTTGACTCGTGTGTCCGTGTATCTTTGTGTTCCATGTCCCCTTGCCATTCCGAGTTTGTTTTTTGCACAAGTGTGCCATTTTAGTTTGTGTTTTTGATAGATTAAAGAGTTTTGAGTTGATCCCTGCCGTTCATGTCATGTCAGATCTATCCATGTCACATTCTGATCTGTATTATTATTGACTTGAATCATTACCGTTATTACTTGGTAAACACTTAATTTAATAACATGGGACTGTGGTTATATAGTTTTTTTTTTTTGATTGTTTGAATTTCAGTGGTAGTTTCAGGTGCTTGTGCGAAGTGTGGGTGGGGATTTCATTCTTTTTTTCCTCCCAACACACACACACACAGAACCTCTGAGTGGGAGTTTATATAAGTAGATTTTGTTGAAATGCGTGTGTGTCGTTTCTGCCCACTGCTGTGTAGCAGCAGTTTCGGGTTTGCATGCGTTGCCTGTTTTAACTTCCAAAACAAACGTGTCATTCAGAAGAACTCAAAACAACCAATATTCATACAGCTGGATAATGTCGTGCTCTCAGATCTGTCAGTTTGTGTAGGACCCTCAAAGCAAAAACAACGCCTGTGTGTTAGTGTGTGTTATAGGTGCCGTGTGCAGCATGTCCTGTTTTCTGTTTTGACAAGCATATAAAAGAGCAGGCTTTTAGACTGATTATGTTTTAATTAAATTTGTGCATCTCATTTTCTGGATTAGTTGCTCTTGACTTTGGATTAATTTGTTGAATAAATGTTTATTGAATGCAAATGTTAATCATTAAAAATCCCGGTAAATTGTGTTTTGAAGACAAAGTGTGTCATTTTTCTAGACAGTGTTTTGAAGACTAGACTTTTTCTGAAGTGAGCCATTCATAGGAAGATTTCCTCCAAAAGTGTCTTGTAAATTGATTGAACATCCCAACATGCCCACAATACTGTAAATCAGCATTTCAAAAGCACTAATATTATCTATAAATCTCTTGCACGCAGAAAGAGTTTATGATTTTCAGCTGTAGCAAACTGATGTGATGCTGAAACAGTTTTAACTTAACCTTACAAGTAGTTCTGCAAAAATAATATATTTAATATACTTGTGCAAACTGAATTTCATGTTAACTGCAATTAAATAATAAATGTTGTATAGTTTAAATTTTTGAAAACTTTAAAGGGTTTTATGACCCACTTAACTTGGACTTAATTACATCTCGTCATTTCATAATTACTTCTATTGTCTTTGAAATATGGTTAAACAGTAGAAATGCACTGACAAGCAATTATGGTTAACTAAAATATACTTTAATGTCATTTCTAATGAAAAATATATTTGTAACTACACATTTACAAAGAAGTTGCTTTCCTGTTGATCAAACAGTCGAGCATAGTGATTGCAACGCCAAGGTCATGAGTTCAATTCGCAGGGAAAGCAGGAACTAATTTGAATGCTAATGTGAATATTGAATGTAGTGCAAGTTGCTTTGGATAAAACTGTCTGCCAAATGCATATGTGTAAATGTAAATATTATCTGCTAGTACAGTAGTGATGACTGGAGGGGATTTCATTTGATTAAACTATCAAAATTGAAGGAAAAACAAAACTCTAAACTTGGTTATGGTGTTTATCAAACTACATCTACAGGTTTTAATTTACTATTCAAAAAATATGCATAGTAAAACAAAAAGCATACATCGAGTACAACATAGCCATTCATTTGTTGGTTCTCTGCGTACAGTATTACCTCAAGATACGAGCATAATTCTTTCCAGGACCAAGCTCGTAACTCAAATTGCTCAAATCTCAGATCATTTTTTCCTATAAGAAATAACAGAAAAACATTTATAAGTTCCGGCCCTCTAAAAAGACTCCCTTATTAGTGCGAATAACAATGGACAAAACATGTTTTTAATTGCTATAGAGACATATACACACAATTTTTTTAATGGTATATAAGGATTCCTGTGATATAAAATAAAATGTGGTTTTAATTATGAGTTCTTACCTTCAAGACAGACGATACGGTAGCAGCATGTGTGGAGGAGGAGGAGGGAGAGATTACGTAGATTACGTCGAAAACGCAAACACAGTACGGAAGTGTAGTGTTTCTTCCCGTGTAGTGTATTCGATAGACTACACACACAAAATTGTGCCTCAGAAAATCATATTTATTATTATTGAACACACATAACTCGTGCTGCTCCCAGCTAAATACTCGTGAATCACTCGTCGCCCCCAGTAAAACCAAGGTGGCCCTCTAGTGTAGATCGTATGCAATTACCCCATAAATATATATAAAATACACCACAGGAAGACTTGCAGGAGATGCGTATGGAAGTCAACGAACACGTGAAGTGAAGGAGTGAGGCGCGTGGGCTCGAACACACCTAGCGTTTCTCGTATCTCAGAATACTCGTATGTCGGGACTCTCGTATCTCAAGGTATTACTGTATTTGAATTATATTTGAATAAAGGGTGAACGTCAATTTTCTACTACTAGTGAAATACAAAGACCATAAAATGTGCGTAAACGTGCAAACATGCTAGCGTAAATGTGTCACTATCTTGATGTTGGCCATTTTGGGTTGAAAGAAAGAAGGCTCCATGGTGACCGCCTCCCCCTCATTGGGAAAAGTACAATGTGCTTCTGAAGAGAGAGATGATTGATGGCATAGATTAAGGGGAGCGAGACAGCGAGTGGGAGGAAGTGTTGAGACATAGAAAATAGATGAGAGAACATGCATTGAGAGAAGATGTGAGTTGTTGAGAAAGACTGAGCCAGTGAATAAGCAAGTGAGCTTATCAGCGGAAAAAAAATCATTGAATGCAAGGGAATACATTATTGATTGTTTTATAATGACGAGTTCCAATGACGTGTAGTGTTTGTTAGCGTCAGTGTTTGGGAAGGTTCTTTGAAACTAGGCTTTTGGTTTTGTGGCAGCATATAGTGTGCCTCAAAAAAGATTATAAAATGCATGACAAATGCACCATAAATTGATCATAAAAGTACATTTTATTATTGTGCTTTGAGTCATATGATTGCAGAAGTGTTTCTTCATCTCCATCCTGAGTAGTGAGCATTAAAATTCAACAAGCGCTACATTGAAGGTTTTTCATCAGCGATATCCAATGCTTAAAATCTCTCGACTGTTTCATCACCGATTGCGACAAGCTGTGTTTGTGTGCATTTGAATGAGATATACGCGTCTTCTTCGAGGAGGTGAACCTGGTTTCACCAAGTACAACATATTTTTGGAACAACATCTCATAAACCAATCAGATTCGAGGAACAAGTTTACAGTTTATGTGAAGTTTTAGTCTTAGAACCAGAACTATGTGCTTCTATCATTTTTCTGATTTTAGGGATAATTTATGGGTAGGCTTAGGTTTAGGATTAAACTTTCAAAATATATTGATCAGGAAAGGATTTTCAGCCAATAAGAAATGAAATATTATTCTTTACCTAACACAATTCTGTTATATACCATGAAAGAGTCATTCAAATGCAATTGACGTTTGGACTGCTTTTTGCAATTTTTGGAGTAAATTATTCTGATTACACTTGTTGGTCTTTTATTGTTTTGTTTTTTTTATTATAAAATGTATATGGTTAGTTTTATAGATAGGTGAGGGATTAGCTCTTCAAAAATATCTATATACAGTGTATTATAAATGAAATTATTATCACTTTACATTTTTATGCCTGTCTCAATTTATATATTTTTTAGAAATTAGTTATATTATGTTTGCTGATAGCGTTAAGGTATTTCAATTCTATCTTTTAAACAGTAAAAAAATATAAATAAATAAATAAAGAAATAAATATATATATATATATATATATATATATACAGTAATACCTCGGTTTACGAGCGACTTGGTACACGAGCAAATCGGTGTACGAGCATGGAGGGTCGTATCGGTGTACGAGCATTGTCTCGGTGTACGAGAAAAAATTTCCCTCACCCATGCGCAGATTTGCGTCAAAGATCCCTTTATCACCCCTTAACTCGTTCATTCTCTCAGTGTCTCTCAGTATGGGTGCATCATTCACCACAGTGCATTATTTTATAAGTTGTTGTGAATATGATTACATGTGAATATGATGAAACTTTATTAATGGAGCATGTTACCAACACCACACATTGCATACTAATGAGACTCACGTGTGTTCACAGTCCAACGCACCCAATGACATTCTTAAAGGGCCATACACTTTTAGAGAACAGCATACTATAACAGTTATAACTCTGTACAGATCATATACATAAGTGATTTACAGCGGTTTTACCTCGTGTTGTTGCATTAATTGTGATCGCTATTCTTCACGTTGTAATATGGTTACAAATGTTGAAGGAACTAGTTAATCTGATGTGTCAATAAGTGTTAAGTTAACGGTCTTGTCACTTTAAGAGGGCGGGGTTTCAGTCGGCGCTAGAGAGAGTTGAGTTCTGAGGGATGAGAGAGAGCTCGTAAGCAGAGACAGTTTTGATTCTTCTGTTATGTACGCCGTGGGTTGAAACCAGAACCGCAATCCGATAGTTCTCAATAAAATCTCTGAATGAGAAGGAACCTGTCTGGTTATTAAAAGAAGAAACGCTACAATGTAGTGAAATATATAAGCAGTAACCCCGCCCCCCCTCCCCTCTCCTCTCATCTCGATCATGCCAGCAGTGAAGAGGTAAAGTGCGTGTTACGGTAAATAGTTAATAATGACAGTTAAACTCTAAAAATACTTAATTAGTATTTATATGAGATCTTTAATGGTTATAATTTTAAATATAATTAATAGGTTAAAACTAAAAAAATATTTAAAATGGGCATTTATGGTCGTGTGGAATGAATCAAGTGATTTTTAGTGCGTTCTTATGGGGGAAATTGTTTTGGTGTACGAGCATTTTGGTTTACGAGCTCGCTCTTGGAACGAATTAAACTCGTAAACCGAGGTATTACTGTATATATATATATATATATATATATATATATATATATATATATATATATATATATATATATATATATATATATATATATATATATATATATATATAGGGAAATGTGAGGATGAAGAGCAGAGGAAAAAATTTGAGAAAAAAAATTCACATTATATATATATATATATATATATTATTTATATATTTTCACATTTCTTTCCTCTGCTCTTCATCCTCACATTTCCCTGTTTGGCTCTCTGTTCATTTTGCTAATAACTACTGCACTCACTTCAACCTTCAAATCCCCCTGAGGCTCTCGCCACCGCCTTCTGAATAAAGGCTGATGGTCAGCAATATTTCAGTATGTGTGTGTGGCCTGTGTTTGTATATTCATTCAGTGTGGGATGAACTTGCATGAAATTTAAAAGGTTTAGTCAATATTTAATTTATGTAAACATTTAGTCAGTGACTGTAAAAATGCTACAGTAAAAATCTGTTAATTAGCTTCCTTACTATAAACATTTAAATTTTTCAGCTAACTCTCAAGTTTATCGACATTGAATGACTTATATAGATATCTTAGGGCGGTTATGGCCTAATGATTAGAGAGTCCGACTGGTAAAGGTTACTGGTTTGAGTCTCAGGCTCTCTTTGGCTGAAACGCGGATTGAGCGATTACATAAGACGTGATATATTTCAGTAAAGTTATACTGAATCTTTCAACATACCTTCTGGTGTTCATTCATGCTTTAACTGGTAGAAGAGGAAGAGATTTACGGTTGAACTGAAGCGCTACCGTGATATGTCACACTAAAGAGCACCAAAACCACATTGTTTCTTTGTATTTCATGATAAATTGACAGAATATGAAAGCTGAGACTTTGTTACATTTACATTTATGCATTTGGCAGATGCTTTTATCCAAAGCGACTTACATTGCATTAAAAAAACAAATTGAATCAGGTCTTGCTTTCCCTGGGATCAAACCCATAACCTTGGTGTTGTAAGCACCAATGTTCTACTGATTGAGCTACAGGAAAACCGTATTATGTTCCATTTTGTTCCAAATTAAAGGTAACAAATCACAAAGGTTATTGGATTATTGGATGGCAAGAATGCAGGTTTTGTTCACACATCGACAGACAACAGCATAGACTAGAAGATCACTCTTGAGATTTAAGGATCCATGTCTGTGCCCATTAAAAATGGGAACTCCAGATTGTCAGCCCAAGCGATAACGTCCACACAATGAGTGTTCAACTGTTGGAGCTTTTTAGGGGTGTAACGGTTCTCTGTAAAACATTGAAGCGAGATGCGAGAAAGAACTATGAGAAGATGGTCAAGATTGCTCATGCTAGATATTTGTCTGCCGTCGGTGAGGCATCAGCAAGCCTCTTAGGTGCGTTGTTGAGTAGATCTTTGCTCTATGGTATTTATTTGTGTTTATTTGTTTGATCAGTTGTTCTTATTTTCTTTATTTTTATTTGACAGTTGTCCTATTTCCCCTGAACATAGCACATATCTATCCATACCAAAACCGTGACCCTAAAACCGTGATAAAAACCAAACCGTAAGTAATTTAAACCACTAGCTAATCAACATTGTGCATGAAATAGAAGTTTAAGACAACCATAACACGCTATCTAATTAAACGCCAATGTTTCTGTCAATGATTTCAAACGTCCAAAACCATTTCACCCGAAACCAAATATAGCTGCTTTTCCCGAAAATATTCAGTCGCAGAAGTTTTGGTTCATTACTTGTTACAGGTGGTTGTGTATTACATAATGTGTACATGCATTCTTAATTTAGCTGTCCGTTGCTGACCTGCTCTTCACCTCACCACAGCCAACAGAGTGAAATAATGTTTTTGACAGCAAAACTGCACTCCACAAACGCACACATAAACATTATTTTTGACTGTGGCTAATATAAATGATATATGTTGTATAGTACCCTGACGATGATGTACCACAAACCATCATTCTTCACTTGCTCTGTTATGTAATAACTCCTGGGTAATGTGAGGAATCAACATCAAGCCCTCCCGTCACGTTCCTTTCAACGCCTCGCACACTTTTCTCATTTCTATCTCACTATACTGACCCTGTCTAACTAGCTTTCTTGCTTTCTTTAGGTTCTGCAATGATTCCCAACACTATAGTCTGTATGGCTGTGTTGTTTTCATTTCAAAATGTACTCATTTTGTACTCGTTCGCTAGCCCAAAATTCTGCATTTCCATGGTTTTCAAGAGAATTATGGTTCACAGACTTTCTGACCATTGGCTTTCCATGACTATTGCTGTTTTTCATACTTGTTAAATTTTTATAAAGATAATTTAGAGAATCTTTTACAGTTTGTAACATATGATGAATTTTAGAGCTTAGCATAAGAAAATAATATTACAGGAATGTTCATCCATCCATTCTCCAAATCACTTGTCCACTGTAGGGTCATGCGAGGAAATATCTTTTTCTTTTTTTTCATTTATTACTTTAGGGCTTGAAATCACAATTTAAAATTCCACCCATTCATCAACATCAACACTCATCTATACATCCATCCACATCCATCAATCCATCCATTAACCCATTCACATCTATTCATCCATCAGACCGTCCATTTACATCCATCCATCCATCCATCCATCCAATCATCCACATCTATCATCCATCCATTCATCCATCTATCCATCAACCACATCGATCGATCGATCCACCCATCCATCCATCCATCCATCCAATCATCCACATCTATCATCCATCCAATCATCCACATCCATCCATCCAATCATCCACATCTATCATCCATCCATCCATCCATCCATCTATCCATCAACCACACTGATCGATCCACCCATCTATCCATCCATCTATCCATCGTCCATATCTATCGATCCACCCATCTATCATCCATCCATCCATCCATCCATTTATCCATCAACCACATCGATCCATCCATCCATCCATCCATCCAAATGTATCATCCATCCATCCATCCATCCAATCATCCACATCCATCTATCCAATCATCCACATCTATCATCCATCTATCCATCAACCACATCGATCGATCCATCCATCCATCCATCCAATCATCCACATCTATCATCCATCCATCCATCCAATCATCCACATCCATCCATCCATCCAATCATCCACATCCATCCATCCAATCATCCATTTATCCATCAACCACACTGATCGATCCACCCATCTATCCATCCATCTATCCATCATCCATATCTATCGATCCACCCATCTATCATCCATCCATCCAATCATCCACATCTATCATCCATCCATCCATCCATCCAATCATCCACATCCATCCATCCAATCATCCATCTATCCATCAACCACACTGATCGATCCACCCATCTATCCATCCATCTATCCATATCTATCGATCCACCCATCTATCATCCATCCATCCAATCATCCACATCTATCATCCATCCATCCATCCATCCATCCATTTATCCATCAACCACATCGATCGATCCACCCACCCATCCATCCATCCATCCATCCATCATCCATCCATCCATCCATATTCATCCATCTATCTATCCATCATCCACATCCACCCATCCACCAATCATCCACATCTATTATCCATCCATCCATCCATCCATTCATCCACATCTATCATCCATCCATCCACATCCATCCATGTGCCCATCCATCCATCCATTCCATGTTATTTCCAAATAACAAATGTCTATGGGAACCTCATCTCAAGGTGCCACGCCTGCCTATTTTTCTTGGTAAAATTCCTTGAAACTCATGTGACATAAAGACTTCTGGAATGCCTGTGTTAAATGCTGCAGATGAGCCATTACATAGTCCACTGACATCAGAGTGCTGTGTGACGCTGCGAGCTAAGCTGAGCATGTAACCCACTTGAGTGTAGGAGTACCTTGTTACCATGCAAACCTATTCATCAACAGAGAGAGAATCTTTTTTCTTCTTTTTACAGACATACTGCCCACAGGAACAGGAAGTCATATATTGATGATGATGATATATAATAATTGTGACGTGTCATTATAACAACAAATAGAAATCATAATAATTTTTTTAATTAATAGCTACAAAGCAGAGAGTGTTCATCTCAGTTCACGTCATCTCAGTGTTCTCCAAGTTTTCAAATGCAAAAAAGCTATTTTGCATGGCAATCTAAGAAGTGAGTGCGACACTCATCTTGCATAATCCTCATTAACCACAACACCCTCAGCTTCCTGCTTCCCATAGGTGCTGCTCTGTGAACGTGCAAATGAATGACAGGCAGAAAGATCGGTTAAATAAAGAATCTGACCTCAGCTCATATTCACGTCTTTTTTTCAGAGCTCATGAACCGCCACAGATACTGGTGTGATTCTCAAACACTATTCAGTGAGATCTGTCAGAAAATAAGGACATTTTCTGAGTGTCATTTCATAAAAAATCATTTACAGCACCTGCACAGTAGTCTTAAGATATTGACTTTTGAAATGCATGCATTTAAGACGTTTATAATAGATAAATAGCTTTATGTATTAGTAATATTTATAAAAATTGTATTCCTCAATTAATATACACTACTGTTTAAAAGTCTGGGGTCAGTAAGATTTACTTATTTATTTATAATGAGAGAGAAATTAATACTTTAAGCAAGAATGTATGATGAAAATGAACAATAAAGACATTTATAATTTATATTCACCTAAAGGATTGTTAGGAACACCATGCTAATACTTAACCATGCGACCCCCTTTCGCCTTCAGAACTGCCTTAATTCTACATTGCATTGATTTAACAAGGTGCTGAAAGCATTCTTTAGAAATGGTGCATTATCCTGCTGGAAGTATCCATCAGAGGATGGGTACGTGGTGGTCATAAAGGGATGGACATGATCAGAAACAATGCTCGGGTAGGCCGTGGTATTTAAACAATTTCCAATTGGCACTAAGGTGGCACTACTGCATAAAGTGTGGCAAGAAAACATCCCCCACACCTTTACAGCACCACCCCCAGCCTGCACAGTGGTAACAAGGCATGATGGATCCATGTTCTTATTCTGTTTACGCCAAATTTTGACTCTAGCATCTGAATGTCTCAGCAGAAATCGAGACTCATCAGACCAGGCAACATTTTTCCAATCTTCAACTGTCCAATTTTGGTGAGCTCGTGCAAATTGTAGCTTCTTTTTCCTATTTGTAGTGGAGATGAGTGGTACCCGGTGGGGTCTTCTGCTGTTGTAGCCCATCCGCCTCAAGGTTGTGTGTGTTGTGGCTTCACAAATGCTTTGCTGCAAACCTTGGTTGTAACGAGTGGTTATTTCAGTCAAAGTTGCTCTTCTATCAGCTTGAATCAGTCGGCCCGTTCTCCTCTGACCTCTAGCATCAACAAGGCATTTTCTCCCACAGGTCTGCTGCATACTGGATGTTTTTCCCTTTTCACACCATTCTTTGTAAACCCTAGAAATGGTTGTGAGTGAAAATCCCAGTAACTGAGCAGATTGTGAAATACTCAGACCGGCCCGTCTGGCACCAACAACCATGCCACGCTCAAAATTGCTTAAATCACCTTTCTTTCCCATTCTGACATTCAGTTTGGAGTTCAGGAGAGATTGTCTTGACCAGGACCAACCCCTAAATGCATTGAAGCAACTGCCATGTGATTGGTTGATTAGATAATTGCATTAATGAGAAATTGAACAGGTGTTCCTAATAATCCTTTAGGTGAGTGTACATCAGTGCATATATTTGGCTAATCTAAAAAATATATACCACCGGTGCTGTATTCTTATTGGTCAGGTGTTCCAGCCATACTAAAGTACACTGTATAGCAACAGCTCCACTGCTGTGCCTGAAGGCTGCCGGTCAGCCGTCCGGCTGTCAGTGAGCGTCTGTTGGGCTAGTTTTTGCAGTGTGTTCCACACGTCGGCTCTAGTTAGGCCCCCATCGGTGACAGTTCACCCGATTCAGCATGTTGAACTGCCGTCGGGATCACTTTGATTGGCTGTTCAGTTTAGTAAACGAGTCAGTGCACAAAAAATAGCAAGTGATAACAGCAAGCAAAGAAGTCAAGACATCACAGACCGTAGGCTGTTCTAATTTTACGTCATGTTACCTGAGCATTCAAATGCATTAATATTTTCAGAACAACATGAGCCGACTGGAGTGAGGAAAGTGATCGGTGTGATTGATATTCAAAATGGTAAGCAAGCGCTGCTTTGTTTACGGTTTGTATATCTGCACTCTTGCTCATGCACAATGTATTTGCTAAAGTGCTTAATTTTTCGACAGCTTTGAACATGTTTTTTCTGATATTACAGCCAGACCTGTTCATTTTATAAAGGGCATTTTAAATATAATAGTGTGGTGAGACTAGATTGTTTCAGTAACACGGTTCTGACCCGATTTCTGCAGCCAGACTCTCCCTAAAGGCAAAGAGAGATTATAACAGTTAAATGGCAGGCAAGGCTGGTGTGAAACCAAGGGCTGCTAAGACCTTTACTAGATGCTTCCACCACAGAAATCAGTCAAGCAGAACAAAGTAAGATTATGCAACCGTTCCCATTTAAAAAGTTTGTGTAAAGTGTAGTCTTCTGTATTTGTGCATTAAACATAAAAGTATGGCTGGAAGTTGTTTATGTAAATTGTTTGGTTTGAACTTTTCATAGTCTACATCAGTGCTTTAATGAAGTGATCCTTTATCATTGTGATCACAGTGTCTGTCAGTGAAAGTAGATTGCATTATAACTGTCCATAGACAAATAGAGAGAAAACAGGAAATGATGAGAGACTTGCCGGTCTGGATCAGGAAATACACATGTATTGCACATGCTATTATATATACATAACATTAATGCATCAACATTAATACATCAACTTAATATTGTGTGTAATTTAAACTCAATTTTTATTTTAAGTTGCCACCTTTTAAGTTAACATTTTTTGTTGATTTAACAAAATTTTTTTAACCCAAAATGGTAGTTCACACACAAATGAACTTGAAAATATTCTTAGCTTTCCAAGTGCTTGCTACACCAATGTCTTGGGTTTGATCCCCAGGGAAAGCAAGAACAGTTTAGAATGTCAATGTGTTTCTTGAATGGATAAAAGCGTCTGCCAAATGCAGAAATGTGAAATGTAAAAACATTCTGTTTAATTACTCATTATCTGGAGATGAATATTTTGTAAATAAAGTAGTAAAGCATGTTTTTCCGAACATATCACTCGTGTTACATCATATAATTGAAATTAAACCACTGGAGTTACTTTAATGATGTTTTTCATATCTTTCTAGGGCTTGAAAGTTGTATTTGCTTAGACTGTCAATGGAGGGACTGAAAGCTCTCAGATTTCATCAAAAAGATCTTAATTTTTAGTCTGACGATGAACGAATGTCTTACGGATCAGAGTCACTTTGGAGCGTGAAAAACGAATGACAGAAATTTTGAATGAACTTTAATGAGATTGGGCAGTGAATTTCTATTTCTCAGCAAGCTTTGCTATGTTAGACATGTTGTGTTGTGTAGCGCTTGTGATTATGGTTGTGGGTGGTAATATAGATAAAACATTTACTCTATGAGCAATGACTGTGCTAGTAACAAGTAATATCTTATTTGTGCATTATATTTCCATGTATTTAGGAAGTGATATGCTAGTTGTTGATGCCAGCTCAAATACATAAATTGATTACACTTTATTTGCACGGTCCACTCTCATTAGAGTATTAGTAGACTGTAGTAAACTGTTAGGTTATGGTTAGAAAAATAAGCAGACATGTATTTGTAATATTATAAAAAAGTACAAGTATAATACATTATTTCAACCCAGGATCATTTTGCAATTCTCTAAAAGCGTATTTATACATATATTTCACTGTGTTTTCCAGCTGAAATTAACACTAGTGCCAGTAAAATGCCAACAACTTTTATTCCTTTTTACTCAAATTATGACACTTACTTCCATGTTGTTTCTTGCACAATACTATGACCAGTGCATGATTTGTAAACTAATACAATTTAATGTTTGCATCTTGTTACCTTTGTACCCTTGTCCTGTTTGTCATGTTATCTGTGCACTTCCTGTGAGGTCAATGTTACACTTCCTGTCTGTGAGGTCTATTGTCACTTCCTGTGTGTCATGTCTTTTGACACTTCCTGTGTGCCGTGTCAGGTGTTGTTTCTCTTCCGGGTCCCGTCTGTATTTCCTCTCATACCCTTCCTTCTTGTGGCTCCTTGATTCGTAGCGGAAACACGATTGATACCGCGCATGCGCGAAAACGTGTCTAGTTCCTGTCTGAGCTGTGCGAAACAATTTACGGCAATTCACAATCACGTGACTACTCGATCCGTACCGGAAATATTTCAGAAATTTACACTTTGACACTTTTTACGCTTAAATGGTGCCTGAATCATTATACAGTTTATTTTAATGCAAATTTAATATACAGAAATATAAATTTAAAAATGGAAAACCCAGTTTTAGTGCTTAAGGAGATTAAAATGTGCATAGATGTGATTTCAAAATCTTAAAACAACACATTTTATGTAATCTCAACTGTATTGTGAAGCAAATGTTATGATATAATATTAATGTTAACCTTATACATGCTATTTGTTAATAAAGCATTTAAACACACACAAAAGGTAAAATATATCATTAAATTTAATCAAACTAAATACAAAGTATTTATTTTTAGTATTTATTTATTTTTAGTATTTAGTTTTACATTTGTTAGACCACATTTTTGGAAACACAGATGTGTACATAATAATTTTGTATAGGAGTTTACATTTAACTTTAAAAAGATAGATTCAACTTATATCAGTATGCTTAAATGTCTGCATTTAAGAAACACAAAATAAAGATATTCATTTATTCAATTTTATTTATTCAAACATTTATTAATTCCTTCACACATACACACACACACTCGCTGATTGAGTAACATGGCATTGACTTTCAGTCCTTACTCATCAGCACAGTATGACAAACATGTTTCCATGTCCTCTTGACACTGAAATATAAATAAAAAGTCATGCTTTGCTTCAGAGAAGTCACTCCCTAGGACCTTCCTGAGGGCATGTTGTTGATCATCATAGTTCATCTGGAGAAAAGCAGACTGTGTCATCTCACGGCATGAGTCTGTGTTTAGCAGCTCCACGCTGTACGAAGGTCTCTCGCAATGGCTGGCTGTTGCACCTGGTAAAATAAATACATATGAAATGACACAAACCAATTAAAATATGTATCCAGCATACATGCAACTGCTTGGTATGTGACGACTAAAATCATTTACCTTATCAGTGTCCTCTTCCTGATCTCTTCTGTTGAGCGACGGTTTGGTGCCGATGCATTTTGACACCCTAAAAACAGGCACAAGCGTTCCCTGAAGAAATGGAGATGCTGCTTCTGTCCAGTATGCAAATCTCTGTCCATGCCTTTAGAAAACATGTAAATGTATAGGCACTATTCATACAATAACTTTCAAGTATCACTTTACCAAAAGTAACAATACAGCCAAGACACTGACATTTTAGTCAGTCATTCCCTTCCAGGCAAAACCTCTCCATCAGCCGAATGCACCACCACTGGAGAATCAATGGCACCTCCTCCTAAAAACACACACCAAAAATTTTCACACCTACCTGTGTGTGAAAATCCAGCTTACCTCTGTGAATGTTCATGGACATGACGTACAGGTGCTGAGAGTGAACTGCGAAATACAAATAACACTGTAAGGCTTTGATTGTAGATTATCCAACAGGTTTGAAAAATTAAACAATCTTACCATCAACATGTAGAATTGTCTACAGGAATACTTCACAGGAATTGTCTGAGGACTGTTGAGGAAAAAACTGGAAAAGTTCAGACAGTTACTTTATAAAACAAATACCTACTAGCATTATTTGACATGTGTAAAACTAATTAAAACATTTATGGATACATCATGTAAAACGTACCCTAAGGTCTCTTCCTGTTTTTTCAGTCCAGGATCAATGAAGGAAATACATAAGAAATACAAAGAAAATACATAATGTGTAATTAAATGATCAGAATGAATAAGAAAACTCAAGAAAACTGAGAAGGAATAAGAAAAGTTATTAAATTAAAGTATTAAAGTTATTATTAAAAGTTCTTATATCATCTCTGTAATACATTACCCATTCTTTCACACTCTGGATAGCAGACCTACAGTAGCAGCAATAACCCTGTTTTGAGTGTCTCTGACTCCACTGTGAGTGCCAGTCCCAGAGTTAATGTGGCTCTCTGTAAGAACAGACCTCTTTTTCCCATTATAAATTCTCTCAGTACCTAAAATCACCTTGGTTAAATTAGTAGACGCCCGTGTCATCTTCAGACGCTGTGTAAAGTTGTCAGGAATTTTTCTCTTTGAAAAAAATTCTTGCATTCCATCATAAACGTATAAAAATCCATATTGTCCTCACCACCAAATGACGTCACTATAAAGCGCGCACATGCGCAGTACAAATCATGCAGGTACGAAGCTGTCGTAAAATAAGAGGAAGTGGTCATAGAATCGCGCATGCGCAGAACGAAATTTGCGTTTTCGCACATGCGCAGTACCAATCGTGTTTCCGCTACGAATCAAGTAGCCACACTTCTTATTATTATTTTGGTTTTATTGGCGGATGGCAAACCAACTTAAGGTGCATTTACCGCCACCTACTGGACTGGAGTGTGGACAGCACCGTACCCTTCCTGCATCTGTCTTGTTAATCACTTTCATCGTTAGTCTCCACAGGTGTTCGTCATTTCCTTTTGTATAAATCCCTCTTGTGTTTCCCTTGTCTTTGTTGGTTGTTGACGTTGTCTTTGTTTATGCTCAGTGTGTGGATTTCATCAGTCTTTCATCTTGTCTCCGTGGTCCCGGTCTACCCAAGCCTTGTTTAAGTTCAGTTTTTGCACAAGTGTGCCATTTTGTTTTGGTATTTATAGTGTTTTTTATTTTTTTGGTTTATTAAAAGTGGATTTTGAGTTAAATCCTACTGCTCTTCGCCCTGTCTTTCCACACCCGCATACGTAACACATCTCATAACCAGCTCCATGTTTGTTGCTTTTCTGATGGAGTAAACTTGCGATATGAAGCACTGTGAGATACGAGTCTCATAAAAAAAGAGCTCAAAGCTGAATACAAGCAAGTGAAAATGACAAATGTGTTGTTTGCTTTTCTTTGAATTAAGGTTAGTTGAGTTTAGGGTTAAGTGTGGTGCATTAGCTTTTGCACATCTCAACGGACACTGAAGTGAACACAACTGCCGCTTAAAGGATAGTCAAAAAGGAAAATTCTGTCATTTACTCAAAAGTTGTTCCAAGCCTGTATGAGTTTCTTTCTTCTTTTGAACACAAAGGAAAATATTTTGAAATAAGTCAGGAAACAGTTGATGGGCCCTATTTACCTTCATAGTTGGAAAATAAATACCGTGCAAGTCAATGGGGTCCATCAACATTCTTCAAAATATCTTCTTTTGTGTTCAAGAAACTCATAAAGTTTTGGAACAACCTGGGGAGTAAAGGATGACAGAGTTTTTATTTCTGGTTGAACTATCTGTTTAAATGACCGTGCACGCACACACACACACACACACACACACACACACACACACACACACACACACACACACACACACACACACACACACACACACACACACACACACACACACACACAAGGTTTTGTTCTGTTTGCTCTAAATTTAGCAGTCGTTGCTGACTTTTATAGGCATGCATTACATCATGTCTCCTCAGTGGGTTCACTTATTTCTAGAAATATCCTGTTGTCTTTTTTCTTTTTCTGTGGCATGGATAAATTGCAGGCTTAACAAGCTGTCTTAATAAGTGAACAGAGGTGGAAAGAAAATGAAGATGTAGAGTGTGGATAAATGAACAGATGTTTTTTATAATGAGAGGATGAGTCTGATGTTGTACTATGGAGATGAAAGCGTCTGTTTGTGGGAGGGTAAGAACAGCACAGCTGCCTGCTGCTCACTGACCTCAAAGGGAGAGTTCACCCAAAAATGGGAATTCTGTCATCATTTACTCACCCTCATGTTCTTCCAAACCTGCACGAGTTTCTTTCTTCTGTTGAACATAAAAGTTGATCTGTCGTTGGGGGGAAAATGCTAAGGAAGTCAATGGGATCCATCATCTCTTGTGTTCAACAGAAGAAAGAAACTCATACGCACATCTTAACTTTTGCTACTAACCTTTATCATGTTTTTGAAAGATGTCTCTTTTCACTCACCAAGGCTGATATTTTTTGATCAAGGGTTAAAACTGCAATATTGTGAAATATTATTACAATTTAAAATAACTATTTTCTATTGTAATATCATTTCAAATGTAATTTATTCCTGTGATGTAAAGCTGAATTTTCAGTATCATTATTCTGGTCTTCAGTGACACATGATCCTTCAGAAATTATTCTAAAAGGATGATTTGATGCTCAAGAAACATTTATGATTATGAATTATAATATTTAAGTTTTTCTTAGAAAGTTCAAAAGAACAGCATTTATTTGAAACAGATTTGTAACATTGTAAATATCTTATTTAATGATTCCATGCAACAACAAAAAAAAAAAAAAACGTTGTCACAGTGTAACACATTAAAAACACAGTTTGCTACATTGTTCCCATGTGATCCAGTTATTTTGCAAGTTTTGTTAAATGAAAAGCAAGGGGATGTTAAAAATTGTGACTGATATTAATTCCTGTTTGTTCGTTGCACAAAAAAATGAAAGGTCATTGTGAGCACATTGCATTGTGGGATATACAGTACATTGTCTCCCATAATAATAGAAGAAATGTGGTACAGTTTATTTTAAAGTGTCCTTAATACAGTGTAACTATACATTTAAATATAGAGTAATAATAGCAGAATGTAATTATGCATCATTTATTGTTATTACTACACTTAGTACATGTAACATATGCAACAAGGACAGTGTAAAATTAAATATTATCAGAAATATTTATAAATTAACAAACTAACTAAAATATAATTTTTTAAGCGATAGTCAACTTAGATTTAACTGTAAATTAACTATAAACGCACAAGCATGATCCTATTCTGCTTGAAACATCCTAATATTACGTGCTGCACTGAATTTAGTAATAATAAATAATTTTAATCTGCTTCGTATAGTGTTCAAGAACACCTTTCGTAGCTTAATAATTGCAAGTGATCATTTGAAAAATACCAATTTTGTCAATTTGCTGCTTGAATTGAGAGCTGGGTAATAAAACTTGATGTAGGAACAGACATAAAAAGAGAAATGAAATGAGAAGGAGAGATGTAATGGTGCGAGAGTAGGAGGTGGATTTCATGCTTTAGCTACAGAGCATCTTCTCATGCTTATCAACAGACGACTGCAGCACAACAAATCACCAGAAAGCACAGAAAGAATGAGGGAGAGCTCAGAGGAAGATGAAGGGGGAATAAGGTGCAGAGAAATCCAGTTGAAAAGCAGAGCAGAGAGAGAGAGAGGGAAGTGTAGCGATACCACCCACAAGCCACGATTCAATCTAGCTTCTTATTTCCCATCTTCCTCTCTAAATGGAATATTCAGAATATATTATTATTTTCATCGTAGTGTATATGAACAGCATGCTGTCAATTACCAAAAACATGCTCATTCGTCTAATATACCTGCCTTTGTGAAAAGAAGAGCACTTTAACCTAGTTTTCCAGTACTTTTATACCTACGAGTGCCCTAAATGCTTAATATGAGAATAACATGATTAAGTGAGAACTTAATGTAAAGTTTTGGGACACTTAAATCAATGTTAATTGCAATGAGATAAAATCTATTATAATTTATATTAAATACAGTTTGGTTTTACAGTGCTTTTTGACCAACTTGCGTAGGACTTAAGTACATCTTTACATTGTCACGGTCTTGTCTCGCGTTGTTCCCTTTCAGGTCCCTTTATGTATCTTCCAGGTCCTACACACTCCCGTCTGTGTTTAATCACTTACCTAAAGTCTTGTCAGCTGTTTCCCATCTGCCTCATGTGTATTTATACCCTCCTGTGTTCCCTTGTCTTGGTCGGATGTTAACGTTATGTGTATGTTGTGTGGATGCCTCCCCGTTTTCCCCGTTTCGAGTATCTCCAAGTTTTGCACAAAGAGTGTGCCGTTTAGTTTGTTTATCAGTCTTTTGGTTTTCCGTGGTTTTTTGATAAAGAGTGTTTAAGTTGCTCCTGTGCTTGCTCGTTCTGTATCCGCATCGCACACGTCCTCGTACGTAACATACATGTGATTTCAGAATGAATATTTTTGTCTTTGAAATAAGCTTAAAGATACTGACGAATACACTGAAAGCATTTATGGTAAACTGTTACTCATGTTATTTCTATTTAAATATGTTTGTAATAACACATTTGAAAGATGTTAGTAAATTATAAAATGTTATAAGATGTTATAAAATTAATTATAGAACTAAAATGATGAAATTATAATCAAGTACAGTAACACTTTTTCTTGTTACATATGCTACATGTACTTATGATATATATATATATATATATATATATATATATATATATATATATATATATATATATATATATATATATATATATATATACATATAAATAGTTTAAAACACTTTATTTTACATTGTCCCTGTTACACATTTTACATATACGTACATATACGTAATAACTATAAGTAATGAATAATTACAAGCAATTAACCCTAAAAAAACCTATAGTATTTAACTATATAATTACAGTGTAACAAAGACACCTATATATATATATATATATATATATATATATATATATATATATATATACTAGGGAATATATACTGTATATACATGCATATATCTCTCTGCTGAAGCTCAGTGGCCAAACCTTGACCCCCTGGTTTTTGTTTGAATGAACATTAAACTCGTAGTAATGCTCATGGAATTCTGTGAGGCAAGTGTACTGGGAGGATTAAGAGCAAAAACATGAAGATTGTATTTTATGAAAGTGCTTACATGAATTCTTGATTATCTGAGCACTGCTTTTCCAGGTGGATGAATGTCTGGTGACGTGTTTCCAACATAATTCCTGTGGGTGGTGTTTGCACTGTGCCAGATAGTTACGTCATGTATGGATACAAGTGGAGATTAGTGAGTTTACTTGTTAGCTTTTTTATTTTTCTATTATAGCAGTTTTTTGAAGCGTGTGATAGTTTTAAATGCTTATTCCATTTACTTGCAACTATTCCGTTATAAGTGTATTTACTGAAATCATGATTTCCACTTTTTTAAACATGCTGAGGAACAAATTAAAATAGCTAAAAAATAGTTAACACAAAATTAAAAAGTGCTTTAGTTTACAGTAAATAATTGCAGCAGCTGCATTTAAATGAAATGAGAGAGAGTCTGTCCGCAGTCAAATCTACTCAGGATCAAGAGTTTCAGAGTAATAATAGTAATTAATATATGTATATGTAAAGATGTAATTACTATATTTGAATACATTACATACAAGTTTCAATAGAAATAAAATTAAAGTGTATTTTACTTTATTATAAATGTTTTGTCAGTACATTCAGACATATTACAAAGACAATTTATAATTTGACGGAAACTGTAAGATATGCAGATTTGAGTTATAAATTGCTTTGTCAGTGATATGCTGAGTCAGACAATTATTGAAACTCTCCGTGTCGATTACAAATAAATAAACATCCTAAAATATATGTTTACCTTATAGGTAATGATTTTGCATACATTTGATTTGCTTGATTTGCTGATTTTGAGAACAACTCTTCTCTGAAAACTATTTAAACTATAAACTATAAACGGAAATATATTTCATACTATTTTAATTTATTTATTCTAAAACAAATAGTGAATGATTTTAAGCAATGAATGTGACGCCACATAGTCCATATGCCATATTTTCTTAGTTGTATCGTTAAATATGTATTACGTGGATGGGAACATGCATGGAAATTATATGCAGATGAGTTTATAATTAGTCAAATTAGGCGTTGTAAGCTCCATATATGGTTATGACGGGGTGGTCCACACTTTTAGGATGAAACCTGCAGAAAGTTTTATACATCATGGATATAACATGTTATTTGACAGCGCTACTGCAACCCACAACACTGCAGATGAGTACCGGTAGCTGAGTTTCTTTTCCAGGGGTCTGCAACCTGCTGCTCCAGAGCCACATGCAGCTCTTTCATCCCTGTGCAGAGGCGCCCCTAGCTTTGAAAAATATATATGGGAGTCAATAAATAAGCTATTTTATTAATTTATTTATTTTTTAAATGGTATACCTCTTAAATTTCAAGATCGAAGTAATCTTGTTACTAGCTTCATTTTTTTAATTATTTTGATGTTTTTCATAAAATGTCATTAGTTTTATTTTTGTAGTTCTGTAATTTCATAAATGCTACACACTTTAGTTATTTTACGTATTGCAAACTGGATATAAACCAGATTGGAGATTGTTATTCACGTCGCCACTAATGATCTCCGACTTCGCCAGTCGGAGATCACTAAAATTAAGATTAAAGAGGTGTGTGAACTCGCAAGTATGATGTCAGGCACTGTAATATGCTCTGGCCCTCTTCCTATGCAGTGTTATTTTAATTTTAGGGATCAAATAGGTTTTGTGGCTCCCGTGAATTTTATTCGGTAGTAAAGAGGCCAAAATGGCTCTTTTGATTTTGAAGGTTGCAGACCCCTGTCTTAAGCAAACCAATGCTCAAATTGCCGCAAACGAAACTGACAGTAAGTTGCAGACACTAAAAATCGTCTTCATTAAAAGTAGTGAGACTAAATGATCTACCGAGTGCTGATACCATTCTCTCTCCTATTGCGTCTTTGATCTTAATAATGTGCAATTTGCACACTGTTCTTTAAAAGCAGCCTAATAGACAAAGGATGTATATGTGTATTGGATTGGACAGCCATAAAAACGTTTGCCTAGTTAACATGTTAGTTGATCAGGGTCAGAACAGTCTCGCCCGCAGCACACAGACACACACTCCTCCCTGTGGCTGCATGGAAATGTTCCTCGTTCTGAGATCCATCTCTCCTTCTCTCCACTGGCAATCTGACCCTTGGGGCAGTGAGCACTTGAATGAGTTTCTGTCAGCGTGTGTAGTTGAGTGTGCGTTAATGTGATCATGTGGGCGGCTGCTGCGCCCTGTAATAAAGGGCAGTAGTTTGGAACAGAGCTGAAAGGCATAACTGCTTGTTTGTGTGTGTGTATGTGTGTGTGTGTGTGTGTGTGTGTGTCTAATGATATTTATTGTAAAGCAATAGACGTGCTAGCAGATGTTACAACTGTAAATTGCCTGTAGTGTGTGTGAGTTGTTATAGAGGGTAGTACAGCTTATCAGTAGATGTATGTGCTGTTTGCTGACACATTGTCTCATTGGAAAGACCCATAAAACTCTGTTCCGGC
Organism: Rhodeus uyekii; assembly: GCA_037043235.1. Lineage (NCBI taxonomy): Eukaryota > Metazoa > Chordata > Actinopteri > Cypriniformes > Acheilognathidae > Rhodeus > Rhodeus uyekii. Next base: position 1,664,033 of record JAWRVZ010000082.1, read on the forward strand.
TCATACAAATAATAGCTGTTTGGAATGGAATACTTATGCATGCATGTGTGTGTGTGTGTGTGTGTGTGTGTGAGTGAGTGTCGGTGCTTGTGTGTATGTGTGTGTGTGTGTGTGTATACATTTCAAATGTGTTACATTATTGTCACATTATGTTACGTGTTTGCTTTATCTAGGATGTGCAAGCTTTGGATCATTAAGACTTTTTATTTAATTTGAAAGAAATGAATCATTTTCTTCAGTTTTCTGCATCACATTGATGAAAAGTAAGGACATTTATAATGTTACAACAGATTTCTATTCAGCACAACTGTTTTCAACATTGATAATAATCATACATGTTTGTTGATCATCAAATCATCATATGAGAATTACTTGTGAAGGATCATGTGGCACTGAAAACTGGAGTAATGGTGCTGAAAATGCAGCTTTAATCACAGGAATAAATTACACTTTACTATATATTCACATAGAAAACAGCTGTTTTACATTGATATAATATTACACTGTTTTACTGTATTTATGATTAATAAATTCAGCTTTGATTGCAGGAATAAATTACACTTTACTATATATTCACATAGAAAACAGCAGTTTTACATTGATATAATATTACACCGTTTTACTGTATTTATGATCTAACAAATTCAGCTTTAATCTTTAATATATTCACATGGAAAATCGTTATTTTAAACTGTAATAATATTTCAGAATAGTACAGTTTTTACTGTATTTTTTAATTACGTAAGTATGTGCAGCCTTGGTGAGCAAAAGAGACTTCTTTCAACAACTTCAAAATATTAAACTGTTTTACTGTATTTATGATCTAATAAATTCAGCTTTAATCACAGGAATAAATGACACTTTACTATATATTCACATAGAAAACAGCTGTTTTATATTGATATAATATTACACTGTTTTACTGTATTTATGATCTAATAAACCCAGCTTTAATCACATTAATAAATTACACTTTACTATATATTGACATAGAAAACAGCTGTTTTACATTGATATAATATTACACCGTTTTACTGTATTTATGATCTAATAAATTCAGCTTTAATCACAGGAATAAATTACACTTTACTATATATTCACATAGAAAACAGCTGTTTTACAGTGATAAGAGACTTCTTTTCAACATCAAAACATCAAAAACATCAAAACAACATCAAAACTCTTACCGAGCCAAAACATTTGAACAGTAGTGCAGTGAGTCATCAAGGTATTCCTTGCAGACATTTTCTTTCCGTGCACAGTATATACGGCAAGTGCAAGTAGGCCCATGGTATAGCCAGTATCTCTAATAAGCTCTGTGCTAAAAATTCCCTCTCTCTCTCTTTCTCCTTTAGGCGAACTCTCCACCAGTAGTGGTGAATACAGACACACTGGACGGCTCACCTTATGTAAGTATTTTAGTATTTAGAAATAATTAGTGGTGCAGATATGAAGGATGCCTCGAACCTAGAACACCCTAGCAACGGCCTCAAGAATTCCTTAGCAACCACCCACAACACCTGAGCAACCATGAAGATGCTCAATATAGTAGAACCAGAAGTCCTGGATCACTATTGGCAGTTTGTATACTTTAATATACATATTTGCTGAACCAGCCTGAGAAATACAGTGTGTTTTATTGCTGATTGGAAATGTATTTAAGACAGGGGGGATATTTGCATTCTTGTTACTTGTTGCTGCATTCGTGTTACTCTATTGTTACTTAATCTCATACTAAAGTGACAGACATTTGCACATATGTTGTCTTGTAGGTAAACGGAGGAGAAGGAGAGATTGAATATGAAGAGATTACGTTGGAAAGGGTAATTACAGCAATCACAGTCCTGTATTACAGTTTGATTATTCAACATGTGTCACTGCATTTTCCATTTTTTAATATCTTTAGTAATATAATATTATATTGTTAGTAATATTTTGTAAGGATTGTAAGTAAGATTTTAAACATCCCTTAATGATATTGATGTGCACTTGTATACTTCAAACCTTAAAAGTATCATTACATCTCTATCAAAAGTATCAAAAGTATCGTGTGTGTGTGTGTGTGTAGGGGAACTCTGGGCTAGGCTTCAGTATCGCCGGAGGGACTGATAACCCTCATGTAGGAGACGACCCCAGCATCTTCATCACCAAGATCATTCCAGGAGGGGCCGCTGCACAAGATGGGAGACTCAGGTAACACACATACAGTGACCCCAAAAAGGTTTTATGTTTTTCATGTATGAATATAGCCTTTTGGTTGATTTTTAGCTTTTATCCAAAGCAACTTACAACTTGAGGAATACAGAAAGCGAAAGCATTGCTTGAAGTAACATAAACCCTGAGAATGGAGTGACTAAAGGAAAGCGAAAGCAAGGAAGGAATGTTTTTTTAAATCTATTATATTGCTGCATTATGTATTAATTGACTGCGTTGACACTATTGAATGAGAGCAAAACTAAATTAAGCTTAATAATGAAACTATTGTCTTCTCTGTACTTGAACAGTGTCATAGTTTTGTCATAACTGATTAACTTTACTCTGTTATTGAACAGAACTGAATGAACACTGAACTGGTTTCAGTTGAATAATGACACAATTGTCTTTTTAGAGCTGATTTACAGCAGAATTTGAATTCTTCTTATTTGATGACATATCTGTTATTTATTACCGGTACTTTGATGATATATGCAGTATATAGCACTTAGTGTAATATTTTATTATTTAACACAATGCCATTCAAATTGTATGTGACTTAATAGTGTATATGCGCATGTATGCTCACATTCATAATCATATACTCACAGTTAAATATCTCTGTGGATGTACTTGTGATGCATTGTTAATGGGACCAGCTGGAGTTCCTGCTAACAAATGCAGTTTTACCCCAGAGCATGGCAGCACATCCACACACACACACACACACACACATTTGCACATAAATTCACTCACACTGCAGGAGAAATTAGGCAGACAGAAATAGAACAGAAGCAAGAAGAGAAGAAATAGACAGAAATAGCCGTTTGAGAGTTGCAACTGTAGATGTAGCACTATTTTTTAAAGTTGAAAATTCAAAAATTTTAATTTGGTTATTATTATCCGTACATCATTTCAGTGATCGAGTTAACAGAGCAGTGCGAGTGATTGGTGCTGGTGTTGACTCAGTGGTGTGAAGGTGAAGATTGTCAGTGAATAATAAACATGTTGTTTAGTTAATGATGAGAGAACTATTAATTTTAACCAGAGCTTGAGTCAAACGTGCACACACACACACACACACACACACACACACACTCTGTCAAGCCCGATGGACTGTCAGCTGTTTAATGCTGTCCTCTGCTCTTCCCGGAGGACAGTCTGGTTCATTACTGATGTGCTGAGACCAAACAGACTGTAGCTTGGAAAACAGAAACATTTTTCCCTCACAGTGTTTTTTTTACAGTTGAATTTATTTTTCAGTTAAAGGTTTTATAAAGATACTTTCTCATGAAGCATTCACGTATTTGCATAGTACAGGCCATTCATTTATTTAAATGTTATTTAAATTATAATCAAATAGTTACATTAAGGATATATTGATTAACAGTAAGAAATTACTTTTTTTACTACTACTAGTAAAATAACGCATTACTTTTCATTTTTACAACAAAATATTTTACTTAGTAGCTTTGATTTCCCTTTTTTTTTGACTGACAGTTCTCCTGTCGTCATGTTGAGAGAATCAGAAGTCGTGTGCGCTGAATATTGTAAGTTGAATGATGTGAGTTTATGCATTTGGCAGATGATTTTATCCAAAGCGACATACATTGCATTCAAGTTACACATTGAATCAGTTCTCACTTTCCCTGGGTTCGAACCCATGACCTTGGCGTTGTAAGCACCAATGCTCTACTGATTGAGCTACAGGAAAACTCTGACTCCAGAATGATAAATATGATAAATAACACACACTTGTATGTATTTCATCTCACTTTGATTGTCGTAAATCTGTACTTTTGTCAGCCTGAGCTTATTCATTTCACTTTTAGTGTGAAAACACCTTTACATTAGCCAAAAATAGAGCATTTTATTTTTTGTTATTAAAAACAAACAAACAAGCCCACCTAACCAACTTATATTGAGTAACTCAATATTGTAACGCATGACTTTTAAATGTAACGTTCTCCAACACTGTCCTAGTGAAAAAATAAATGTACCAAATGGTATCTGAAATACATTTATTTAATGCCAAGTACACCACAAATACATTTACATACATATATGCTTGATATAAATACCTCTGGTTTACTAAATTGATATATTTAATGTCTGCTAAACTGGAACAACTAATATTGTACTTAATGCACTTCTGATGAATTCTGATTCATCATGTGACTTTCTACTATGTCGCTTGTATTATTATATTGGTTATCGGCACATTTTAAGGTGAAAGCTGACTTAGGTATAAGTTTATCATTAAATCAGTTAATGAATTGCATGATTTTAAGTTGTAAAATATACAGGCACCAATTTTCCCTCCATGTTTTCACTGCAAATTAAGCAGGATATTTATAAAGTGCAATAAACAGATCAAATGATTCAAAAGTGATACATATGCTGGGAATATGGTTGAGTGACAAGAGTAAAGTGGTGAATTTGGGTAAAAATACCTTAGCATTTGATTATATATACAGATTTTGTCAGCAATAAAAGCATTATTTCCCTCCATTTTTAAAGCATATTTGCATATCTATGAAAGTAGGAATCTATCTAAGAAAATGAAGCATTTATTCTGTTTTTCTAATTTCTTACTCGGTGATCGGTATTAATTAGCGTGCCTAATTATGAACATTTATGAGCAGATATTTTCATAAAGGTCAATTGGCAGTCAGTCACCACAACGACACTCTCTGTAATCTCTGCTTTATATTTCTGGATGACAGCACAGCTAGTGCTGCATTTGCACTTCTGAAAGCTAAGGGATGTTTGCGGTGTTTTGTCAAGTTGTCAGTTACAGTGAAATGTCTTTTGTCAGATGGTGTTGAGCTCTGTGAGAAATATGCTCTGCCTGAGAAAAGAGCGACCATTTTTAATGTAATTTATTCACCTGTACCTACATAAACATGAATCCAGTTTATTGGGCCTTTAGAGAAAAAAGTTAGCATATGTTTTGGGTTTTTTGGTCACATTTGATGCATATAGTGTGATATAGTGATAATATGATTCAGGTTGGGTGGAAGGGAGCGAGGACTCAAGCGCAGTTTGGATGGGAAAATAAAGATTAAAAAAATTACAAACATAAACAACCCCGAGGGGGAAAACAAGACTAACTAAAAACTAGACTGACTAGGCTGGACAGGACTAGACTAGATTCGACTGAGCAAGAAAAGCGACACAAGGAAAAGACAAAAACGCGACTCAGGACAGCAAACAGAAGGGATTAAATAGACACAGGAGGGAGGATAATTGAGTGGGAAACAGCTGGGACAAATCAAGTGATAACAGGGGAACAAGATGGACGGGGTTACACAATGACGAGACACGAACACGTAGCCAATGCGAACGCGCATCGCCGCATGTCCACATAAAACAGGAGAAAGCTGATGAAAGCAGCTGCGCGCAACACGAAAACTTAACATGAAAGTAAGCGGTGCTTACAACACTGCACATAGACAAGAGAGATCGCGGTTTGAGCAGAGCTTGAATCCGCACCCACCCACGTAACGTAGAGCGCACGACAACGAGCAACCACTCGTTGAATGTTCGAACGCCGACACAAAACCGAAACTGAACAAGACCAGTTTTGGGAACTGACACCATAACCCGCACACAAGACTCTACACTGACAAGAGCGCACGCGACTCAAACACTCAAAGCTATGCACACACACCAAACACGAGACATTACGGTAGTGTCAGAGCTCTTCCACAACACCAAGAAATGACTAGACCAAATGTCGCAAAACCCTGACAAATATGGAGCTCATACTCAATAGAAAAACAGCTCAATAGCCCAAACTGAGCAAAAATGTGCAATTTGGTGCAGTTGCTGATATATTGCGAAACAGAATTGTTTTATTATACATTGACAAGTCTGTCATTTAATACTCAAGGGAGAGTGAACGCTTCTGACAGTCAGCCAACGGACATGGCTGTTGCCCGATGTCGAGGGTCTTAAAATTGACAAATAATTTCTGTGTAAATATATTTCTATTGACTCAGTGTGTAACAATAGTAAGTATGTGTAGTTGCTTCTTTTCCAAGGAATAAAATGTACAGTAATTTGCACATAATATCCTGGAGGTTGTCCTGTATACAAGATCATGTCTAATAAAATAAAACTAAATAGTAAATTCTGAATATTTCATTTGATAATTTGCCAATTGAGTGCATTAGTGCCCACACAATTTTTTTTAGCGGGGTTGCTCCAGAAGTAATTTTTTCCATTGGGATTTTTTTTAAATGTCTTTGTTAAAAGCATTATAAGCGAGGAAAGAACTACAATCCCATGAAGCACTGCGAATGACAAATAAAAAATGGAGAAATATAAAATTATACATTTGATATTTTAAGTTGTTGATTATCTATATTATTATCTTAAAAAAGTGTATATTTATATTACATAGATTTTGCTTTTTGCAAGCTTTTTGGCACAGTTTGCTTGCCATGATTCTTTGATTGGTGGAATTTTCTGTACAGAATCATGGGTAATGTGGTTTTTCCCCACAAACACAGTTAAATATTATTTAAAACATAAGAAATAATAAAAACCTCGAAGTGGACAATATGTCAGTCTTTAAAAGTTTATAAGATATCTTTAAAAATCAATGTCCCGATGGAGAAAATGAATGTGACAGTTGTCAGGTTCAAAGGTCGATCACTAGCAGCTTCTGAGATGTGTCAGCTCTAAATTCTGATGGCACAGCGACCTTAATACCTTCTTTTTGCTTTCCTCTACCCATTTCTCTCTCCATCTCTCAGAGTAAATGACAGTATTCTGTTTGTGAATGACGTTGATGTTCGGGAGGTGACCCACAGTCAGGCAGTGGAGGCCCTCAAGGAGGCGGGCGCTATCGTCAGACTCTATGTATTACGCAGAAAACCCATCGCTGAGAAAGTCACCGAACTCAAGCTTATCAAAGGGCCAAAAGGTATGGTCTTGTGTTAAAGTGATAAAACGGATTTTTGGTTTGCCAACACAACAGCAATCTTGGACACTGTACAAAAGCAAACATTTTCTTTATCTGACACTCTATTTATGGGACTAGATTTATTCATTTAGCAGACACTTTTATCCAACGCAACTAGCAAATGAGGAATGCAAATGAGATGGCAATAACACAAGAAGTGCTAGCAATATTTCTGAAGTCTAGAATGTTTGTCACTAATTGAGCTGCAACTGTTAAAACATATTTTTTTGTATTTCTTTCTCAGGGCTAGGCTTTAGTATAGCGGGTGGTGTCGGTAACCAGCACATCCCTGGCGACAACAGCATTTATGTCACAAAGATCATCGAGGGAGGGGCGGCACATAAGGACGGACGACTACAGATTGGTGATAAGATACTGGCGGTAAGACGACATGCGTCATTGACAAGGACTAGTATACGTTTAAGGAGAGACAGGAAATAAAGATTTCAGCAGCATCACACAGCCACTGGTTGTTCAATGCTGCCCCCTGCTGGTCACAGGCAGGTTGTGCATATTGGAATGTAGCACAGGAGAAAAGCATTCAATTCAATTATCTGTTGTGTTCAATTTGAAACGTTTAATGCACAAGGGACACTAGCTTCATAACGTCAGTGCATCTAATGTAAACTGCAGGTGAATAATGTGTGTTTGGAGGACGTGATGCATGAGGATGCGGTGGGAGCGCTGAAGAACACAGCAGAGGTTGTCTACCTCAGAGTGGCAAAGCCAAATAACCTGTACCTTACCAACAACTACAACCCACCAGACCTCACAAGCAGTGAGTGCAATGCTGAGCGCTTCGCAGGCATTTGTGTTTTTAGCCAGAACTCTTAAATGTCTTTTTAAGATTCAATGGCAAACATGAGAAAATCCATCTTTAACTCACTCCTTGGTGGCATCGTTGTGATTTTTGTGTGTGTTCACCCGTCAGCGTACTCTCCGCATATGGACTCGGACCTTGGACATCCAAACTTCTTGGCCTCGGATTATCCACAAGCCCTAACACCCACCTCACCGAGCCGCTTTTCTCCTGTGCTGCATGGCTTGATGGGAGATGACGACTTACCCAGGTAATGCTGTCTGGAAAACTGAGAGCTAATGATACGGCGGTTCTTGCACATAACAATACATTGGAAGGATATAGAATGGAGTATACACGCATTCAGACACACACACAGACATACACACACACACACACACACACACTCACACACACACACTCAAACACAAACACAAACACTCAAACACACACACAAACACTCTCTCACACACACACAAACACTCTCTCACACACACACACACACACACACACACACACACACACACACACACACACACACAAACACTCACACACACACACACTCAAACACTCACACACAATCACTCTCTCACACACACACACACACACACACAAACACTCACACAAACACTCACTCAAACACTCAAACACAAACACACACACACTCTCACACATACACACAAACACTCTCACACACACACACAAACACTCTCTCACACACACACACACACACACACACAAACACTCACACACACACACACACACACTCAAACACTCACACACAATCACTCTCTCACACACACACACACACACACACAAACACTCACACACACTCAAACACTCACTCAAACACTCAAACACAAACACAAACACACACACACTCTCACACATACACACAAACACTCACACACACTCAAACACACACACACACACACACACATTATGAAGAAATGTGGCAACTTCTCCAAGATGCTTGAAGAAACCGAATTGTGAACCTGGACAAAAGCTGTTTTAAATGCAAATGACGGTCCCACCAAATATTGATTTGATTTAATTCATAGAAATTAAGTGATAAATAAATCACCTTTCACAGTACTGTGTTTTTGGAGTTCTTTGGAGACGTTGCTAAATCTTCTGGATTTAGTCACAGTTTTTTCTGTATCTTCATGCAATCCCAGATGGACTCAAAGGTGATGAGATCAGATCTGTGTGTGGAGTACCGGCTGTTGTTAGACTCCCTGTGCACACAAAACTCTCACTGGATTATTACAATTAATGAGAAATGTTTGGAAATGTAAACTCTTAATTCCTACCGACACATTATAGCAAAAATATATAAATAACTGGCTTAAAAATACTTTCAGGTGACTATACTAACATGCCTAAGACTTTTACAACTAGACCTGCCTTTTACACACTTGCCTAAATAAATGATTTATGGGTTTCAGTAATATTCCTAAATTACCCCACGTGCAGCGAAGCACTGCATTTCCAGTACGCTCACAACTGACATCCTTTTAAATGTGTGTTCAGCGGGACGTCTGCACAGATGGAGCATCTGTCACTCACAAAATATAATACCAAACTGATATTTTATTCGATATGATAACACATTAAATTAACAGTAAGAGCATAACAGCCTGACGCATTACACCCTATTTAAATCACCGGCTTTTCTTCATAATTAGAACAGAAAAAGAATATTGTATCATCTAAATTTAATTCCCTGCCACTCTCGCATCTGGCTTTCTCACTCCCAGACTAAAGGATTAAAGAGTCAGGGAATGACTTTCTAGAAGCTCCCCGATAAAGAGAATTATAGTTGGGAGATATGACCACAATCTTGACAAAATGAGTCATTTTTCTAATGATACATTTTACAGTAATACCTCCAGATACGAGCATAATCCATTCCAGGGCGGAGCTCGTAACTCGTATCTAGAATCATGTTTTCCCATAAGAAATAATGGAAAACAAATTAATCCGTTCCAGATCCGTAACAACGGAAGAAAACATGTTTTTTTTTTTGGAATAGACACACACACATAATTATAATACATACATACAGTATAAATATTCGTGTGATATCAAATAAAATGTGGTTTTAATTATTCGTTTTTACAAACAGTAGCGGCAGGTGCGGAGGAGGAAGGGCGGGGGTTGGTACGTAACTTGATCTTGATATCTTGGAATACTCGTATGTAGAGACGCTCGTATCTCGAGGTATTACTGTACAATATAGTAGTCTGACCTGAAATTTTGTCATTACACCAAAACGTTAGTATTGAAACTCACACCATATAGGTTTAATATTTCTCAAAACCACCACAAAACTAAATTCAACATGTTATAAACTCACACTAGCCTTTTCACCAGCTAGCTACACTCAAGGGTCCATATTCATACTCACGTTTTCTTCATTGCTCTCAGTAGTGTAATATTTCCCAGATGTCAAAGTGGCACAGATGTTTCTGCATATTTCTTTCTGAGAGTAATCTGTTAAATAGAGTTGAATCTCAATTGGTTATATTGCAGCCATTTGCTAAAAGTTCATTTCTTTCCTCATTAACGTACATTCAGTACCCCATATTGACAGAAAAACACAGAATTGTTGACATTTTTGCAGATTTATTAAAAAAGAAAAACTGAAATACCACATGGTCCTACGTATTCAGACCCTGCTGCTGTTTCAGGATAAATCATATGTGAAGTAATGTGTATTTTACTGGCAACGATTATTATTACAATGATCCTTCCACTGACGATTTCCTTGCTCTGTGTTCTGTCTTAGGGACCCGAGGCGTGTTGTGATCCACAGAGGATCGACGGGTTTGGGGTTTAATATTGTTGGAGGGGAGGATGGAGAGGGAATATTCATCTCTTTCATCCTGGCAGGAGGCCCTGCAGACCTGAGCGGAGAACTGCGCAAGGGAGATCAAATCTTGAGTGTGAGAATATGCAAACATATACACGCGTACTCATGCATCAATAACATAATCTAAGTGATTTTCACACCATGCTTTTGCATTTTAGGGATTCCAATAGCTGCTGCGATCAAATCACATGTCTTGATTCTAGAATTACAGTATAGAATATAACAGGATGTGCCTGAGAGCTTCGTGATGGCAGATCAATATGTTTAATGATTAACTATACGTGCATTCTGTATCTTTCAAAAGAAAATGTTATTCTTTTTTTTCCCATGTATCATAAATATACATTTGACAGTCAGAAATGTAACAAATGCTCTGCAACAAAACAAAAAATGCTGGGTAACGCTTACTTTGAAGTCGACGTAGTTACACTTTACTACGTATTTACTATAGTAATAACAGTAAATTGTGCATAATTAGTAAGTAACTGACCCTAACCATAACTCTATAGTAAGTACATGTAGTTAATTATTATTAGTCAGTACAATGTAAATAAAGTGTAACCTGAGTATGCTGATCGTCATAATATGAATATGCCATTTAAAAGAAATAATTTAAATTTTAGAATATATTAAAATTGAAAACAGTTGATGTTTCACAGTTAAAATCTTACCGATCCAAACTTTTCAACAGTTGTGTGCATTTAATAATAAATAATTATTTTGCTGATCATGCTGATCCTCATAATACTATTATACTATTAAACATCTGATTGGATTAGTTCATTTTAGCATACAGGGATTTGAAAATGAAAATCCAAGTATATTCAAATTAAATTTGTGAAGAGCATAATACGCACAGCAACAAAGAAAAGTTATTCATATTGCATTTGCTTTATTAATGCAGAAGTATTGATAACAGTGTAGCACTTCTGCTGTTGTCTTGTTGAAATGTAGTAATGTTACAGCAATATATTTCAATTATATACAGCAATTATTTCACACAGGTGAATGGCGTGGATCTCCGGGTAGCGACACATGAACAAGCAGCAGCTGCCTTGAAGAACGCAGGACAGACTGTAACCATCATCGCTCAGTACAGACCAGAAGGTCAGAGCATACACACACACACAATCACATGTACACACACACACACGTTCACACACACCACACACTCACACACATACACCACGCACACACCCACACCAAATATCACACACACACTCACACACACAATCACATGTACACACTCACACACCACACACACACACTCACACTCACACATACCCCACGCACACACACACTCTCACACACACACACCCACATACCACACACTCTCACACACCCACATACCACACACACACACAAACGCACACCACACACATGCACACAAACCCACACACCACACACACTCACACACATCCCCACGTACACGCACACGCACACACACATACCCACACACTACACACAAACCACACAGACGCACATACACACACACCACACACACACACACACACAAATGCACACACGCACACAAACCAACACACCACACACACACGCACACACACCTGACAATCCTACACACTTTTCAAAATTAGTCCAACAAAAAGTCCAAAATTAGCACTCAGAAAAATTAAAGCAAAATTTTTTATAAAATTGTTAATTGGACAGTTGACAGTTAATCTTTTAGGAACTAGAAAATATACGTGTTATTATTAAGTTGGCTGAGAAGCAGCCAACTTACTGATGTTGTTATAAACTTATTATTATTATTAAGTTGGCTGAGAAGCAGCCAACTTACTGTTGTTCGACTTAAACTTATTATTAAGTTGGCTGAGAAGCAGCCAACATATTGAAATGCTAATAAACTTATTATTATTATTCTTCTGTACAAAAATTTACACGCTATCTCCTCCAACAGCTTTAGTGCTACAGGACCCAAAATCAGAACAGGCCGCAGGCCTGTTCTGACTCGAGTTGCTATATCTTTTCTAAGGAATCGGACCTACGGTTTTCCTAAAAATGGTGAAAAAAAGCCCCAAAAAAGTCCCATTGACTTTGCATTGCGGAATGTTCAGATATTTCAAACTCCAACTGTCTCCAAATTCAAATCTAAACACTGCAGCTGCTGAGAGTCAGTGCAGGGGCGGTTCTATAACTGTCTCTCATCCAATCAGAATCAGTGATGCTACCATTCTACCTTATATGGCAAAGGACAGGAAACAGGAAGTGCTTGCACTTCCTGTTTCCTGTTTCATTCCCTTCATGTTTCATGGTAACTTGCATAGGGATTTTGCATTGAACATAACTCTGCATCACAGTATTGTACACTCATGGGGGAGGGCTCTTTTTAATCAGGCAACCAATGAGTGTCTCAGGATCATTATGAAGCCACTCCCTAACAACCAAACAGAGTACCCTAGCAACCGTTTAGCCAGACCTATATCTCTGGATCCGAGCATCGTAGAGACATGGGGGTTGGGTCTATTGACTCATGCTAGCAAACAGGACTTCCAACATGCTACATATGCTAGCAGTGAATAGCTACATGCTAATAGTGGTTAGCTAAGTGTTAAATTGTGCTAGGAATGCCATAGTAACTACCCAGAAGACCTCACAACTACCTAGTAACACCCTAGCAACCACTCCAGTTACCCTAGCAACCGCCTAGCAACACCCTAGCAACCACTCTGGTTACCCTAGCAACCACCCTGGATACCCTAGCAACACCCTAGCAACCACTCTGGTTACCCTAGCAACACCCTAGCAACTACTCCAGTTACCCTAGCAACCGCCTAGCAACACCCAAGCAACACCCTAGCAACCACTCCAGTTACCCTAGCAACCGCCTAGCGACACCCTAGCAACCACTCTGGTTACCCTAGCAACCACCCTGGATACCCTAGCAACACCCTAGCAACCACTCTGGTTACCCTAGCAACCACCTAGCAACACCCTAGCAACCACTCTGGTTACCCTAGCAACCGCCTAGCAACACCCTAGCAACCACTCTGGTTACCCTAGCAACCACCTAGCAACACCCTAGCAACCACTCCAGTTACCCTAGCAACCGCCTAGCAACACCCTAGCAACCACTCTGGTTACCCTAGCAACCACCTAGCAACACCCTAGCAACCACTCTGGTTACCCTAGCAACCGCCTAGCAACACCCTAGCAACCACTCTGGTTACCCTAGCAACCACCTAGCAACACCCAAGCAACCATTCCAGTTACCCTAGCAACCGCCTAGCAACACCCTAGCAACCACTCTGGTTACCCTAGCAACCGCCTGGCAACACCCTAGCAACCACTCTGGTTACCCTAGCAACCATCTAGCAACACCCTAGCAACCACCCAGGATACCCTAGCAACCACCTAGCAACAACACAGGATACCCTAGCAACCGCCTAGCAACCACCCAGGATACCCTAGCAACACCCTAGCAACCACCCTGGTTATCCTAGCAACACCCTAGCAACCACCCAGGATACCCTAGCAACACCCTAGCAACCACTCTGGTTACCCTAGCAACCACCTAGCAACACCCTAGCAACCACCTAGGATACCCTAGCAACCAACTAGCAACACCCTAGCAACCACCCAAAATACCATAGCAACCACCCCGGTTACCCTAGCAACACCCTAGCAACCACTCTGGTTACCCTAGCAACCACTCCGGATACCCTAGCAACCGCCTAGCAACACCCTAGCAACCACTCTGGTTACCCTAGCAACCATCCCGGTTACCCTAGCAACCACCTAGCAACACCCTAGCAACCACTCTGGTTACCCTAGCAACCACCTAGCAACACCTTAGTAACCACCCCGGATACCTATGAAACTGCCTAGCAACGCCCTAGCAACCACCCAGAAGACCTTAGCAACCTGTTAATTTCTGGTTTCGTAACGTACTTTGTATTTAATGTTAAATTGTGCTACCAACATGCGAAATTAACGTTTCCGGTGCGACGTTCTCAGCCAACTTCTAAAGTTTGTCTCGACGAACTTTATCCTCTCTAGTTAAGTTGGCTGAGAAGCAGCCAACTTACTGAAATGCTAATAAACTTATTTTTATTATTATTCTTCTGAGCACCTTTTTCTAAACGCATCTCGTCCTACAGCGTTAGTGCTACAGACCCCAAAATCAGAACAGGCCGCAGGCCTGTTCTGAATCGCGTTGCTATGTCTTTTCCAAGGGATCGGACCTACGGTTTTCCTAAAAATGGCGAAAAAAGCCCGAAAAAAAGTCCCATTGACTTTGCATTGCGGAATGTTCAGATATTTCAAACTCCAACTGTCTCCAAATTCAAATCTAAACACTGCAGCTGCTGAGAGTCAGTGCAGGGGCGGTTCTATAACTGTCTCTCATCCAATCAGAATCAGTGATGCTGCCATTCTACCTTATATGGCAAAGGACAGGAAACAGGAAGTGCTTGCACTTCCTGTTTCCTGCCTCATTCCCTTCATGTTTCAAGGTAACTTACATAGGAATTTTGTATTGAATGTAACTCTGCATCACAATATCATAGATTCAAGGGGGAGGGCTCTTTTTAATCAGGCAACCAATGAGTGTCTCATTGAAGCCACTCCCTAACAACCAAACAGAGTACCTTAGCAACAGTTTAGCCAGACCTATATCTCTGCTTCTGAGTGTCGTAGAGACATGGGGGTTGGCTCTATTGACTCATGCTAGAAAACAGGACTTTCAACATGCTACATATGCTAGCAGTGAATAGCTACATGCTAATAGGGGTTAGCTAAGTGTTAAATTGTGCTAGGAATGCCAGAGTAACTACCCAGAAGACCTCACAACTACCTAGTAACATCCAAGCAACCACCCTGGATACCCTAGCAACTGCCTAGCAACCACCCCAGTTACCCTAGCAACCACCTAGCAACACCCTAGCAACCGCCCCAGATACCCTAGCAACTCTCTAGCAACCACCCAAAATACCCTAGAAACTGCCTAGCAACGCCCTAGCAACCACCCTGTTTACCCTAGCAACCGCCTAGCAACACCCTAGAAACCACCCAGGATACCCTAGCAACCGCCTAGCAACCACTCTGGTTACCCTAGCAACCACCTAGCAACACCCTAGCAACGAACCAAAATACCCTAGCAACCGCCTAGCAACCACCCCAGTTACCCTAGCAACCACCTAGCAACACCCTAGCAACCGCCCCAGATACCCTAGCAACTGCCTAGCAACCACCCAAAATACCCTAGCAACTGCCTAGCAACGCCCTAGCAACGACCCAAAATACCCTAGCAACTGCCTAGCAACCACCCCAGTTACCCTAGCAACCACCTAGCAACACCCTAGCAACCGCCCCAGATACCCTAGCAACTGCCTAGCAACACCCTAGCAACCACCCAGGATACCCTAGCAACCGCCTAGCAACCACTCTGGTTACCCTAGCAACCACCTAGCAACACCCTAGCAACCACTCTGGTTACCCTAGCAACCGCCTAGCAACACCCTAGCAACCACTCTGGTTACCCTAGCAACCACCTAGCAACACCCAAGCAACCATTCCAGTTACCCTAGCAACCGCCTAGCAACACCCTAGCAACCACTCTGGTTACCCTAGCAACCGCCTGGCAACACCCTAGCAACCACTCTGGTTACCCTAGCAACCATCTAGCAACACCCTAGCAACCACCCAGGATACCCTAGCAACCACCTAGCAACAACACAGGATACCCTAGCAACCGCCTAGCAACCACCCAGGATACCCTAGCAACACCCTAGCAACCACCCTGGTTATCCTAGCAACACCCTAGCAACCACCCAGGATACCCTAGCAACACCCTAGCAACCACTCTGGTTACCCTAGCAACCACCTAGCAACACCCTAGCAACCACCTAGGATACCCTAGCAACCAACTAGCAACACCCTAGCAACCACCCAAAATACCATAGCAACCACCCCGGTTACCCTAGCAACACCCTAGCAACCACTCTGGTTACCCTAGCAACCACTCCGGATACCCTAGCAACCGCCTAGCAACACCCTAGCAACCACTCTGGTTACCCTAGCAACCATCCCGGTTACCCTAGCAACCACCTAGCAACACCCTAGCAACCACTCTGGTTACCCTAGCAACCACCTAGCAACACCTTAGTAACCACCCCGGATACCTATGAAACTGCCTAGCAACGCCCTAGCAACCACCCAGAAGACCTTAGCAACCTGTTAATTTCTGGTTTCGTAACGTACTTTGTATTTAATGTTAAATTGTGCTACCAACATGCGAAATTAACGTTTCCGGTGCGACGTTCTCAGCCAACTTCTAAAGTTTGTCTCGACGAACTTTATCCTCTCTAGTTAAGTTGGCTGAGAAGCAGCCAACTTACTGAAATGCTAATAAACTTATTTTTATTATTATTCTTCTGAGCACCTTTTTCTAAACGCATCTCGTCCTACAGCGTTAGTGCTACAGACCCCAAAATCAGAACAGGCCGCAGGCCTGTTCTGAATCGCGTTGCTATGTCTTTTCCAAGGGATCGGACCTACGGTTTTCCTAAAAATGGCGAAAAAAGCCCGAAAAAAAGTCCCATTGACTTTGCATTGCGGAATGTTCAGATATTTCAAACTCCAACTGTCTCCAAATTCAAATCTAAACACTGCAGCTGCTGAGAGTCAGTGCAGGGGCGGTTCTATAACTGTCTCTCATCCAATCAGAATCAGTGATGCTGCCATTCTACCTTATATGGCAAAGGACAGGAAACAGGAAGTGCTTGCACTTCCTGTTTCCTGCCTCATTCCCTTCATGTTTCAAGGTAACTTACATAGGAATTTTGTATTGAATGTAACTCTGCATCACAATATCATAGATTCAAGGGGGAGGGCTCTTTTTAATCAGGCAACCAATGAGTGTCTCATTGAAGCCACTCCCTAACAACCAAACAGAGTACCTTAGCAACAGTTTAGCCAGACCTATATCTCTGCTTCTGAGTGTCGTAGAGACATGGGGGTTGGCTCTATTGACTCATGCTAGAAAACAGGACTTTCAACATGCTACATATGCTAGCAGTGAATAGCTACATGCTAATAGGGGTTAGCTAAGTGTTAAATTGTGCTAGGAATGCCAGAGTAACTACCCAGAAGACCTCACAACTACCTAGTAACATCCAAGCAACCACCCTGGATACCCTAGCAACTGCCTAGCAACCACCCCAGTTACCCTAGCAACCACCTAGCAACACCCTAGCAACCGCCCCAGATACCCTAGCAACTCTCTAGCAACCACCCAAAATACCCTAGAAACTGCCTAGCAACGCCCTAGCAACCACCCTGTTTACCCTAGCAACCGCCTAGCAACACCCTAGAAACCACCCAGGATACCCTAGCAACCGCCTAGCAACCACTCTGGTTACCCTAGCAACCACCTAGCAACACCCTAGCAACGAACCAAAATACCCTAGCAACCGCCTAGCAACCACCCCAGTTACCCTAGCAACCACCTAGCAACACCCTAGCAACCGCCCCAGATACCCTAGCAACTGCCTAGCAACCACCCAAAATACCCTAGCAACTGCCTAGCAACGCCCTAGCAACGACCCAAAATACCCTAGCAACTGCCTAGCAACCACCCCAGTTACCCTAGCAACCACCTAGCAACACCCTAGCAACCGCCCCAGATACCCTAGCAACTGCCTAGCAACACCCTAGCAACCACCCAGGATACCCTAGCAACCGCCTAGCAACCACTCTGGTTACCCTAGCAACCGCCTAGCAACACCCTAGCAACCACCCAAAACACCCTAGCAACCACCTAGGATACCCTAGCAACCGCCTAGCAACCACTCTGGTTAACGTAGCAACCACCTAGCAACACCCTAGCAACCACTCTAGTTACCCTAGCAACCGCCTAGCAACACCCTAGCAACCACTCTGGTTACCCTAGCAACAACCCCGGATACCCTAGCAACCGCCTTGCAACACCCTAGCAACCACTCTGGTTACCCTAGCAACCTCCTAGCAACACCCTAGCAACCACCCAGAATACCATAGCAACTGCTTAGCAACACCCTAGCAACCACCCAGAACAACTTGGCAAACTGTTAATTTCTGGTTTCGTAACGTATTTCATAGTTAATGTTAAATTGTGCTACCAACATGCAAAATTTCCGGTGCGAAAAAAAAAGTTTCCGGTGCGACTTTCTCAGCCAACTTCTAAAGTTTGTCTCGACGAACTTTATCCTCTCTAGTTATTATTAATCTTCTGAGACCCTTTTTCTGACTCTAACTCGACCTACAGCTTTGGTGCTACAGACCCCAAAATCAGAACAGGCCGCAGGCCTGTTCTGAAATAGTGTGCTATATCTTTTCTAAGGGATCGTACTTACGGTTTTCCTAAAAATGGCAAAAAAAGCCCGAAAAAAAGTCCCATTGACTTTGCATTGCGGAATGTTCAGATATTTCAAACTCCAACTGTCTTCAAATTCAAATCTAAACACTGCAGCTGCTGAGAGTCAGTGCAGAGGCGGTTCTATAACTGTCTCTCATCCAATCAGAATCAGTGATGATGCCATTCTACCTTATATGGCAAAGGACAGGAAACAGGAAGTGCTTGCACTTCCTGTTTCCTTCTTCATTCCCTTCATGTTTCAAGGTAACTTACATAGGAATTTTGTATTGAATGTAACTCTGCATCACGATATCATAGATTCAAGGGGGAGGGCTCTTTTTAATCAGGCAACCAATGAGTGTCTCATGATGACTATGAAGCCACTCCCTAACAACCAAACAGAGTACCCTAGCAACCATTTAGCCAGATCTATATCTCTGCTTCTGAGTGTCGTAGAGACATGGGGGTTGGCTCTATTGACTCATGCTAGCAAACAGGACTTCCAACATGCTACACATGCTAGCAGTGAATAGCTACATGCTAATAGTGGTTAGCTAAGTTTTTAAATTGAGCTAGGAATGCCATAGTAACTACCCAGAAGACCTCACAACTACCTAGCAACATCCTAGCAACCACCCTGGATACCCTAGCAACTGCCTAGCAACCACCCTGGATACCCTAACAACTGCCTAGCAACCACCCCGGTTACCCTAGCAACTGCCTAGCAACCACCTTGTTTACCCTAGCAACTGCCTAGCAACCCCCCAAAATACCCTAGCAACCACCCCAGTTACCCTAGCAACCACCTAGCAACACCCTAGCAACCGCCCCAGATACCCTAGCAACTGCCTAGCAACCACCCAAAATACCCTAGCAACTGCCTAGCAACACCCTAGCAACCACCCAGGATACCCTAGCAACCGCCTAGCAACCACCCAAAATACCCTAGCAACCGCCTAGCAACCACTCTGGTTACTCTAGCAACACCCTAGCAACTACTCCAGTTAACCTAGCAACCGCCTAGCAACACCCAAGCAACACCCTAGCAACCACTCCAGTTACCCTAGCAACCGCCTAGCAACACCCTAGCAACCACTCTGGTTACCCTAGCAACCACCCCGGATAACCTAGCAACACCCTAGCAACCACTCTGGTTACCCTAGCAACCGCCTAGCAACACCCTAGCAACTACTCTGATTACCCTAGCAACCACCCCGGTTACCCTAGCAACAACCTAGCAACACCCTAGCAACCACTCTGCTTACCCTAGCAACCTCCTAGCAACACCCTAGCAACCACCCAGGATACCATAGCAACTGCTTAGCAACACCCTAGCAACCACCCAGAACAACTTGGCAACCTGTTAATTTCTGGTTTCGTAACGTATTTCAAAGTTAATGTTAAATTGTGCTACCAACATGCAAAATTAAAGGTTCCGGTGCGACTTTCTCAGCCAACTTCTAAAGTTTGTCTCGACGAACTTTATCCTCTCTAGTTTAATAATTGACACTATTTTAGATATTTTGTTATATAATGCAGATCCATTTAAACATTTGTTTTTGGGGGCACTGTATGCACTCCTGTCAGCGGCGGCACTAGGACGGGATAAAGCCCATCAGAAATGATGCCCCATTCAGAATAGTGAATGTTTTAATGTGCCTATATGTATAAACACTGTTCTTAATTGGGGGAGGAGTCAATGCTCATTAGCATATTACACACCACACACCCCTAATCTTTTTTGAAGAATCACTCATGTTATGAGCATCAAATAATATAGATTTTAATATAAATTCTTGCACTTGGTTTGCCCTGGCTTGGTGGAGATGAAAAAGAGAAAAGGTTGTTTTTGATGTAAACAAGCGTCTCATCTGCTTTTGCAAATTTTAAAACACCATGTCAAGTTAAAAGTTAAAAGTCTCTTTAGTTGCATTTTTAAAGCACAAATGCATTCATTCTTTTAGCTCATCATTATCTGTTCCGACCAGCAGGTGGAACTGTCAGTCGGCAGGTTTCAATAAACCATTACTGATTCAAAGAACTGATAGGGGAATAATAAAGAACTTGATAACATGTGCTTATTAACAGTTACAAAGTGACCTTGTATGTGTATAGTTTGAAAATAAAAGAATTTCTTAGCACACCGTTTGAAAAGTTAAAGTATGGAAGCTTGTTTCCACCGTGGAATAAAAAATAAAAAAGGTTCTCGCAGAATTGCATGATATAAAGTCGCAAATGTGAGTTATAAAAGTCAGAAATGTGAGATTTATCTATATAAACTTGTAATTCTGACATAAATAGGTCATTTTTCTCAGAATTGGATTTTAATTTTCATGAGTTTGTGAGTTTGCAAGAAAAAAAAGTCAGGATTTTCTCACAATTCTGATTATAAATTGTAATTGCGATTTTATATCACGCAGTTGAAGAGGAAAAAAGCCGCCACTGACTAGTGTTCAAAAGTCCTGTTGTGTTTGTTTGTGCAGAGTACAGTCGATTTGAAGCAAAGATTCATGACCTCAGAGAGCAGTTGATGAACAGCAGTATGGGCTCTGGGACAACTACATTACGAAGTAACCCAAAACGAGGGTTTTATATCAGGTATATATATACACACCACAACTCCAGATTATGCTCACATGGATAAATCAGGCTTATAATATTTCCCAATGCATCATTTCCTGTCCTCTTTCCACGATACTCCTCAGCATTATGTATACTATGCACTGGATGCTCTTTTCTTTTGTATTTATGCCCTTGTGAAAAAGCAGGATCCTTTTAAAAAGTGTATTTATTAAAGAAAAAATATTCTTGAGTGGGCACGTTATTTAACATTAAAGGAAAATGTGTTATAAATTACAATATTTATATACATACAATTATTTATATTTACATTAAATGCAGTTATCTGAGCTTTTTTGACCCACTTCAGTAACACGTAATTTTATATGTATTTTATATCTTTATATGTAATTTCAGTATTACTTATATTTTTCTTTGAAATATGGTTAGAGTCACTACTGAACGCACTGACAAGCATTTATGGTAAACTGTAATATACTTTAATGTCATTTCTATTGAAACTTGTATGTCAACCATAATTACTCATGTATAATGATGAACTTAGTGCATTTAAAATATATTAACTTTAAATGTAATATTGAATAACACAATAACACACTACAGTTAAAATTATAATTATGCTTTTTTTGTATGTTAGTCCACAGCAAAATAAGATTAGATAAGATTAGATTCAACTTTATTATCATTACACAAGTACAGGTACAAGGCAACGAAATGCAGTTTAGGTCTAACCAGAAGTGCAATAGCAGCAAGTGCAGGATATATACAATATATAAATAATAATATAAATGTATATTTGTACAATATACAGATAAGGGCACTTCTTTAAAGCATGATTCAATTTATTAAAATTAAAGTTAAACTCTTTTGACATCATTACAAAGTGCACTGTTTAAAAGTGTGTCAAGAAAGTCGTGAAAATAAGTGTACTTTCAAGATTTGTATAACACTACAAATGCACATTCAATATAATTAAGCGCACTTGTTTTTCACAAGGGTGGAATTACCAGATGACCTGCTGCATTTGCTAAAATGCCCAGTATAAAAGCTGAGCACACTGTGTGATTGCTTCCCTTAATTTCACCTTCCATCTCCAGTGTGACGAATGAACTGGATAATACACAGTATATGCATTTTTAAGTGTTTGAGTTGCAGTGTAATGGGATCATGTTCTATATTTTCAAATGTGTATCTCTGCATACTGCATGCTGTTTAATGTACTACAGTAATACCTCGAGATACAAGCGTCTCTACATACGAGTATTCCAAGATACGAGCAGATTTTTATATTCGAGATACGAGCACGTGTACTGATGCCGACGCCGACGCACGTTCACTTCATGTTCACTGACTTCTGTACGCGTCGCCCGCGAGTAGCTGATTTTCTCTCAATTTTGTTCATTATTCTTCATAATAGCGACGATTCCTAAGAAAGTGAGTGGTAAGGATGGTAGTGAGAAGAAGAAACGCATGATGATCATGGAAATGAAGGATGAAATTGTGGATAAATATGAGCGTGTGCTCGCGTGAGTGATCGAGCAGCAGGAGCATTAGGAGGAACTGTCGATCGCTGATCGAGCTGCAGACGATGGATCATACTCGAGTGTTGCAAGAGCTCAGCAGTGGTGAGGAGGAGGAAGAACCAGAGGAAAACATTTCTACGAGTGAAATTAAGGAAGTGATGGCTATGTGGCAGAAGGTTTTTAAAGGGAGGCAGAAACCAATCTCCCTCGATTGGTATTTTGTTAACAGGTCTGCGCCAAGTGAAAGTGAGGGTGGTCAGGTGAAAGAAAGGTACGAAAACTTAAAAAGAAAATATGTAAGCTATGTTGAGTTATGTTAATTTAAGTTTACGTAAGTTATGTAGTGTTCGTGTAAGTTACGATACGAAGTGTCTCCATACCAACCCCCTCCCTCCCTCCTTCACACCTGCCACTACTGAGTGTATAATTTTATTTGATATCACACGAATCCTTATACTGTATGCATGTACTATAATTGTGTGTGTGTCTAAACCAATAAAAACATGTTTTTTTTCCATTTTTACGGATCTGGAACGGATTCATTTGTTTTCTATTATTTCTTATGGAAAAACATGATTCAAGATACGAGCAATTCGAGTTACGAGCTCCGCCCTGGAACGGATTATGCTCGTATCTCGAGGTATTACTGTATTTCAAAAATAGGCAACTCAGTATTTCATCCTGAACATACCAATGAATTTTTTTTGAAAAAGGCCAAAAATAAAAGGTCTGTGTTGCTTGATTTCATCCCAATTACATGATTTTCTTTTGATGTTCATCATTTTCAATCCTTCTGTCCCTAACTGTCCTCTTTCTCCCTCTCTCTCTCTCTCTCTCTCTCTCTCTCTCGTTTGGCAGGGCTCTGTTTGACTATGATAAGACAGCAGACTGTGGTTTCCTGAGTCAGGCCGTGGGCTTTAGGTTTGGAGATGTGCTGCATGTTTTGGACTGTGGAGATGAGGAGTGGTGGCAGGCCTGCAGAGTCAGCCCACAGGGGGATGAGGAAGAGGTCGGCTTCATCCCCAGCAAGAGGAGGTGTGTGTGTGTGTGTGTGTGTGTTTCTGCTTTCTCTTGTTATCTCCTCTGTTGTCCTTGAACAAAATAATATTCAAACGGCTTAAAGAGGCTTTTTAGTTGCTCACTCTCTTTCAGTCTAACACACTGTTACAAGGACGTACTCTAGAAGCCTTTATCCGCTCAAAACCCAAACTACTCTCTCATTCTTATATGCTGATATGGTGCTCAAGAAACATTGTATTATCAATGATAGATTTTTTACATAGTTACATTTTTTTCAGGATTCTTTGATGAATAGAAAGTTTAAAAGAACAGCATTTAATGAAATAGAAATCTGTAACATTCTATGTAAAGAAAATGTTTTGTTATTCTTATGTGAATCAAGCAGAAGCAATCAAGTTTACCGGCTTTATCTTGTTTTGACATAAATAAGATATTTAATCATACCAGTTTCACATGAATGTTTTATGGCTTTAATCTTGGCTTTGCCATTTTTGCATATGCTATTTCAGCTATTAAATTGTTGCTTTAACATTGTGTTCATCTAGGATTATTGAGAGAAAAACAGAAACACTTCTGAAACAGTCCAGAATACAGTTAGAATGTCTTCAAAATTATATTTTGATACCATTTTTGTAATATCACACAAGCAAGAGTACTTTTTTTCCCCTAACATCAGGGTTCGATAAAGTACGCCAGATTGTGATAGTCCGCTGCATTCTCAAAAACCTAGCTCTCCTGCAGGAAAGTGAATTGCACTGATGCGTTTCCATCCACTTCCATTTGCATGTGGGAATAAACAATAGCATGCTTCTCTGCTCAGCAATTCCCCCCTCTGTGTTCCTGTTTTTATTTATCTTGTGTCATTCACTCAGCCAATCTCTCTTCTAGGGCTGAGAGAAAAGAGTGGACGCGGTTGAAGTCAAAAGAAAGGGTAAGCTCCATGCTAAAACACAAACAGCTGTCTGCAGTTTACCCGTTTCTTTTTAAATTACTCCAAAAACATATGGCTCTTCTGCTATGAGATTTGTTTTCCTTCTCTATAATGAATTTTGATAGGTTTAGATTAGCGATGGTGTATGTTTGCAGCCCATGGGAGTCTAGCAAGGAGTTGTTTAATGAAAGCATTTAAACTCCCGGGTATTGTGAGCTTGTGCCTCCTGTAGATATTGATCACTGCACACATGCATTCAGCACATACAGACAGCTGTTCTCTTCTGTAGTTTTTCCCGGGAAGTTCATATTTTAAGCTTATCTTTTTCCTCTCGTTCACTTTCAGGAAGACAGGTAGCTTTTTAGCGCTAATGCTAACACAAAAAACAACAAATGATTGTGATGTTTTACTTGTGTATTTTAGCATGAAAAAATGTTTCCACTTGCAAACTTTAAAATCATATTTTTAAAACTATACTTGCAGATAATATATTAATGAAATAAGCCCCCTTAAATTGACATAAAGAGAGTAAACTTTCATGACTATGTATGTATTTTAAAGTACATTTTAAAACACTATGCACATGTAAAGTACTTACTATAATTTTAGTGTGTTATTTGATATTACATTTAAAGTTAATACATTTTAATCATCACATTACTTTATCATCACATCACACATCACATCACTTTATCATCACAAATGTGTAATTAGAAATAGATTTAAGTACATGGCATACTAATTCCAATAGAAAAAAATGACATTAATGTATATTTTGATGGTACAATAATAGAAATGATGAAATTACATATAAAGATTAAGTGGGTCAAAAAATAACTCTAAAGTTCAGCTAATTGCAGTTTAATCAGTTTTAACCGTAATACATTTTCATCTAATTTTCATCAATTAAGTGTCTGAAAATGTTACATTTATTTCACACTTAAGTATATTCTTAAGTGTACTTCTTTAATATGATATTTCGGACAGGACTTGGAGGCAGCATCACATACACTTGTACGCGGTTATTACCTCCAAATGATGCAATAACTAGACATTTACATCTAAACTGATGTAGGTAAAAGTCTATTACAATTTGATAAGCATTGTACCTTATATTTGCCCTTTAACAGGACCGAAGTCGAGACAGTACAGGTTCACAGGGTGAGTTAAAATACTGATACAAAATTTCATGATTTGCTGTTGAATGTATTGAAAACAGAAACTGATGTATGCGTATGTGTTTTCTCTCAGGAAGGGAAGAGGCAGTACGGAGTTACGAGACGGTTGCACAAGTGGAAGGTTGGATAACTCAACTGAGTCATTTATACGCTGGCTCTGATACAAACCCTAGTGAGATACACTGCTTTCTACGGCCTACGCGGGCAGCACTGAATCTAAATTAAATAAAGAGTTAATATTATATGTGACTCAATTCAAACACTACATATATAGAGAGCAACCACACAAATAGCGCTCCTCATGTAAAGTGCACTGCACTAATGCTGACAGTTCATTTGAATAGAATACTATCTATGTAAAATCAGATATTTCTAGATGCAACTACTGTTATAGATACTTTTCAGCAGTGGAGTTACTATACCTAAGTATCTTTTTGGCTACTCTGTACTTTAAGCATCAACAACTTTTAGTCTCTAATTGACTACATTTTTTATTATGTACTCCAGTACATTTGTAATGAGTAATGCAATTACTCATTACGTTTGCGTGGCACCAAACTTTTTCTGCAGCAATTTCTGCTACAAAAGAAGCGATATCGCCATCTACAGGACATTGAAGGTACTACCTTGTGCGTTTTATATCTTGTGCGTTTTGCACTTACTCACTCGAAAAGGCTACTTAACACGAATGTGAGTGCATTAGAAGGTAGTTGTGAATCGCAGGCGTTTCATAAATGGCATGAGGTCATGGGCTGCGTTCACACCATGTCGTAATTGTCAGGGTAGATGCCAATATTCAATTGAAAGCAGATGAAAACAAGGCGGTGAGGGATAGACAAAGTCTTTACAATGCCATGCACTTTATAAAAGGTCCTAGTTCATGTAATATTCACAGATTTTTAAGCTGTTTTATGGAGTTCAGCTGAACAATCAAGAACAGTACAGCCTTATCCGCAAAGGAAACGTTCCACGTATTGTTTCTTTATCATCATCATCTCCAAAGTATGCCACATTCACTATAAACCTTATTGATGAAGGGGTAAGGGGCATCTCTAGAGGGGGGAAAGGGCTGACCCTTTGATTTCAACCATGGGAGACTCTCCTAAAAACAATAGCGATTCATGGCTTGAATTTGAAGGAAGATTGAGAGGCCTGTGATGCAGTTCTATGGATGTTTTGCTTTAGAATTGAAGCAAAACTCATAATTTTCTGAGCTTAATCTTGCTGCCTGCAGTTTTTGTATGGGGAGCACACTATAGGGTCACTAGGGTTGGGAACTGAGCCACTGAGATTTTAGCTTATGTCATATTGTTCTTTCTCCTCACTTCCATTTTTGCTTTGTCTACTAGTGTATGTATTCGTAGAGTCTCTGTCTCATCTCTCATCCGGTTTAGTGCACTACGCGAGGCCGATCATTATTCTGGGCCCGGTGAAGGATAGAGTGAATGATGACCTGCTGTCGGAGTTCCCTGACAAGTTTGGCTCTTGTGTCCCTCGTAAGTATTCTTCAAATCTGTTGTCACGCTCAGATGCGTTGTGTTCAAAAAGGGCCAAAGTGATTTGGCTTCAGGCAATTTCCATCTTCAGAAGCCATTCTGATATGCTGATTTGGTGTTCAACAGGAGCTTCAGGATTCGTTGATGGATGTAAAGTTCAAGTGAATAGCATTTATTTGAAATCGAAATCTTCAATAACATTATAAATGTATTTACTGTCCTTATTTCTAACACACACTCACAGCGTTCGGCACGCCGTCAGAGCAGAAACGAAAGCAAATGCTCTCTGTATGTTTCTCCGTTTCTCTCACCAGGTGAGAATGTAAAATGCATGAGCTATTTTGTCCATTTGAGCGAAAGATCTGAAAAAGCCCATACATTTACCTGCCCATAGACCATTCCCTCAAAGAAATCAGGACAGAAGTGGTTGAAAGTGGACAAAAGAGACAGATTAAAACAGCAGGGGCCAGATTTACAGCTTGCACCAGCGCAAACCCTCTTTCGGAGTTATAAAACTACGGTCAGAATTTACTAAAGACACGCAGTGAGAAATGAGCGCTGAAAAGTCATGGACGAAAAGTGCAAAATATGCAATAAATTAATCGCGCAAGGTTGCGCTTGTGACAACGATGTACTGGCATGCGATGCGGAGACATGGAAGGAGCAGACTCGGAGATCAACTGAAACGCTTTAATTGAAACAAAATGACTTTCACTATTGTGCAGAAACTCGGAAACTAGAGCATCCACACGCGTACACATGAAACATTTACAATCGACAAGGACAATGGAGCACACGACGGTATAAATAGCTGGGGAAACACGGAACACCTGGCAACAAACAAGGGTATTTGCTCCATTATTTACCCCTCAAGAAAAACATGTCTTAAACCAGACGCTAATGTGCGCTGCTCTTGGTACATTGTGTTGGTCATCATGGTAAGGATCCAACTGCATCTGTGATCTTTCATCAGTAATCCACGCGCAGAACTTTCCATTCCAGTCTGCGCTTTTATGAATTTACGCTTCCATGCTAATTTGCAGGTGTAAATGGGATTGTGACTTCCTCGTCTACTTGTCATCTGATTGACCAAAATGGATCTTAATACAGTAGAACCCCGACTTACGAAACGCTCTACGTACGGAAAGTTCGACGTTCGATAAAAGATTGCGTGGAGATTGGAGTTTTTTCGCCCGAGTAACGACAAAATGATCGCAATGCGAAAAACAAAATCTCGGCCGAGGCGACGATTTCCGAGTTTTGTTTTGAAATTTGTGCGCTACTGACCTCGCACCAATCGTCCCGCTCTCCCAATGGCTGTCTCCCGGCTCGGACGCTAGCTTTTGCTGCAGCAGCATTGCTCCCACCAGCCTCTGCATAGCGGCGTTCCTCTCCCATTTCGTCTGTGCTACGCTAAAGCTAAAGTTCGTCCACGCTTTCGCATACAAGTTTTGTTTTCATGGTGCTGCATCGCCATTATTTTGTGCCCAGTTAACAAACTTTTTTTCGAATCACTCACCATGGATGTGAAGATTGTTGCTGAAGTGAAAGGGAAGAAGCGGATGCTTTCTATGGAGATGAAAAGGAGAAGTAGACTTGAGAAGTATGAAGCTGGGATGCACTTGTCCGCCGTATAAGAATATGGGCCCTCGACCCGTACAAAGCGAAAGAATATGGCTGTAACCCTTCAACCATAGGGACCATACTGAACAAGCATAGCTTTATTATAAAATTAAATGTGCCGTTTTTGTAGGGCTTGGAACGGATTAGGCAATTTACATGTAAAAGCCTGACCGACTTACGATAAAATCGACTTACGAAGCCAACCTCAGAACGGATTATTTTCGTAAGTCTGGGTTCTACTGTACCAGATGTAAGCAGAGCCTTAGTGTCACTTTTTTAAATCATACCCCAACCTTTTAAATAGTGTCACAGTTTCGACAAACATTTAAAGCAACGCGACGTGTTTTTAAGTTATAATAACAAGAAACATTTCTTGAGCAGGAGATCAGCATATTAGAATGATTTCTGTATGATCATGTGACTGGAGTAATAAGAAATAAATTACATTTTGCTCTCACAATTCTAATTTTGTTAGCACATCTTTTTCAACACACCTGTCAGGTCCTGCCATTGAGCGTAACTGATGTTGTTTCTTGTCGGCTCTTTCTCAGATACGACACGACCCAAGCGGGAGTATGAGGTGGATGGGCGGGACTACCATTTTGTGTCGTCACGGGAACAGATGGAGAAAGACATTCAGAACCATCGTTTCATTGAGGCGGGCCAGTACAACAGCCACCTGTACGGAACCAGCGTTCAGAGCGTCCGCGAGGTGGCAGAACAGGTTAGATCAGAGTTTTTGGACAAAACCATTAACATTAACATTGACATTAACTTGTTTGCTCTACATTGTGGATAATGGTTTTCCAAAGTTACTAGCCATTCAGTATTTTCAATTTTTACATTGACACATATAGATGCTCCATATGTTTGATATTATCTCATAATTTGGCAGCAGGAATATTAGGCTGCTGTCACTTTAAGACCTGACGCACAGATCCATTAAACTGTTACACATACGTTTTCTTTCTCAACTGTTTACGTTCACTTAAGACAGAACTAACTGTGAATACTCACAAGACCAGCATTATTTTGTGTGTATTTTACTGTTTCAGTGCAATAGTCAGTGTGAAAACCTCAATTTAATAGTGAGAAGCGGCTTTAATAAAATCTGTAGGAATTAATACAATTATGAGCAATACACACAATACCATGCCAAAATTCAAGCCCTGTAAGAGCAACAATATTCATTTGGAGCAAATTAAATGAATGAGTGAAGGATGGAGGGTTTGTATGAAACTCGCTGTTGGAGAGATGAGAGAGATGGGAGATGAGATTAGAGAGAGCGAGAGAGAGTGCAGTTGGCATTGTGTGTCTGTTCTACGGAAAATGAGTATTGGAAGCATTTTCAAAGATATTTTTTTGACAACACTACATTGCTCTTAGTTCATTATTTCAGGTGCCTACATAAAAGACTACAATTGAACAATATACACATTATATATAAAATTCAACCCACAATGTCACAAGTAGGAGTAACTGCGTTACAGGCCACTGCTGAAATGCACACGCATTTGGCAGGTTTTAATGTGAAGACCTAGACAATACAATGAACTTGTTTATCATTTTTGCAAATCTTAATATGTGTGTCTATGTTTGTGTGTTTGAGAGCAGCAGGGAAAGCACTGTATTCTGGATGTGTCTGCAAATGCTGTTCGTAGGCTACAGGCTGCACAGCTCCACCCAATCGCCATCTTCGTACGGCCCAAATCACTGGAGAACGTCTTGTACGTAACTGCAAACAACTACACGAATACTAAAAATCGAGTTTGTTTAGCTGTACATTAGCCAAAACAGACAAATAATCGCTCTGTGTTGTATTATCCAGAGAGATCAACACACGTTTAACTGAGGAACAAGCCAGGAAAGGAATGGACCGCGCTATTAAACTGGAGCAAGATTTCCTGGAGTGCTTCTCTGGTAAGACGCTTCTATGCAACACCCTCTAGTGTCCTGGAAGAAAACACATTTATTAATTACTAGGCGAGATTTACTAACAGTTTGCGCCATCGCAAACCCTCTTTTGGCGTTAAAGACTCTAAAAAAAAGTGAGAAATTAGCAATGAAAAGGGACGGACTGGGTTCTTTTTGCGGCTGATCTTATTTGTAGGAGTTTCAGCATTACTAAGTGAAATCCCATTAATTTTCTAATGGGTTCTGAATCCTAAAGCTAATGGCTCAAGTGCAATGTTACAATGAGGAGGTGAAAAAGGATCACCTTATCGTACATTTCGAAAGAGCTGGATCTAGAACCATTGGTCAGAATAGACGAGGAGGGATGGAAATAGACGATTTTGATCCAGTTGATAAATCTGTCCCCAAATCCGTTCAATCTGATCTTTTGATTGAATTTGCTCATTGTTAAAAGATCAGCCTCAGAACTTTCCACTGCCGTCTGCACTTTGCCCTATTTAGTAAATCTGACCCAATACATTTTGTGCATCATTATTGAGTAGAATAAATTTATTTTTAAATCATTCTTGTATCAACTGCTGCATTTGCAATTAGAAATATGACCATTTGCATACATGGTTTTTATTAACAACACATAAAAAGTGCTGAACAAATGCAACAATTAATTATATGAGTATATGTAGTTTTACACATGATTTGGACAATTTTAGTTTTTTATGAACTATATCATTAAAAAGGGAAGAAATGTATTACAAATTATGTATACGTTTTAATGCAGCAAATAATGTAGAAATGTTTATACATTGCATTCATGCATGTTTTTACACATGGTATACGTAGAAATTTGATTGGGTTTCAAGAATGAGGCCCATTAAAGGTGTATCTGTTTATTGAATTAAATCCATCATGGTCACTTCTGTTTCCATGTCTTTTATTTTGTAATTGGTCATAGTCCTGGTTCCCGTTTCATGTCATGTGATTCCTTAGTTCATGTCAGGGATTTGACGAGCGAGGACTCAATTGTAATGAGGAACAGGGCTTCATTGAAAAAATAAAACAAAACTTCCAACATAAACCACCCCGAGAGGGAAAAACATAACTAGACTCGACTAGACTGGACAAGACACGGCAAGATACATGAACCGGTAACGTACATGAAACAACAAAGTATAGACAACAACGCGACACAGGACAGCAAACACAAGGGGATTAAATAGCCACAGGAGGAAGGGTAATAGATGGGAAAACAGCTGGGACAAATCAAACTAATGACAAGGAACAAAGAGGGAGGGGGTAACAGTGACAAGACATGAACACGCAGCCAATGCGGACGTGCTTTGTGTTCACATTAAACAAAGACGGCGCGCAGCTGGTGACAACCAAACTGTACGCGCAACACCAAACACAACATGAAAGCACACGGCTGATGTAAACACGAACCGTATGCACACAACACTGCACAAATACTCAAAAGAGCGCGGCTTGAGTAGAACTTGAAACCGCGCCCACTCACAAAACATAGAGCTTGCGAGAACAAGGAACCACACGGCTCGTGCGCTCATGACGAACACACGGGTCATGAATGTCCGAATCCCGACACAAACCGAAACTAGACAAGACCAGTCTCGGGATCGGACATCATAACCCGCACATAAGACGTTACACAGACAAGCACACGCGCGGCTCGAACCGTCGAATCCGCACGCACACACACCAAACACAAGACATTATGGCTCTGCCACAACAACAAGATTTTACTAGACAGAATGTGGCAGAACCCTGACAGTTCATGTGTCATGTTCTGATTGGTTTAATAATAATAATAATAATTATAATAATAATTATAATAATACATTTTATTTCATAGCGCCTTTCAAAACACCCAAGGTCGCTTTACAAACAATATAAAAGTCACTACATAAGAAAAAAAACAGAAAAAAAACAACAACAACAAACTAGCAGCATATACATATAAAGTGCAAGTCTCAATAAAACGTTATAAAAAAGCCTGTATAAAAAGATAAGATGCTTTTTAAAAGTCAGCAAGCACTCACTATTTCGGACATCAAGGGGAAGAGAGTTCCATAACCGGGGGGCAACATAACTAAAAGATCTGGCACCCATAGTTGTTAGTTGAATCCGAGGTACCACGAGAGAAAGTGAGGATGAAGATCTAAGTGCACGTGAGGGAGTGTAAACCTGGAGAAGTTGAGTAAGATATTGTGGTGCAAGATTATGAAGTGCCTTAAAAGTAAATAGCAAGATTTTGCATTGAACTCTATATTTTACAGGAAGCCAGTGCAATTGCTGGAGAACTGGAGAAATGTGATCAGTATAGGGTGTTCTAGAGAGAACACGTGCTGCAGAGTTCTGAACCAGTTGAAGCTTAAGTAGTACTTTGGCGGGAATACCTGTGAGAAGTGCATTATTGGGTTCAATTGGGAAACAATTGGGTTTAGACACAACAGATCTAGTGCCAACAAGCAGAGCCTCAGTTTTACTGCCATTAACCTTCAAGAAGTTTGCTGAAAGCCAGTTTTTAATTTCAGCTTAACAGCTTGACAAAGACTGTCTTCTCAAACTGTCCACTAAAGACAAGTTGAATGCAAAACAATGTGCAGTATATTGAAGATAATACAAAACAAGACTAAACTTTGATGAACCAAACATGACCATAAAGATGAAGGGACTTGACCTCAGCTGACTTGGATTGACTTTACCGACAGTGATTTACAACAACAAAGCTAAACGAGGCACAATGGAAACTTGAGGGCTACTGAAACAAGAACTGAAAGTAAGCAACACAACCAAGTTAGAAGAAAGAAGTGATAGTCTATAAACCAATCAGAACATGACAAATAAACTAAGGAACCATTTGGCAGGAACACATGAGGGGAACAGGGAATCACATGACCAATTACATAATAAAAGTAAAAAATTAACCGGTTTTAACATTTGTGTCTGTAACCGCAGCGATCGTGGAGGGCGACAGCTTCGAGGAGGTTTATCACAAGGTGAAAACTGTGATCGAGGAGCAGTCAGGGCCTTATATCTGGATTCCCACAAGGGAGCGTCTGTGAGAGTCCGTCCAGAGCCAAACCACCTCGCCCAGTCACCATTCGGCCTGCCTGCCCTGGAACGTGGCGCTCTGACTCGTAGAGCTCACGAGAAACCGACAGAGAGAGAGAGGGAGAGATAGGAAGAGTGAAAGGCAGGGAGAAGTCACAGAGACACCAGGAAATGCTGGAGTGGAACAGCACAGGAGCTGAATCTGCCTCTCTTTTCCTCCTTTTCCTAGCTTTGTAACTTCCTTTTTCTGCTTTTAACTTCCTTTCTCTCAGTCCTTCTCTGTTTCTTTCTGGCTTTCTCTCTGAATAACGTCCTCTCACACAGGACCGGTGAGCTGTTTTTACTCTGTTACGAACTGAGATGCTACAAAGAAATTTTGTATATTGTCAGATTCCCTCTCGCTCTCTCCCAACAAGACAGGAAGTGGAGAGAGACGAGCGACCGCCTTGGCTTTTACTGGAATGAGACTTCAAGAGCTGTTCCTGATTAAAGGAGCTCGTTTTACGATGCTAAAGGTGAATCGAACTGAATTATGAAAGTATATTTATCAGTATCAATAATGCGCTGAAATCTTCAATATCAAAGATATTACGACTACTCAGAGACTGACGTTCACCCACAGTTATCATGGGCGTTTAATTCCTTTTACAAATTTGAAGTGCTTGATGTGTGTGCTTCCTGAAATCCAGGAAGATCGGAGTGGGCCTCAGTCCTTCGAATGTTCCCCTTAAACAGTCTGCAGCTCGTTCATCACATGGAATGGATAAGAAGAAAAGCTTGGAAGAAAAAAAGAGAGGAAAGACGCAGACTGTGACTCTCGTTCTGCACATCATGCTTGATATTCCAGAGTCTGTTTTCTTTGATTTTCTTGCGCTTAAATGTAAACATGCACATTTAGACACATACCAACATGGATTTTCGCCGCCTTCTATCTGGATCTTCTTGCAATAGCCTGATTGATGCTTTCCTTTGAGCTGAAATTCATTTGCTCGGTTGGATTATTTCCCACGAGCGCCACAGCTCTCAAACACAAAGACTCCAGGCTGCTCTTTAATGTGCAATATCGGGCTCTTCCTTAATCTTCTCATAATGTAACGAATTTTAGCCATGCTTGGATCTTGAAGTCATCGGTAAATTATCAAAGAGCGTAACGCTTTGGTCATTTACACGCCCGCTGGATTTTAGTTCACACTTGTGCTGAAAGGCTACGTTCACACGGCAAAACAATGAATTCCAGCTTTCTGCTCAAAAGCTGGTTTTGTGTGTGAAGTTGACCTTTTAAATCCCATATGGCCCGTATCAGACACCGGTCACCGCCCCTGAAACCTGAGGAGTACCTTGAAGTTTTTCCTATATTATTTAAATTAAAATAATAATGTATCATTTTTGTGTATACAGTCAGTGGCTGTCCTCGCTCTTTCTCACAGCAAAGGTAAATCTGGATTAATGACCCATTTTTATGACCAATGCTAAGTTGAATTTGAAACTATCCTGATTGTATACAGCGGGAGGTCAAGGTTTGGCTGGTAAATGGGTGCCGCAATGACATATTTTCTGGCCATTCACAGAACTCAAAAAATATGCATAAAACGCAAACATTTGATCATATTACAGCTGATGTTTTTCTCGTATGCCAACAGCTCAGGATAGCTGTTAGCTCTTGGACCGTCTTCAGAAATTCCTAGCTATTTTACGTATTATTTTATTGATGGCTAATTCGTATGATCCCCTTGCAAACAATCTGCCTAAATCCCACTGATCGTTAGGTTTATGGCTTGCTTAAAAAAAACATGAATTAGTGCGGGATTGAACCTCTAACATAAAAGCTTTCATTTATGTAATATATATGTCCGTGCATATATATATTATTATATTTATTTTATATATATATATATATATATATATATATATATATATATATATATATATATATATATATATATATATATATATATATATGCTGTTTAACATGCACACATATATATATATATATATATATATATATATATATATATATATATATATATATATATATATATGCTGTATAACATGCACACATATATATATATATATATATATATACATACATATACATATACATATACATATATATACACATATACATATACATATATATATATATATATATATATATATATATACACACACACACATACATACATACAGTAATCCCTCGCCACTTCGCAGTTCAAGTTTTGCAGCTTCAGTGCATCGCGAAATTTCCCAAAATATAAAAGAAATAAAAAAGAAATAAAATACCGCCATATCGGCAGCCGTATTGAGGAAAGCAGCTTTGCTTCATCGTGATTCGCGAGAGAAACGGTTTCCCAGGATGCCAAAGAGAGAAACACTCTCAGAGGCTTTGTACATGCCCACGGGCACTCAGACAAGACACGTGATTGGTTCCCGGCGTGAGATCGACCAATGAGAGCACGAGTGGATGTATCCCGTGAGCTGATTGGCTGATCCTACTTCGCGGATTTTCACCTATCGCGTGGGGTTCCGGTCCACATTAACCGCGAGAAACGAGGGATCACTATATACACACACACACGCATTATGTAGAGAAAAACTTTGTTAGGTGCAATTAATTGCAATTCGATTTGTCAGCACTACAATTCATACGAAATGGCCGTCTCTTAAAATAGTTTTTTTTTTTCATGAGATCGGAATCCGCTCCAGTGTGAACATAGCCTTAATGGCCACTTATTCAGCCCATCTATAAACCCTCTGCACACACACACACACACACACACACACACAAATCAGGAAACGGTCTATTGTACAATGTTTTTAATGCTGTGTATCAGATTATAATTAACTCTTGTAATC
Source organism: Rhodeus uyekii (assembly GCA_037043235.1). Lineage (NCBI taxonomy): Eukaryota > Metazoa > Chordata > Actinopteri > Cypriniformes > Acheilognathidae > Rhodeus > Rhodeus uyekii. The sequence continues at coordinate 1,701,412 of JAWRVZ010000082.1, forward strand.
GAACCAATGAGGCTACTTTGGTGCTTCTCAATGGCCAGTCGGAGGACATCATCACACCAGTTAATTGGTGGGTCGATTATGTTGTGAAGACGAGCGGGTCTTAATGATGCCGGCGTTTTATTGGAATACGATCTTGGGTTCATTATGTTTGATGAGATAAATTAATGGCTGTAATGCCCGGGAATAATCAGCTTAGCTAGCCAAGTTTAACAAAGCCTGCCTCCAACTAATTACCCTTCTCACTCATTTGTAAACAGTTTTACCCAGAATTCGGAGAGAGTTGACAATGCGCCCACTTTTACCTAGGCCGACATGAGAATGGCAGAATGATAAATTGGCTTTTTTACCCTTTTGTGCCGTGACAGCGATGCGGTAAAAATCGATACGGTGCTTTGAGCTCAGAGGGCGTCATATTCAAGGACGAAAACCGTGATGTGTCCAGATCACAGTCCAGTGGTTTGCATTGGATTTAGTGAGATTTCATTAAATCAATGCCATGAACTTTACCATAGTGATTTATGGACATGCACACAGACACAGTTTTTGTAGGTGATGCAGAGACTAAGAAGATGATGAAGTGAAACACATTTGCACTTATTAAAGGAAAGATTTGAACAACAGAAGGTTTCCGATAGAAAGCAAAGGAACACAGAGCAATCTGGAGGCGTGTTTACTTTCGCTTCTTTTCTTTTGATCTTTTTGCGTTTGAATTTCGATATTTAAGTGTGTTTGGAGTGCAGTGACAGTTTCTTTCTTGCCGCTGTTTTTATTTATAGATTTTATATAATTGTTTATTTAGTTGTTTACCGCTTTGTTTACATGGGGGTTTCGTGTGAAGACTGAGACGCTTTTGCACACAATCAAATGTGAAAACTGAAAGTAAAAATTCAACTTTACTGTGAAATATTTAACAAAAAAACAAAACAAAAAAAACACTTGCACGCATTACACATACTGATACTTTTCTAAGCGTTGCCCATAAATAAATTTCCCAAATCATATTATTAGCCATGAAACTTAAAAAATGAGAACGTATATTGCTGTCTGAATGAGCTGCACAACACACACACACACACACACACAACAAAATGTATTACCAAGAGAAATATATGACTTCACTCTTACTAGAATGAATTATGAGTTGAATTTATTAATTTATTTGAAAGAATCAAATGTATTTTATCAATTTGTATTTGCCATATTCTAATTATCCTGAACAGATTGAAAATATTGCTTTTATTTAAAAAAAAAAAGAGAATATTATGAAAATACAACAATGCCATCTGATGCAAAAGTATATTTAAATGATTTATCTTAAAAGAGAGATTTACCAATGACAGTATCGGATTATAAAAAAATGTTTCATTTCAGTGAGATGCTTGTTGTAAATTAGCTACAAAAATAATAAAACTAATTATGTTAACAAGTGTGCTGTAGATGTGTTTCTTATGGGGGGGTGGAGGGGTAAAAATGCTGTGGCTATATTCTGATTTGCAAACTACACACTACACTTTTTGGCAGTATGCATACTGTGCACTATTTTATTATAAATAGCCCTCATGAGTATGTTTAATTGTGAATTTTACCTGTTTACATTTTCATTTTTTTAATCCAACTTTATATAGAAATACAGTAATCCCTCACCACTTCGCGGTTCAAGTTTCGCGGCCTCAGTGCATTGCGGATTTTTCAAAAATATTCATTGAAAAATAAAAATTCAATAATACCGCCATATCGGCAGCCGTATTGCGGAAAGCAGCGTTGCTTCATCGTGACGCGAGGGACACGGTTTCCCAGGATGCCAGACAAAGAGAGAAACTCTCTCAGAGGCTTTGTACACGCCCACAGGCACACAGACAAGACACGTGATTGGTTCCCGGCGCGAGATCGACCAATGAGAGCACGAGTGGAGTGGGAGCCTCTTCGCCTTTCTCAGAAGCAAATGTTGACGATCCAGACGCTTCCTGAACTGATTTAGAGGACTCATTATACCAGTGCAGTAACACCATCATCATCACATTCATCGAACCGCACAGGTCTGTCATCGTCGTCATTACTGGAGTCAAGTCTCAAGATACTGCTGTCATTGAGTGTAGAGCATCATAATACGTATTGTATGAGAGAGAGAGTAAATGTATAATATTAAGGTTTTATAATTAAATAGATTTCATTAAAATATAAAGTATAAAAATACATATTTTAAACATTCTGGTACCTATACACACATATACGGAAATTCCTAGGGGGGGGGGGGGGGGCAATCCTGCTTCGGGGATTTTCCGAGTTCCGATCCACATAACCGCGATAAACGAGGGATTTGAACGTAAAGTTGACATGAAACAAGTCGTGATGGTCTTTTGTTCTCTATTGTGCCAGCTTCTTGGGCAAGAACAAATGTAGATGGTCGTGGTTTGCTATTGGTGGATCTGATTTGAGTGACAGGTTTCCCCGCCCTCACGCAAGGAAACATTTCATCAGAGAAGAGATATTCTGATTAAACTTTTTTTTAAACGTGCACAAATAATATATAATAAATAATACAATATTCCTTTTTTATTTCATGATGACTTGAATTATTCAGAGGATGCAAATAAACATAGGCCATATATCATAACAGCACTGAGTGTCGTAGCGGCCAGCAGGTTGCGCTGTCGAGCCAGTTGTCTACAACTGAACACAGAGTTTCCAGTCTACTTTATCTGGGGGAAAAAACTGAATTCAATCTGTATTGATTTCTCACTGTTTTTCATTTACTCTTAACAAAGGCCTGAATAAAAAAACAGTATATTCTGTGCTATATTCCACTTGAACACAACTTGCTCAGCGATGTTCAAATCTGAATGTGTATTTATTCTCCATCAACCAAGAGAGTTGCACCCTCTTCCTGTGAGGAAGTCAAACAACAAAGATGCTTCCTTACCGCCCTGATATACAGTAACCTGTGTGAGTGTTTTTCATGGCTGCTGCAAACCTTCAGGGCATGACGGATGAATTATTGGCCAAAACGTAGCTTTCATGTATCAGTGCAGTCAGACGTGATTAGCTGTGAAACACACAGTGTATGTCGTGGTGTATGGATATAATCTACTGCACAACTCTAACCAACCGAATGTCTCTATGTGTGTGTGCATGACTGCAGCTGTACAGTAGATGAAATTAAATCATATGGTGAGATTACAGTGAAAGTGTGAAGGACAATTGGACGTGCGTGTGTGTCAAGTCTCACCTGAGGGAAGCATTTCGACTGTCAATTGCTTTATTTATCAGCAATGGCTGTCAGAAAGCATTCAGTCATGCCTCTCAGAATAAATGTGAATGGAACAGAGAGAGAGAGAGAGACTGAAAAAGGGGGTCAAGGAGAAACATAAAGACTGTTGTGCAGAGATATGGATGAAAACACTCAGTGGGTATTGATCTTAGACCAGTGACTAATGAAATCTAACAATGCAAAAGGTGAAGTTCACTCAAAAACGTATATTCTTGTCGTTTATTCACCTTCATGCGGTTCTAAACGTGAATTACTTTTTTAACTGCATTACATTAATCTTAAATGGAACACAAAACACGTTCAGCAGACTTATGAACTTCCATACGATGAAAGTGAATAGTGAACGAGACTGTCATTCTTCCTAATATCTCTTTTTTTATGCTCTACAGATGAAAAACATATGGGGAAGAATGAAGGCGAGTAAATTATTCTAATAAATTAAATTTACATTTTTGGGAGGGACATTCATTTGAGATGCAAAGAAATTGCATTTTAAAATGAATCAACATCTACATGTGTAAAAGCTGATTTGCCAGAAGTGAAACAAATTGTGCGGTTGTTTAAAAAATAAATAAAAGCTGGTAATAACTGACTTTTACTGTTGCTATCCTCATTACAAACAAAAAGTGGTTTCTAGTTTTTTTAATCACTGTATTATTATTATTGTTATTTAAATTAGATTTTGTGTTTTATTGTTCATTAACAAGAGAAAATCTTCCAAATCATTTCTTTACAAAAACACACAATTAATATTTCTGTGTTGTCAGGACACATTTATTTTAAATCCACACAATTGAGCACAACCAAAACCTTTAAAAAAAAACAGGCAGGTTTGATTTTAACTGGTATAGAGTCAAAGGTTAGTGTAGCTTTAATTATGATTTGAACTCTTTCCCCACCATTGACATAAAATTCTGGCTTTACATTTTTTCACTGTCATACAATAAGGGGGCGCTATTACAGATCGCCAGAAAAAGAACAGAATCAACAGGGACAAAACAGGTAAAGAAGAAGCAGAAAAGTGATAAAAGAAGCGATAAAAGCGAATAATACACATTGTCTTTGTTCAAAATGTTGCTTTTTAATGAAACTTGGCCATTTTCAAGTTATTCCATTTTCAGATATTCATACGACAAAATATTCTGGGGTCCATGAAAGATTTGTCAAATTTATCAATAAAGTTGCCAGCCACCGGCAGCATTTAAAAAAACATAATAGAGGAACATTATTACTTAATGGTGGGAAAGGTAAAAAGAGAAACATTGCAGCATCAGACTCTCTGGCACAAGGGTGCATGTTGGTTCAGGAACAACAATACTATCAAACAATCAAACGCTCAACATTACTATCGAACAATCAAACAACAACAACCCTTATAGGTCGTTGCTCCAGCTCTGTCCAAAATCCCTAGTTGATAAGATGTTCCAGATGAACACTAAAGGTCTGTTAGGTTCGCACGTGAGTTATAGAAGGATGCTCAAAGTATTTAAGGCCTATATGTGTTTGAATTGCGTTTACATATTACATAGTTTTAACAAACTAATAAAATTACTCATATCTGTCAGTCATATCTGTATAAATGAAACAAATAAGAATTAGATTTATGTAATAGGACTAATAACAAGGATGTGTTTTAAATACACAATAACCAGCTTTATATATTTATCAGTCTTGCTTGTTCCATAGCCATTATTGATTATATATATGTTCTCAGTGAATGGATTTAATCGTTTTCACAATTAACAGATTACAGTAATCCCTCGCCACTTCGCGGTTCAAGTTTTGCGGCCTCGGTGCATCGCAAATTTTTCACAAATATTCATATAAAAAAAAAAAAAAAAAAAACGGGATGCGTGATGCGCGAGAGAAACGGTTTCCCAGGATGCCAGACAAAGAGAGAATCTCTCTCAGAGTCTTTGTACACACCCACGGGCATGGATCCTGGCGTGAGATCGACCAATGAGAGCACGAGTGGATGTATCCCGTGAGCTGATTGGCTGATCCTACTTCGCGGATTTTCACCTATCGCGGGGGGTTCCGGTCCACATTAACCACGATAAACGAGGGATCACTATATTGAGGATCCTAAGGAATCTGAATATAGGGAATGCATTAAGAAAATATGATTTTAACAACTCAAATAGATGCAAACTCTTAATAATAACCTTTTGTGTGTGTGTGTGTGTGTGTGTGTGTGTGTGTGTGTGCGTATCTGGCAGACTTGGCACTATGGTATTGGGAAAAAATGAGTCGTTTCACCCAACTCTAGTTTGTAATTAATTCCTAATGGTCTTTGAGGTCGAGGGAAACCTTCCCACACACACATTCTCACAAACACTGTTTCCAGTGCCTTCTGATTGGGTCATCTGCCCATTGTCTGAAACAGGAAATAGGTCATGCAGTGTGAACAGCAGGGGTGGACGGTGGTAAACGTGTGTGTGTGTGTGTGTGTGTGTGGGAAGGAGATGCTCCATTGCCCTTTCTCTAGACAGTGTCACAATTGGGCTTATAAAAAACAAAACTTCTTCAATGGTTATTTGCAGTCAATTGTTATCTTTTATCAGGAACCTTTTTATATTGTTCCTGAGTTGGCTTTTTAATTCTTTACATGTGAATAAAGTTCTTAGGGGTGAAATATGCTATTTTCCAATGTTAAAATACAGCAACTATTCTGTTTCCTCTTTCTCAGTTTGAGGACCGATTTAACTGAATATTTCTCAGGTTTCAGGTTGTTCTTTCTGCTCTTGAGGTGTTTGTAGTCAGAATGGGGTCAGTTCGACACAGCAGTGTGTTCTGGGTAATCCTGCCGGGAGAAAGAAACCAACACAATTGTTTCTTCGTTATGCCATCAAACAGGTGATGCTGATACCCGTCACCAGATCGGGTTGAAACACAGGTTTTGAATGTGTATGTATGCATGTGTGTGTTTGTCCCACACACGCATAGAAAATTCCCCTCGCTACACCTCTCAATCCTGGCTGGTCACCATGGCAACAGAGCATTTTCATGTGTCGTCTCCATTCTAACGTCCCTGATTAAAATGGGTCTGGTTGAGTGTACGTCTGTGTGTATGTTTCCCACAGACATGCATGCCTGTGTATGCAGATGTTTAAAGGCCACTAAGGAAAAGTATACGTGACAAGTTTCTGCAGCAAAAATGTATGCTCAAACGGACAGACACATTTACACCATTGGTGAAAAACACCAATCACATGTTACGAGAAATATTTTAGATTTACTAAACAGAGCAAATTAGTGCGAGAGTGCAATCCCATAAATGCGCAGATGGGAATGGAAAGTTGCGCGTGATTTACTGATGACGTACAAATAAAAGATCAGACGCAGCCGGATCAATTCCATGATGACCAACACAATGTACCAAGAGCAGCGCTCTGGTTTAAGACATGCTGTTTTAGAGCAGTGAATAATGGCGCAAATACCAGTATTTGGTAAGGTTTGACTAGCGCAAACCATAGTAAATCACCTTAATCACGTGATTCATTTAAAAACTCTCCTTCCATAAATATTGCATCTGAAAGGGAAACTCCTATAAGTGCATATGCAATAAAATCAGCTGCAAAAATAACCCTGTCCACTCCTTTTCAGCGCTCATTTCTTACTATGGGTCTTTAGTAAATCTTGACAGTAGTTGAACTCCAAAAGAGGGTTTGGCTGGTGTGAGCTGTTAGTAAATCTGTGCTCGGATTGAAAGGAATCCTCAAAGGGTAGCTGACTGTGTCTGTGTTCTGTGATAGGCTAGTCACAGCGTCCCTCCCCTACACATACAGATTTGCTGTGTCCCGCCCTTCTCACTCACACACAGAACACTGAGAAGAGAACAGCTCTCTTTTTTTCTCTCTGTCTCTCGCTCAGTCACAGAAAGACTGAGCGAGTTTTTTTTACCGTCTGCTGGCTCTAACCAGTTTTTTGACTTCACGCAAAAAATAATGATTAAAATGATGATTTCTTCATAATTGCAACCGCAGCATGTGTTGTATTCATTGCTGCAAAACTTGTTCTGTATATAGTTTGTTTGTTATCGTGATCAAAACCATTGATCTGAAGCTCAATGCTGATGCTGTCATTTAAATAGTTTTCTAATCAGCAATAAATATAACAATTTCTGATCAACCAACATCAATTGCATGATTAAAAATAACATACCGGTTAAAGCCCCGCCCATTTCAGGACAGCCCGCTCGCTTCCGGGTAAAATCCCGCCCAGTCCGAGTATAGATACAGATAATGCTGTACTCGCTCATCCCTAAAATCTGGCTCTTTGTGTTCTCTATGGGTTGTAGTTTTGCTGATCCAGTGTTTACCCCCAGAGACTGGCGATCCTAAGAGAAACCTTAGGGACTTTGGATAAAAGACAATTAAGTGACTGAGATCACTAATTATTGAGGCAATTACCCTGGAGTAATCAAGGGCACAGTGGTGAGGCTCATGGTTTGTGGTTTCTGCATACATTCTAATATGCCACGTCTGATGCCACTGCCCTCAAACCTGCCACAACGCATCTTGACATGCATATTTAAATGTATGCAAATGTATACGAGATTACATTTTGGAGAACAGCACATGTGGGCAAGTTATCCTATGACTTTAGTCCACAGACAGTGCATATCGCCTTTTGTGTATTGTGAACTACTGTATGCTATTCAAATAAATTACATTTAAGTCATTCTAAGTTCCATTGTATGTAAAAGAGTGATTTATATTCTATGCAAAATATACAACACTTAGCTCTGCTCACGCAATTTGAACACTTTTTTTATTGAGAAATAACACATTATATCAACATATTACAACATTAATAAATTAAAAAAGTTAAATCTCTTTTATATAATAGTGAAAAGAAAAAAAGGAAGAAAAAAACAAACAATATATATACACATATACATAACAATAAATACAATACAAAACAAATAAATAAAAATAGAAGGAACAAATAGAAAATTAAAAGAAAAGGGTACAGGTAAATTCAGATAGCTGCACATTAAGAAGAGCACAACACAATCATACATGAGATGAGCATGGTGTAGAAGATGGATCATAAGAGGAAGGGACAGTTTAGTGGAAAAAACAAGCAAACAAATAAAACAGTTTGTTTAATAGTAGTGACAGTATGGTGAAAATAGTCAACCCACTTAGTCTTTTCCTAACCCATTCACTATATTGCTAAAATCAGAGTTAGAGATAAAGGATATAAAGGGATTCCAAATATTCTTAAAAAAAGACATTTTACCTTTCAGTATATATGTGATCTTTTCCATTGACAAACAAAAGGACATATTATTGATCCACTGTGCAATAGATGGCATTTCCACTTTCTTCCAATATATAGATATTAGACGTTTTGCTTGAAGTATACACATGGTAATTAGTTTACAAATGTTACTACATTGTGCAATATTCTCAGGAAAGATTCCCAGAATAAAAATTTCTGGTTTCAATGGGAGATCAATAGATACCATCTGAAAAATAAGTAAGACTACCTCTTTCCAAAACTCCTGCACCGTAGGACAACTCCACATGCAGTGCAGAAGTGTGCCTTTATCTGCTGAGCATTTGATGCAAGTGTCTGGAATGCTCTGATTAATTTTATTTAACCGAACTGGAGTGAAATATGTTCTCATAATCCAATTGTACTGTATTAATTTGAGATTGCTGTTAATAGTTTGCAATTGTGCTTTCTTACATACGTTTTCCCAGACATCTGTCGGAATGGTAATTTTTAAATCTTCTTGCCAGGAGATCAATTTGGATTTTGAGGATTCTTTAGAGTGTGACTCTAACAATTTATAAAACATCGATATTAAGCCTTTAGATTGGGACGACTTTGATAGTAACATTTCTAAAGGAGTTTTAGTGGGTTTTGTAAGGTTTGTACCTTGGTAAGAAGAAACATAGCTTCTAAATTGAAGGTATTTAAAGAAATGTGTTTTGGGAATGTCAAACTGTGCAACAATATCCGCAAAGGACATCAAGTCATTTCTTTTATAAAGATCCTCAATTTTTTTTAGTCCTTTATCGTACCATAGCTTAAATCCTGAGTCCGATCTAGCTGGTTTGAAACTCTCATTTCCCCATATCGGTGTGAAACATGATAAAGTGTTTGGCTGACCTAGATAATTATGCACATCACACCAGACTTTAATTGTGTTGGTAAGAATAGGGTTACTGCTCACGCAATTTGATTTGATTTTCTCTGGAACGTGCACAGGTTGATCCTTCTTAGGAGCAAAAGCAGGCAAAGGCTGAATTCAGAATAGTATATTACTATTCTGCTCGAGAATAGTATGCGATTCTGAATTCATCTACAGTAACTATTGGGTTAGAGCCCATTTTGCCTACAGAATTGCTTTATTCCTTCATGGAAGAGATTCAACAAGCTGCTGAAAACATTCCTCAGAGATTTTGGTCCATATTGTCATGATAGCATCTCGCAGTTGCTGCAATTTTTCCGCTTCACATCCATGATGTGAATCTCCCATTCCAGCTCATCCCAAAGCTGCTCTATTGGACTGAGATCTGCTGACTGGAGGCTGTTTGAGTTTAGAGAACTCATTGTCATGTTCAAGAAACCAGTTTGAGATGATTTGAGCTTTGTGACAAAGTGTTATTCTGCTGGAAGTAGCTGTCAGAAGACTCTGGTCATAAAGGGATGAAAATGGTCAGCAACAACATTTAAACTATGCTATATTGGTATTAAGAGACTCAAAGTGTGCCAAGAAAATGTATAACACACCCGTACACCAGCAGCAGCAGCAGATCCGTGCTTTCATGCTGTTTATGCCAAATTCTGACTTTACCATATCAATGTAGCAGCAGAAATCAAGACTCAAACCAAGATTTTTTTCCCCTAATCTTCTATTTCCCAGATTTGTTGAGCCTGTGAATTTCAAACCTCAGTTTGCTGTTGTTAGCTGATGCTCTTCTGCAGACCTCGGTTGTAACGAGTGCTAATTTGAGTTACTGTTACCTTTCTATCAGCTGGTCGTTCTCCTCTGACATCTCGTACCAACATGGCATTTTTGACCACAACCATGTCACGTTCAAAGTCACTTCAATCCCTTTTCTTCCCCATTCTGATGCTCAGTTTGAACTTCAGCAGATCATCTTGACCGTGTCCACATACCTAAATGCATTGAGTTGCTGCATGTGATTGATTTGCGTAAACCAACAGTTGAACAGGTGTACCTAATAAAGTGGCCAGCGAATGTAAATGATGACAACTTTGTAGGGGAATTACAGTTAAGACTCGAGGACCAGATATGTTGAATGAAGGCCAGGAGTCAGAAGTGCAGTCAATAGAATAAATTTTAGTGAAGTTTAGTTTGCAGTTTCATCAGCAGAAGCCAGCTTCAGGTCTCACAAGGAGTTCGTAGGCCGCCCCAAATACAATAACATTGTTACAACAATTATACTCTAACAGAGGCTACTAACTATGTCAATGATGGCGGTTAAATTATTCTGATTGGCTAAGAAAGAAAGATTAACAAAACTAGTAATTTTCCACACAAGAGCAGACAGTCTGAAGCATACCTTTGTTAATAATATGGTTGAAGGGTTATTGACCTTCCAGGTGGCTTGTCAAGACCAACAAGTCATTCCGTCTCCTTATGGTGCCAGTTAATCACCTCACCAATACAGACCATAATAACACACACACACAGATACACAGCTTCTCCAAGGCTGAACTCGGCTCAGTCTCCAACTATCAGAAACAGAAACAGTACCCAAAACATCATGATAACATGTTCTATCTGATGAGAAGTGCAGACAATATTCATCCTTACTCTAAGGAAAAATACAGAAAAGTAAAGCAAGGCTTTAACTAATAAAAATCCCTAACACTTGAGCACATAGCACTTGATTATGAATCATTCTTTACAAATCATTCAAATAAGCAAAAGGAAAAGGTCACATGAACATAAGCCAAAGAAAAGAATATATGTACATATAAGAAAAATAAAATATATATACAAGTGGCAATGGATTTCCGAATCGTCCTCACAACTTTTGGTTGAATTATGCAATAAAAATACAGTTCTGCTATTTAGAAAAAAAAAAAAATCAGACTGTTCACATATACTAAAATTAATGATATGAGGTTTATCAAAGCAGTCAATTTTTTTTGTCAAAATCTGTGCTCAGTCTCTCTATAGCCTAAAGTTAAGGTGAAGTTAAGATCTGATCAACATAGCAAGCACTTTCTGATTGGCTGGCAATTTAGTATCTGTCTGGACTTTTATTTTTTTATCAGTGAAACAAGTTACGTAGAACGTATCTGCTATTGTTTGCAAAGGCTTGTCCCATTAAGCATGTGGGAGAAGTAGTTTAGTTTGAGACACATAGCAGCAAGTACACAAGATATCTGTAGCTGTAAATTCCATGATGATATCGAATTTCATATTTCCCTTCCTCTAAGCATTCCACAAAACCATCAAACTGTGATTGTCGGTTAAAAAGGCTTGTTTTCCTGTCAGTGTGGGCCATTCTTGATTAGAAAAAGCTGCAACGTGGACCAGATGGGAATGAGAATAACATCCACTGTTTGTATTAAGGCAGTGCCGTCATATGAGATGCAACTGTAGCTGCATCCCAGAGGAAACAGTAGCTGCAAGCAGAATTAAAAGGGTGTGATCAGTGCTAACAGGTAAAACTGGTCATTTCACTTGAACTGTAGTTGAGTGTCGGTGGGGTGCAATGATACACGTGTGAAATATCATACATTTATGAGTCCTCATATAGAATATCATTCCTGGAATCTGTAAAGAACAGTATAACAATGCAGGGTTCCCTCGCCTCACACACACACACTGTTGAACTGGTCTATTCACGCTTTCCTCTAGCGTGAATAGACCAGTTCAACAGTGGATTCGACCACAGACTTCAGACTGATACTACTTTGATGCATTGATATTAAAGTAGATGTGAAACAAAGCCGCTAGTCGTTGGAACTTATGCAATGGTTCGAGGGGATGCCAGAGGCAGAGGATGTTATTTCCAACACAATCTCATGGACACTGGTTACTATTTTAGGTTTTGGCAAATCGGTGGCCAATTCATATGAACTGTATAATCCCATTCTGCTTATAAATCAATAAAATTTAAAAAAAAATGAACCTAGATCTTTCGATTCTATTTTGATTTTCAGGGCAGAGCTCTAGCAAACCTCAAATTTTGGAAACGTCTCAGTCACAACAATTTCTGTCCTCCCTGTAATCTTTGAGTTAACTACACGCTGGTTTTATTTAATGGTCACACCAGATAAAGTGAACGCAGGGAAGTGGTTAAAACAAGTTTGGATGTGTTGCGTGCTGTCGTGATGATGTCAGCCGAAATGGGAAGTAGGTAAATCGTTTCATTAAAGATTATGACCCAAAGAATGGGATAACTTGCACCAATGAATTCGAAAAGTAAATAGTATTATGTATCGCATGTTAGACAAGATTTGTGAATGCATCTCTTATGCTTGCATAAGGATTCACATTATATACTGGTATTAACCCATATATTCACCAAAACGATAATTCTAAATTGTTTTTGAAGGAGGACTTTAACTCAAAAGAAGAACCTCATACACATTACCTTACATGAGTTGGCCTGAAATTTCTCACACTTGACAGTATCGTCCTCATCTGTATTTAAAACTTGTTAAACATCAAATAAAACATGCCACGGCATGAAATCACTTCCTTTTTCAGTAGCTCTTCTCTCAACGGCCCTGACACTTCACTCTCTCCAAGCTTTTTTCGTCTCACACTTTTCCTTTATGCCCTTCCTGCAGCAGCTAATGATTTACAGCGAGAGGACAAGTGCTTGAATTAGCATGACAAGAACTGGAGTCAATGTACAATCCTCCAGCCAAATAATACACCAATCCACATAGGTGTGATGAAGAGGGCACCAGAGATGCATTAGCATTGGAATTAAAAGGGGGGAAACTCCCTACATGTACTTTTTAAAGAAAAAGGATGGTGGCAGCTCCTTTGAAGATGTTCTACTCTAAAGCAAGTAGTTGCTGTGGTTTTGGTTTTCAACGGAAGAGCTGATGAGAATTACTACCATTACTTGAAATTAACTTTTCTTTGGCTTTCCACCCACTGTGGCTAGTGGTTTCCCAAAGTTACCAGTCACAAAGCAGTCTCAGTTCGCTATTCATTGCAAGAAGCACAAATATGTGACATTACATAAGCGAAAAGCATTGACCGAACTGGACAGAGAAGACGGACAAAAAATTATCATGTCGTATCGTCCTAAAGACTGGTTTGGCCTATGGTGGAGGGGTGTATGTGGAGGAGGTGCTTTGAGAGGAGGAGACAGTTCCTCCAGTCGCATTGACCACCTCACATCTGCTGCGAGCGGCTGAAGACTGAACGCCTCGCACCAACTTCTTGGATTTGCCGAGATTTTTTTTCCTCCTCTCGATCGCGCTCGCCGCGGGTTTCGCTATCATTTTGACGAACTACTTCGCGATTCTCCTGCATTCGCCATTGGATAAGCAGCACGATATTCGCTCTTTGACTTGGCATTTGATTGCATCCAAGCGACGCTTTTATTTCGCAGGATATTTATGTTTTTAAAGACACAAAGGTCGTGGTGGATTCTCTGTCGGAAACCAGGTCTTTGGATGAGGACGTCGATTTGATTCAGCCGAAGACGAACATTTATTATCGCACAGCTCGTGAACGAAAGAAGTGGCCTATCTGATTTGTTAAATTAGGTGGATTTCAAAAAGCATCCCATTACAGAGGTGAAAATTAGGACAAGTCGACCCTCACAAAGGGTCCAAGGCGTGTTGAGCCTACTCCATATGTTTTTTTTTTTGGCAAAACTGGCACGTTTGGCTGTAGATAAAGAGCTCATTTGGGAGATTTTGTGTTCTTTTAAGAAATTTCCATTATTTTGCGATGGATATGTAATTTGCATAGACAATAAGTGATCTTTAAACATTTCTTCCCACAGAAAAACATTTTTATTTTTTTTGCCAGACTCTCGCTTTAAATGTTGATCAATTGAATTCGTATTTCTTCTTTGACAATCGCCCATACAGTTCAACAGTTTCATTCTTCTCAAGTTAAAAGTTTTGACTTGGTGAAGACTCCCACCGTGCGATTGTTCATTCCTGATGGGTACAACACCCAGCTGACGATTCTTGAACCTTCACACTGTTTGCCCATCTTTAAAAACATTCACCAGTAAAACACCACGATGGAGCTCTTCTCCAGGAATGTGTGCGGGATCTGGATTATCCTGCTGGAGCTCCTGCTCAAATCAGTGGCGGAGGAAGGTAAGAAAACCCTTTTATTAAACGCAACAACCTGTTGGCTCCTTAAAGATGAATCCGTATAAAAGTGCTCTAACATTGGATGTTAACCCATGATCCATGCAGCTCAACATAAAACAAGAGCAATTTTATTTTATTCACTATGCAGGCAGTGTTTTGTCTGGCCATTATGTTTTACAAGCTCAGTGGCCCTTACAGAGAAAGCATTCAGCATTCATGGCTAGTTTGCATTACTCTGGGTTATGCATATTAAAGATTGAATTTATTACACATGGTTTGGTTCATTACTTTTTTACGAGATGGAGAGTTATTCCTTAAAACGCTTGCTTGATTAACCTTAATGGCGCAAGGACAATTGAATAGGCAGAATTTGGCGTTTTTACCCCCATTCTTAAATTAATCCGTTTTTATAAAGGAACTCTTCCAAACTGGTTGGTTCTGGGTGTCTTTTTAAAAGTAACAATTATCTCCTAGAAAGAGCGAATATAAAGTGGAGACTGCGCCCCTGCTTTCACATCTACCCATTTAAAGTGCTCTTTAATAATCAATATAATTACTATGCTCCTGTAATCACTATAGATTATACGCTTAATAACATTGATTCCATTCTTAAACCATTCCTTTGTCTTCTTTCGTCTCAGAAAATTGCCGTTGGGTGGATCAAACAGAGGCACAATAAGTGCAGCTCAAATATCACGCAAATGTTAAATTACAAGGAGGATGGGCGATATATGGAAGTCTTGGGTCGATAGAAATTTGAGCCCCGTGTTGTCAGGGGACATTCCGTGCAGTAACCTCAATAAGTAGTCACTTTGATCAATTCAGCATGCAAGGGGAAAGACCGAGAGAGATGGTGGATTTGAGGAGATGTGGTAAAGGTGAACGCATGCATACCTGTTGTAAACCTCTCAGTTTGGCGCGACCTGCGTAATCGATGACGATTCGGATTAGTTTCGCATTACATGGCGGTGTGAACACACCTGATCCCCCAAATCAATGAATTAACCTGTGTGACAGACACGCGCAGGTGATGCAACGCTGGGGCCAATTAATGACTTATTGACGCTTTTTTAATTAGTGTCAGAAATACTGCCGCGTGCAAAGAGCATTTCAATCCGTAGCGGAGACGCCGTCTGCATATCTAGAAGAAGATGAATTTATGTTATTCGAGTTGAGAACTTTTATGCATTTTAATGGCCACGAAACATTTTTTTGTTGCATTAATTAAATAAATAACTTTATTTTCATGTAAGCCCTAACAACGGAAAAATGTTCATTTTATGATATATATACTCACTTATTTAGTTATTAGTCTAAGTCCATTACCTAATAACACGTTATTAGTGTGTGTCCATTACCCTTCAAATAGCGTAAATTTACATGAGGGATACATCAAGCGTGAAGAGGCAAAAGAAGTGCTCAAAATACTTCGTTTTCAGACATTGCTTAGCATAGCATAAACCAGAAAAGGGAGTGAAAGAGGCAAAGAGAAAGCTTATCTTTTTTAATGAGGTTAAAGTGCTTGAGGAAGAGTCATTGTGCCAAAAATACGCCCAATGGAAACAGGTCAATTTCTCAAAAACACCCATATATCGCAGAAAAAATATATTTCACATTAGTTAACATAAGGTGGTTTTTCACTAAATTAAAAAAAGGAATACTTTGCAAAACAGTTTTTTGTCTTGTCATCACCTGGTGTACAAAGTCACATGATTATTATTTCAAGATGGCAGAATGTTTGAACAGAGGACAGAGTTATTTTTCAACTTATAAAACACAAAAGAATTGCGTGAATACTGGATTCTAAACAACACATACATCTCAGAGGTTGCTATCTGAAGTGTGTTTACATCTGAAAGACGTATTTGTTAAATAGTTTGCTCATCCATCTAGGACGTTTCCTGTCAGATGTTAAACAGACATATAGAAAATGTTTTTAAGATGTTTGTGATTAAGAATGGCATTTTAAAGACGTTTCTCAGATGCTTGCACACAGCAGACGCTTTCCAGATGAAGTTCTCTTTATTAGACGTCTTCCAGACATATGTGTGCAATCTGGGTCAAGAAACACCTCATACACTGTCGTTCCCAAATATAAATGCGATAGGCTATACATAAACCTACAACATCCATCACTAAGATTTTTTAAATTAGTTTTTCCGAAAGGAAAAAAAACTGATGTTTTAGTCGCATAACATCATTAAATGGAAACACTGTCATTTTGCAAAAATATATCATTTTAATTGTGAAAGTGTTGTGCAAATCTGTAATGGAAACCAGGGCTAGTGTCTATGTTCTTAGATTTGTGACTAAAAGCAAACTGTTTGTTTCCAAGGAAAAACTTTTTGTCAGTTACCTTTAAAGAGTAACTCATTTCATTTCTTTACTTCGTTCGTTTATAGTTCTCACAATGTTTGCTGCTGTTGTTTTTAACACATTGAGCTTCTCTGGTAAATTCTCTTTTACTGCTTTTTCTTTTCTTTCTTTTTTTGCAATGAAGTGTTGTTGACCCTTTTCACATTTCCGGGTTTTCTCCGAAGCGAAAGTCGTCATAGTTGGGTAAACTACTACAGTGGTAAATGAGAAACTATGTTAAATATAGTTTTGTGTTTTCCCGTTTGCTCAAATAACAAAAGAAAAGATGCTACAATAGTGTTTCACAACTTTCCAAATGAAGGAAAAAATAGAGAGCAAGAGAGATTGATAATGGCAGTCAGAAGAGAGAACAATGTCAGTTTAATCGTAATACATAGCCACTTATGTAGTGACCATATGTAGTCGGTACCTTTGATTAGATTAGTTTGTTCATGTCACAAAGAAAACCCAACTATTTTTTTACTCCCGTTTGGCATGAGAGAATTAACTAAAATCAATATGGCCGACTCATTAACTGTACCCAATAATTCGCTGAGGTCGGGGAGCGGCTCCTTTGGCAGTTGTAAAGACTAATATGGTGAAGTCAGTAACAGAAGCAGCGGGGGGGAGATTGGATTTGATTCTGTAGTAACTCAAACCCCTGCGTGAGATTAAACTAATGCCAGATCTGTGAGGATCACTGCACTGATCTCTAATTCCCTTTGTGAGGAAATATCAGCTAAAAAGAGAGAGAGGTAACAATGGCTTTCATGTGAGGTCAGAGCTCAGGAACTCTTCTGTCTTCCGTCTTCTGTTGCCCTCGAGCAAAACAGAGCTTATCCATTTCACCTTCTGTCACTTATTCACTTATTTCTCACTCATCTCATCTGTGTCTCTCTCTTTTCTCTCTTTTACATGCACATGCGTTCAGTCTCATGGATTGGCTATGCTTGGAATGGAATACTAGTGTACTATAGTGTATAGCCTACTGTCTTCTGAACTTTTTAAGCTAGTTACATTCTTATCACACGGCCATCGACAAGCAACAGTTGATATCATTTTTTAATCCAATTTCGGCAGTCCAATCATGTGATTTAGCTTAAGTTTTACAAGTAGCAGTTCAACTATGTAATAAATTCATACAAGAACCATCCTTTTTTACTTTCAAATCCACAATTGCCAAAGTGCGATTAATCTCTTGCTCTATTTGTTCACCACTAGCTCATGCTGATAACATTTTATGTTTCTATACTACTATCTTGCGTTACCCAGCAATTCAATAGGTGTCATCGCCGTACAGTTTACACGCGTCGTACCCAAGTTTATTAGATCCATGTCGTACAGTGTGATTTGTAAAGATCTTGTAGGATTGTTGAAATTGCACAGTCTTCACACACAGCCAGGCAGATTCTTTTCGGTCGTGGTGAAGTTTCCTCTTCTTCTCTCCTGCTGCAGAAATGCACATCCCTCCCCAGAAATCCTATTAAATGGAACTGATTTTTATAAGACAGGGATTTGCATTTAAAGCAGCGCTCTCCTCTCTCCCCCGCTCCTCTCTCTCTCTTTGGTTGTTAATCCTGTGATTAGCCGCTTGAAGATTTAAACTGGAGCTCTGCGTCTCATCTCTAATCATCAATCCCGCACCTTTACTCTCTACAGAGTTTCAACAGTATGTTTGTCTCAAACCCAGAGAGCTTCCTGTGTGTGTGTGTATGCATGGCAGAGCTCATGTGGAATGAATCCTTTTTCAACTTTCATTCTTTCATGTGTGTTATTTTGTGTTGGAGTGTGTGGTCGGCATTGCCCCGGTTGCTGATCCAAACACTGTGCAGATTGATAGGATGATAACGGCGCTCAAGCAGCTCTTGTTGGGATTGGACTCTCTCGCTTTCATGTCTCTTCAGCCAGTGCATCAGTGTCAATACCGCTCTGATGGATGAGGGGTTGACAGCATAAGAGTCTCTCTTTTTATCCTTTTTCTCTCTGTCACCATCATTCCCTCCTACACGCCTCTACAAGCGACTGAGAATCACCATTTAGCTTGAGAGGAGACCTTTGACCTTACAGAGGCAGACACAATCAGTGTGGAAGGAAAAGAACCGATCAGGTGATGGAGGAACTCTAGTAATGTAGTGGGTCATTTCTGTAAGTGGACAGGGATTTTGTACGGTGACACATTTCATAATAGAGTTGTAAAAAAGGTTTGGAAGGATCATGGTTATGTAATCCAACCAATTACAGCTTGCCTCACTCTTCCAACAATTGTTCAAGATTGATTCAAACCATCCTATGCAGAGGCTTTACAACCCTGATTGGATTCTTGGCAACCTCTCTTTCCATTCTGGTTTACAGTGAAATTGTCTAAATATCCTTGAAGCAAGAGAACGTAGGAGCAAAGTTTCATAAAAATCTAATCGGCTTTGAATCTTCAATTGTTTCCTCACTGGTCAATTCTTTTATCTTGTTTTATGGACGTATAGATTCTAGTAGTGGACAATAATATTTGTTGTAGTTAGTTTCAACTAGTTGTGTAAACCCAATCAACTTGTGCAAGACTTAAAAGGTCAGTTCACTCAAACAAGTTTCAGTGCGTTCTGTAATCATTTACTCACCCTGATGTCGTTCCAAACCTTTGGAATGCAAATGAAATCTGAAATCTCTCCATTGTAAGATCATTTCATCAAAACTTGAATGTTTCAAAAAGTTCATAAAGAGATCAAAGAAGTTGTATATATCGAGCAGCTTAATCCAAGTTTAATCCACCGAACAAGCCGCATACATAGAGCTCATTAAATATGGTCCATATAACATATTTTGATGTGCTTCATGCATGTGTGTTGATCCATGTTCATGTGTGAGTTTAGGCGTATAAAGCAATTTATTCACATTCTCTTTGAAATTTTTAAAGTGTAAATGTTTTGGGTGAAGGCTTGCAATACATTGACTGAAATCTCAGGTTTCATTAAAAAGATGTTTATGTGTTTTGAAGATGAAGATTGAAGTCTTATGGAGCTGAGTAATTGATGACAAAATGTTCACTTTAACACCATTTTATCAAGTATAACAACATAATTGTCAGTCCTGGAACATCTTTCTTATCAACTAGGGATTTTGGGTTCAGACTTAGAGCTGGAGCAACTACATTTACGCATTTGGCAGACACGTTTATCCAAAGCGACATACATTGCATTCAAGGTACATAGTGACATTTTTAGTTCTTGCTTTCCCTGGGAATCGAACCCATGACCTTGGCATTGGAAGCACCAATGCTCTACTGCTTGAGCTACAGGAAAGCTTCCTATCTATAAGGGTTGTTGTTGAAAGTTTGATAGTAATGTTGTTCCTGAAACCACATGTGCCCTTTGCCAGAGAGTCCGATGCTGCACTGTTTGTCTTTTTTACCTTTCCCACCAAGCCAAGGGTCGACCGTCGGCTCAGTTTTTTCTGTGTGCTTTGCACCATTAGCACTTGTCATTTTTTGAGGTGAGTCAGTTGAGAAACAAGCAAAAGTAATAACAGCGAGCAAAGAAGTCAAGATGGCACAGACAGAAGGCATTTTGAATTTTACGTCATTTTACCTGAGCATTCAAATGCACTAATAGTTTCATAACAACATGAGCCGACTGGAGTGAAGAAAGTGATCAGAGTGATTGATATTCAAAATGATAAGCATGCGCTGCTTTGTTTGTGGTTCGTATATCTGCAGTCCTGGTTTCGGTTTACCGTTTTGCATGATGAAAATAGACTGTTGAAACCTGCAGATATAGACAGATATTTGTGTAAACGCAGTAAACACAGAGTCGCATTTAGTCCTTTTGGTGTGTTCAAGCGCAGCGTTTTAAACACGGTAAGCTTCCGTCACCGCTAGTTCTTTGATGCCATTTGCCAGCCTGAAATAATCCCTTCACTTCCCTACTTTTAGTCTGTCAGGTACTTCATAGAAATGAACTGTTGGTTCTGGTATTAGTTAATTGAGCAGCTCAGGCAGCTTTGCTGCTCCTGAAATATACCTGCGGAAAATGTTTGACTTCAGCGACGTAATATTTGACAGTACACCAAAATGATTTTGTGAAGACATCAGTATTCTGAATTTGCTCTCTCCAAAAACAAAACCTAGCATTTAGCATAATTGCCAAACTCTTTTCTTACATCAAACTATACATCTAGTAGCATTTACCTTGCTACTTTTAGTATCCGTTAAAGACCTTCAATGAGTTCTTCACATAGATTCAGTTAATCAGTTGGGTTGCGTTTTTACAACTCTATTCATCTCTTAGTTGCCTATGAGATGAACAAATTACTTGTCAACCAATTTTATCCAAGAACTGTATCTCGTACATCAACAAATCTGCAAAGCAGTCATGCGTTGGAGGAAGTTGGAGGAAGTTTCATAAGGAGAAAAACATTATGCGTTCAAGTAAGGAATATGAACCTTTCCACCAATCTTGTCATATATCACATTATACTTTTCAAACACAGCATAGGCTTTCTTGCCTGAACCGTGTGTTAGTTCTCCCATTAGGGCCCAGTGTGGGATCTCTGTTATCCCGAAAAAAAAGAGTTTCATTCTGTGCTTCTCCTGAGCTTGCACTCCCCCACTTGCCCCCCCGTTGGTGACTGCACATTCAAAGCCATTCGTCTTCTGTGCAGTTCACAGCACGTGCCTCCTGCTTCTGCGGTCTCTTTCTCTCTCTCCATCCTGTATACCTATGCGACCCCCTCCCATTTCCTTCCCAGTGCATCCTTGCGGTTGTGTTGTGTAATTTGTGTATGATAAGAATGCTAATGAAGGCAAGACACTACAGGCAAAGCCGTTGTTGTTGTTTTCAGGCACTGGTCAATTATGTACTAATTTGGGTTATTTTACTTTGGTTGCTTGTGTTCTTTTAGACCCGTGAAAAGAAAACATCCAAAACACATCTTATCACACTTTTATCTATTAGCTTCTGCAGATTCAATTACAATATGTCTCTTTAAAGCCCATTTTCATTTTCAAAGTGAGTTTTTTTTCTCCTGCACTGATCCAGAAATCTCCCCTTCAGCGGCACTTTACAGTTCACACCAAACTTTACAGCTTTATACTCAGAAGGTTTTTACAGAGAATATAATATTGCTGTTTTTTTTCTGGCTGTTATGGAGTGATGATACGAGATCCCAAATCGTCCTTGTAAAAACCTTTAACTCTAATATGTCGATTATATACTCTAATACCTTTATCCAATGCTCATATTTTTGTTCTGGAAGTGTATGCAAATTGGTACATATTTAACTCCTTCCCCACCAGCTATTATTTTATTTTATGGTTTTTTTAAACAACTTCCAGACATTTTTTTATAACTTTCACAAAACTTTCATGGCCCCCAGAATATTTTTAAAAAATGTTTTATATTTATAATGTTTTATTATTATTATAAAAATTTCAGAAAACCTGTAAAAGAAAAACATGTCTTAATGTATTGTGTAATCAGCTAGAGAAAGTATGGTTATATCTATTAGTTTTTTAATTATGTTTTCATTAATTACATTTTTTTTTAACCCTCTTCACAAGTTTTGTCTTGTCCTGTGTCCATAACTGGCCCAAATGTGATTTAAAAATCTGATTGGTTGATATGCATGTTGTACAAATCCTATTTTGGTAAATCACATTTAACACCATGAACATGGGCCCTTGTGAATTAATAACACTGATTAATGCATTCACAGATAAACCGCAGGCATATTTTAATCATGAAGACCCTTTGTTTAGATAGATAATGAAAAACAGAGATGAGACACATTACTAAAAGATCTGCACTAAGGTCTCTGGGCGCTCTTTAAACAGGTCAGGTGTGTGCGGAGCAGATGAAGTGTGGGCATTGACAAAAACACGGAGGCTTGGGTTTCCACACACCGAGTTATACTGTGTTTGACCCCCTTTCGCCTTCAGAACTGCCTTAATTCTACATGGCATTGATTCAACAAGGTGCTGAAAGCATTCTTTAGAAATGTTGGCCATATTGATAGGATAGCATCTTGCAGTTGATGGAGATTTGTGGGATGCACATCCAGGACACGAAGCTCCCGTTCCACCAAATCCCAAAGATGCTCTATTGGGTTGAGATCTGGTGACTGTGGGGCCATTTTAATACAGTGAACTCATTGTCATGTTCAAGAAACCAATTTGAAATGATTCGAGCTTTGTAGCCATCAGAGGTTGGGTACATGGTGGTCATAAAGGAATGGACATGGTCAGAAACAATGCTCAGGTAGGCCGTAGGCCGGGGCCTAAATTGTGCCAAGAAAACATCTAACACCATTACACCACTACCAGCAGCCTGCACAGTGGTAACAAGGCATGATGGATCCATGTTCTCATTCTGTTTACGCCAAATTCTGACTCTTATCATCTGAATGTCTCAACAGAAATCGAGACTCATCAGACCAGGCAACATTTTTCCTGTCCTCAACTGTCTAATTTTGATGAACTCGTGCAAATTGTGGACTCTTTTTCCTATTTGTAGTGGAGATGAGTGGTACCCTGTGGTGTCTTCTGCTGTTGTAGCCCATCCGCCTCAAGGTTGTGTGTGTTGTGGCTTCACAAATGCTTTGCTGCAAACCTTGGTTGTAACGAGTGGTTATTTCAGTCAAAGTTGCTCTTCTATCAGCTTGAATCAGTCGGCCCATTCACCTCTGACCTCTAGCATCAACAAGGCATTTTCTCCCACAGGTCTGCTGCATACTGGATGTTTTTCCCTTTTCACACCATTCTTTGTAAACCTTAGAAATGGTTGTGAGTGAAAATCCCAGTAACTGAGCAGATTGTGAAATAAACTCAGAACGGCTCGTCTGGCACCAACAACGATGCCACGCTCAAAATGGGTTAAATCACCTTTCTTTCCCATTCTTACATT
This sequence comes from Rhodeus uyekii, assembly GCA_037043235.1. Lineage (NCBI taxonomy): Eukaryota > Metazoa > Chordata > Actinopteri > Cypriniformes > Acheilognathidae > Rhodeus > Rhodeus uyekii. Next base: position 1,725,220 of record JAWRVZ010000082.1, read on the forward strand.
CAGTTTGGAGTTCAGGAGATTGTCTTGACCAGGACCAACCCCTAAATGCATTGAAGCAACTGCCATGTGATTGGTTGATTAGATAATTGCTTTAATGACTAATTGAATAGGTGTTCCTAATAATCCTTTAGGTGAGTGTATATACACGTTTATTTATCTGAATAAGGGCATGTCAGTATTGTTTTTCATATAAAGTTAATTATAAATTCTACAGATCCCATTTTCATTTAAATAAAAGAAAAACATTGTTTTTACAAATTACGACGTCCCCAAGGGGGGTCTCATTTAGATCACTTCCTGGTCCAAATTTGTCCCCTAAGAATTGCTACATAAGCACATACACATTACATAAAGTGGTCAATATATGAAGTCAGAATGTGTTTTTATGAGTGTAAGATTACAGATTTGTTCTGTGTAAGCACACATGTTGTCTTCATGCTCCCACTCTATGATCAGAGAAAGCTGGGTAAGAAATTGAGGGATCAGAAAAGAAAGGAGATGTATTAAACAAAAGATTGAAAGAAGAGAGTCATGCAGAGAGTGTATTATGTATCAGATATCTGCTGGGGTTATGTCGGGCCAATGTTTTGTGCGTGTGCGCGTGTGTGCGTGCAACAGACAAGAACAGTCTGCTTTCTCTTTTCACACACTGATCAAACCAGCACGGCTTCTGGCTCCCACTGACACTTACTCAATGAATGTGTGTGTGTGTGTGTGTGTGTGTGTGTTGGAGTGGATATGATTAAGGGTCAGTTTGTGCCTGTGTGTGTGTTCATGATGTACCGTGAGAGCAGCCATATGGGGATGTAATGATAATAAAAGCTGTGATGGTAGCTGATGGCCTGCACATCAATAGAGCTCAAGAGTTCAACAGATTGCAAAGGAAGTCCTTTGCTATGCTGGGAATGAAATATTAGTTTATAGCATACTTTGCAGTATATACTGAATGCAGGTATGTATGTGCACAGTTTTTGCTTTTGTATCCAATTTTATGCAAAATTATATATTTTTAATCTTCTTAACCAGCTTATTAAATAATAAATCAAAAATATATTACAATACAGTAGTGTGTGTATGTGTGTGTATATATATATATATATATATATATATATACATCAGCATACCTGATGCCAACTGAAATTCAGATGCTGTGCACAGTAAATATATTCTACAATAATATAATAATATATAATATGATAATAATATAATAACGATGAAATATTTTTGGGAATGTGTGCTGTTTATAGCCAATGTTTAGCTTTTTACTTCTGCCGATTGTATCGATATTATCATGATGGAGAAAAAAAAACGTATACGAATTCAAAACTTTTTTTGGTCACATATTTTATTTTCTGCAATAATCTCAAAGCCAAAGGAAAAATCCTGTTTTCTCAGAAGGAATTAGGGTGATGCTAACGTCCGGGTTGGCCTACAAAAATACGTCAGCACTGCAGCGATTGCCCCATAAGTTCTGAAGTTTGCCTCTGCCACAGTAACGCAATAATGCAAGTTAAATATGAACAACAGGGACGTATGTTTTCAACGCATTTGCATTTACATAAACACATAGAGTATGTTTCAGGCTTTAAAAAAAAGTGTCAAAAGGCAAACAATTTCTTTATTCCTCTCTCTCTTTCTCTCTCGCTCTCCTTTTCTCCCAACAGCAATACAAGTGCAAACACTGTCTTGTGTGCGTTTACTCATAGTCCGACTGCTAGGAAACGAATCCACATTCAAAGATGCGTCAGCTTAAATGAAGAATGTAAACAGGTTGAGACGAGAGAAGTATTGTTCATTTGTTTATCATGGACTTAGGAGCGGTCCACTTTCCTTTCACGTGTCCCTGTCCAACTACTCTATAGTAACAGAAGCAAATCATTTCTCATGGTGGTCTGTTTTCCCAGACAAAGCCTTGTTTGCATAAGATAGCTTGAGAAGTTGGATGTTGTCTGTGCAAGTTGCAGATGTTTCATCGCTTTCAGTGAGTTAGGCAGGCTGGCTTATCTGCTTATGCAGTGAAAGGTTGTATGCTTTTCTCAAATGCTCACATGTTGCTTTTTCATAGTTCAGTAGCCAACTGAATTATTAAAGATGTCTCTTTTGTAAGGGTGTATAAGCCAATAATAGGATGGTCAACATTTTGTCCAATACCTGGTTGATTGATTTAGTGAAGTCGACTAGTGAGATGATCTGTTAATTATATTAACTTAGACAATTTTTTCCCATGCTAAAACCTCTGTAAAAAATGTTTTTTGTATTTATCCTCTTAAATGCTCAGCTGCAAGAAATTTATTTCTTAACAAACTTAAATACACTCTTTCCAATCACTCTGTAATTGTCAAACTAAAAGTTTGTTATAATACATTATAATATTTTTCATGCTTTAAATTAGTGCATCAACATTCTAAAACTGTAATGTGTAATTTAGTATTACATTTATATATTTTTTTTAAATGTACTAATTGCAAGAAATTAAAGCAAAGACATGACATTTAAAGTATATTTCAGTTTACCATAAATGCGTGTCATTACATTCAGTTGTGCACTTTAACCATATTTCTAAAACAATAGAAGCAATTATGAAATTATAAGATGTTATAATACTCGAAAGTCCAGATAATTGCATTTGATATAAATGTAAACTATAATAAATGTTCATTTAATAGTATTTAACGATTGTCTTGTCAGCTCACACTTGAGTATATTCAGTATAAGTAAATAGTATACCGGTATATTAAGTATATTATTTACTCAATAAGTATTCTTTAAAAAGTTTTCCAAAGTGTCAAAAATATATTAGACTATTTTTATATTTGACTGTTTATCTGTAAGTGATTAAAACTGTATGGCAGGACTTGATTTTATTAATCATTGAAATGTGAAAAATGGATGTTACATTTGAAAGCGTCCTTATGACTGGAGCAAAAAATAAATCAAAAAATTCTAAACAATAAAAGGGCTTGATTCTGTTAGCCGGAAAGCTAAATAAATTATTACACTTGATGAAAGATTACAAGGACAAACTTTTGTTTCCTTTGGAATAATGTGATCAGATGTGATAACTGATAAATTGCTCACAAGTCGAGGAATGTTTACTGAGAAAGTAAATACAATCCATTTAGACTTTAACACGACTAATCGTTTCAAATCTGTCGTTTTGTAAATCCCAAACAGAGGCATCTGTAGTCCAGGTGCGCTTAAGTAATAAACGTGCTGTCACGCTACAGTACGCATGTTAAATGCTCATCTCTCATCCCTATCTATTCATCTCCATCCATCTCTCCTAATCCCTGTTTTTGCTTTCATCTCTCCTCTGCCACTCTTTCTCCTTGGCCTCTTTTCTCACTCACTTTCCATTTTACATGCCTCCTTTCACTTTCTCCCCTCTCTCTCTCTCTCTCTCTCTCTCTCTCTTTCAGTAATTGGCGCTGTCTCGTTTCCTTAATTAAAGTGAAAGACTAATTGTAGCCTGGTGCTGGTCTTCTGTCATTTACCTTTGAGAGAAAGTGAGGATGTGTCTATAATTAAAGAGGTTTGGAGTGCAGACGGGAAACACTCAAGGCATGATATCCAGTTCAAGGTCACATACCACAGTTTTACATAAATTCCTGTAAGAAAAAACTTCACATTTCTAGGTGATCTAGCTGGGAGATCAAGTGGAGAGCAAATGGAGGTCTTGGGAAAAATATCCTAGTCATTTCACAAGTTCATCTCAATAATATTTAGTACTCAGATCTTATAAAATACCAAGGTCTGTTCGACTTTGATTTGAGATTTCGGTGAAATTTCTCATCAAAATCCCCCAAGACTTAAAGAGTGTGTTCTCTTACTGTATGCCATCAGATTCTACGTCTACTGCACATCAACAATTGTTTGATTCTAAAATTGGCTTCTTAAAAGATTTGAGAGCTCCATTAAGTCATGTGAGCGATGAAAAGCAACCTCTGAGCAATAGTTTTCCATGGGCTAGTATGTTTTCTAGACACACACTCATACATAAAACAATCATAAACCAGACAGAAACGTGACGCAAACAAACAGTCATGCTTAACCGCAGAGATGAGAAACAAATGAGTCGCAGATACACGCGTCTAAACATGCCTGTTTGCCTTTATTCACATCATCAAAATCAGGAGATATCAAATTATTAACACATCCACTACTGTTCAAAAGTTTGGGGTAATGTAATGTTTTAGTAAGTAACTGGAAAGATATTTGCAATAATACGAAAAATTTGTATTTCGCATAAAATGCTGTTCTTTTGAACTTTGAAGAACCCTGAAGACAAAAGCACAACTGATTTCAACATTGATGATAATCATAAATGTTTCTTGAGCGTTAAATTATAATATTAGAAGGATTTATGAAGGATCATGTAAGAAAATCATGCTGAAAATACAGCTTTACATCTTAGGAATAAATTACATTATTCAATTTTCAATGTTGAACCATTAACTGTAGGGGATTTACAGTTAAGACTCGAGGACCAGATATGTTGAATGAAGAGCAGGAGTCAGAAGTGTAGTCAATAGAAGAAATTTTAGTGAAGTTTAGTTTGCAGTTTCATCAGCAGAAGCTTCAAGTCTCACAAGGAGTTCGTAGGCCGCCCCACATACAATAACATTGTTACAGCAATTATACTCTAACAGAGGGTTCTAACTATGTCAATGATGACGGTTAAATGATTCTGATTATATAAGAAAGAAAGATAAACAAAACTAGTAATTTTCCACACAAGAGCAAACAGTCTGAATAACATTGAATTCAATTTAATTTTGATCAAATAAATGCAGCTTTGGTGGACATAACAGACTACTTTTAAAAACATGTTGAAAACCCCAAACGTTTGAATGAAAGCGTACCAGATAACCTGTTACTTCCTGACCCACCGGAACATTATATCGCTCAGAGGATGCACTTTCAGAGTTTCTCAGATCTTTGTCTTAGCATTTATTAGTGGATAATATAAGAGACAATTGTTGGATTGTCTGGTTAACATCGCACAGAGAACTTGATGACAAATGTTTGCATGAAAATGTTAGAGTTTTGGCTGAAGGCCATGGCAAATTTGAGTTTATTTTGAGAAATTAAAATCTCTGAAACCCCAGCATGAGACGTATGAGATTATTGGGGTATTTTTCTCCTTTGGCTCTCCATTTAATCTCCTTGCTTACTTGAAGACAGAACTAAGATATAAAAGGGAGTTTTCTACAGGTTCATCGCTAAAGCTCTGGTGTGCGGTACGGTGTGTCTAAACTGGACCACTGCATTAAACGGGTCAAAAAAACAAGCTCGGACAGAAATTGCCCACCAGGAGCATAATCCATCAGAACAGAAGCCGGAGCTGATGATATCAGGCCAAAGACTCCCTGGCAGATGTGCAGGTGTGTGTGTGTGTGTGTCAGTTGAATGATAATCCTTGTGTCAATTTTGGAGTCTGGCTGTGTCTAACCTATTTTTTTGAGGCAGGCCATAAGGTGAAACACACACACACTTCATCCAGCCCCATTATAAGTAATGATAGAGTAGACAGCAGGATACGGTCCACTGTAATTACATACAGGCGCACACACACACAGCAAAACAGACCACAATCTATCACATCACACACCGAAGTCCTCAGTAGCCTGATGTTCATACACGCAAACCTCATGGATGAATGAACAGGTCATATTTCACACCAACAAGAAAATAAAAAAATGCCCCTATTATGCTATTTTAAAGGCTCCTGATCTTATTTTGGTGTCTCCTACAAAACATCCAAGGTCAAAAACACTATTTTCCTCATAATATACAATAAAGCGTATTCTCACAGTGTCTGAAACGCTTGATCAAGGATTCGGTTTCTCTAAACCCCGCCTTTCTGAGAGCCTGCTCTGCTCTGATTGGCCAAACGGCCCAGTCTGTTGGGAGGGAGATTTTTTGGGCCCCATGAGGAAAACAGGTTATAAATCAGATTAAGTAAAAAAACAGCAATATTTAGAATCTATAGAAAGTTTTCAGTGGTTAGGTGGATAGAATATACAGTTTGCACAATATAAAAACTGTTTTGTCTAAGGAAAATCCCCATAGAACATAAAAAAACGTGTGTGTGCGTTTTAATTTAGATGAGTCTGTAATTTGTTTTTCTTCTGAACTCTTGCAAAACTCACTGTGGGAAATCACCGTCAGATATCCATCCTGTCTCATCCCGCTCCCCGTTTTCCCTTTTTTTGCCCTCTTCTCAAACCTCCCGCCCTGTGTCCTCCCTTGCCCAGCACTCTTCTCTTCTCATCCCTCTTTCATCCTCCCCTCCGGCCTCCCGGGTGTCGCTCGCTTTGATTCTCAGAGCTGGACGGTGGTTATCAGCCGTCCACAGCCTCTCGACATCAGAGGGAGTGAGACGGGCGGGAGAAGGATAGAGGCAAGCGCGGAGAGATAAAGTGTGTGACGGAGACATATCGAGTTATTGAGAAGAGAAATGAAAACGGACGGATGGCAAGAAAGGAATGTGAAATTTGAAAGCAGGAAAAGCAAAAGTGATGGGGAAAGTAATGAAAGAGAGAGGGAGAAATGTCTAGAAGATGGATGGTGTTGAGGAGGAGCATGTGTAGGTGTTGCTGAGTGAGAGAAGGCACATGCCAGTGTTCTCCCTGAGGCCAAACAGACATAAATAACAGTTTTTGGTTTTGATTTTTTAATATTGATGCAATTCTATGGGTGAAAACCAACAACAGGAAGCTTCCAGTCCTCAAGACAAGTTCCGACCCAGATACATACAGATAGAGGCACATCGGGTGTTTGGAGTGGTGTACTATCATGCTACTCCATACTAACTATGCGCAGTATGCACATTTTTTGTGCGCACAAAATACCCACTGTAAATGCACAGCAACTCTTGGCATGTTTGGTTGGATTAAAGCAAACCCTGTTGTGATTGCTCTGTTAGTGCGGTTCATTTGAGTAAATGTGAACGCTGCCGTCTAAACCCTGGAGCATCAAACAAGTGGAGCGAGACGCTGGAAAGATGGGTTTCAGTCACTTCCAAACCAACTCTGGCGCGGTTCGACTGATATATGAATGCAACACAAACCAAACAGGACATGATGTCACAGGATGTGACCCTAAAAAGGACAGAATGCTCAAGAACATCTGTTTTTTCTTGTCATAGTCGCAATGTTGCCCTTCACAGTTCGGTTCAGACGTCAGAACAGCATCTCCTCACAGCAGATCTTGGTTTGTGTGTGATGGAGGGATTCCTGCTGCTGTTTTCACATTTCATAAGCTCTTTACAAATTCTCAGCTGGTCAAAATACCATCATATAAAGCTACGCACAAACAACAAGAGCATTTATCCCAGAACACAGCATTGGTTGTGAACATATTCCTATGCCTTTAGGTTCAGTTTCTTTAGGTTCTGTGAATATGAATGCTACGAATACGAAGCAGACCAGGACTAAAGGATTGTTTTTTACGTTTTTTTGGTCAAGACCAAATCAACCAAGCGAACCGAACTACAAGTGTGAACAGACCCTGAGTTCATAACCCTGACCAGAGCAAACTATGTTGAAAACTGTGTCCCACAATGCAACACAAGCAATTATTACATACACATTTACAAAACATTTGCACATAAATCCGGATTTAAATATTTCAAATAATCTAGTTTCTAAATGCATCTCATTGAAATTGTGAATGATTCGGCCATGCGTGTTTTTTTAGTTTGATTTATTTATTTTGACCTCGTAACTGTTTATCAGACTGCCATAACTTGATCTTCTGGACTTCTTACTGGTGACGTTGCTGGACTCCAATCATTCAGTCCTTTTTAATGCTTGCCCCTTTCTTACAATCTGTCACGCCTTCACTAACCGGGACTCTTATTTTGTATTTTTGAAGTCACATGTTCTTTAGTTCTAGATCAGTTGCCATGGTCACTAATCATCACAGGTGTTTGTCTTTGGTTAATCATTGCTAGTATATTTAGTTCAGTGTTGCCAGATTAGGCAGGTTCCAACCCAATTGGGCTCCTTTTGGTCACGTCCGACCGGAAAAAAATGCATTGGGCTGGTCGATAAAAATTGGGCTTGTTTTTGATGACAAACCCGCCCAAATTTCATGTATAAATGCATATAAATTCCATTAAAATAAGCCTCCAAATGCATATAAATTCCACTAAAACAAGTGTAGGACTCCCCCCCCCCCCCGTCAACAATCGCGTATAGGTCTCCCCCCCCCCCCCGTCAACAATCGCGTATAGGTCTCCCCCCCCCCCCCCGTCAACAATCGCGTATAGGTCTCCCCCCCCCCATCAACAATCGCGTATAGGTATCTCCCCCCCCCCCCCCCCCCCCATCAACAATCGCATATAGGTATCTCCCCCCCGTCAACAATTTTAGTCTTGGGCGGGTATTTTTGTTGGTATTTTTGTTGTTTTTTGCTGTAGTTGGGCTGGAAATCGTCAGTCCAATCTGGCAACACTGATTTAGCTCTCCTTCACCATTCAGTTGTCGGTTGTTGTTTGTGTTAACCGCATGTTGTGTGTTGCACTACTGTTACGCTACCGTTTGAATTCATTATTAAAGTTCTGTAGGATCTCATCTTCACCTTCATCCTCATCTAAACCGTGACACAATCTATAAGAGTGCATTCAGATCTATCAACAGCGATAGACTGAATCACGTCTCTGCTCTGCATTTTTAAATTTCAATAATGTGTTGTAATCTGTTGTTCAATAATAAGAATGAAACATTCTACATATTGATGCCATGCAATGAAAGTTTGAAATGATTGCATAGTCTGTCATATCCCTTCTAAACATAGCCAGTGTTCTCCCTGAGACCGTCTGGGCTTAAACATCATCTTTTTCTTCTTGTCATTGATGCTTTTCTGAGGTCTAAACCAACAGGAAGCTCCCAGTCCCCAAGACAAGTCTCGACCCAGATACATACAGACAGAGACGCATTGATTCAATCTCTCTATGCTAAACTCCAACGCTCATGGGAAAAGCACATGCAAATAAAAAAGAGAGAGCAATAAAGGTGTATCTCCTTAGAGACCAGAGTAAGAAAGGAGTTTGAACAAATAACAGTAGGAGAGAGAGGGCGAAATTTATTCTGTGGTAGTATTTTTAGATCAAAGGATCTTTGTGATTGGAGCCGGGTTGAACCGTGTGGTGGCTTCGGGTGGTCACATGACCAACGCAGCTCCCATAGCAAGAACCCCGGGGCCAGATACGTGCGCGGAAGCCTGGAGGGGGTGACTGAATGAATGCCTGATTAAAACCCATCACCAGCATCAATAAGTAATGACCAACAGCCAGTTCATGCGAAAACGCAATCAAGAACAGAGAGAGAGTGGAAATGGAAAGGAAGGATGTTCACTGGTAATTAAATAACCATCATTCACCACTGGGTTTATATGCTATATAGTGATTTTGTATTGTCACTGTATATGAGTAAGAGTGTAAAATTAGGTTGTGCTCTTGTTCCCATGACCGTCGAGTTTCCCTGGAGCAATGAAAGAAAATCACCCATAGATTCTGTTGGCTATGATTTGATAACTAAACCATCAAACCTCAGGGAACTTCCCTTGGCCTCTTTGTGCTCGGAGGAACATTTTTATTGCTCTGTCACACCATGCTGAAAAAACATTGTAGATCTGCATGAACTTCAATGAGTTGTGATGTTCGCTGCTGCTTTTTCTGCTGGACTAGTGTAGTTATGCTGTTCATCAGCAAAACCAAATGAGAAGCTGGTTGACAAAGGACGTCTTTTTTTGGTTTACTCATGCACACTAGGTAAAAAGCGTCACGAGGACTGTACGTAATAGCACACTTGAGTTATAATCAAGTACTTCACATGTGTTATTCAACACATAAGTGCACTTCTTTGAAAAAATAGCATTAAAACAAATATTTTAAATGTACACTTTTTAAAAACGTACTTAAACATTTTTCATGAAAGTATACTCTCTTTAAGTACACTGAAGTTGCCATTAATATTGCAGTAGTGCAAGTACAGCTTTTTAAAATTATACTTTTAAGATTTGAAGTACATTACAAGTACAATTACGTGCTTTTATAGTTTACAACGGGTACAGAGAGAGAGAGAGAGAGAGAGAGAGAGAGTATACGCATAAAATGATTATGGATAGTAGCAGCACATCATTTGGGCTTGGGAAACTACGCTGAGAAATATGTGAGTTTATATTGAGATCTTGGGTATGTTGGCAATTCTCTGTAGGGTTTGAAATATTGTAATATAAGTCTTCATTAATTTCAGTTACAAGTGCACACAATTAAGCACAATTTTGTTCAAACGGAGATATTAAAGATTTACATTTACATATATGTATTTGACAGACGCTTTTATTCTTCATCAGTTCTTGCTTTCCCTGGGAATCAAACCCATGACCTTGGTGTTGCAAGTGCCACTCTCTACTGTTTGAGCTACAGGAAAGCATTTCTGGTTTTATTTTTCAATACATTTTTTAACGAACCCCTCTCCCTGTGCTGTGTATTTGACAGAGGTCCTGATGAATACAAAGACCGAGACATCAGATCTGAAGTGGACAACATACTCTCGATCTAAACCTGAGGTGAGACCTGCAGCTCCAGCATTGTAGAGCAAATGCTCAGTGCAAAATGTATATTATTACCTCTGATCTCTCCGGTCCCTTCTCTGTGCGCAGTGGGATGAGGTCAGTGGCCTAGATGAGGAGAACAACAGCGTGAGGACCTATCAGATCTGCCAGGCTGATGGCTCGTCCAGTCACTGGCTGCGCAGTAAGCTCATCGAGCGGCGAGGAGCGTCGCAGGTGTACGTGGAGCTGCTTTTCACCATGATCGAATGTTCGTCGCGGAGCACTCATCACCGGTCCTGCAAAGAGACCTTTAACCTTTACTTCTACCAGAGTGACACGGATGACGCGACGGCAAGCCACCCCGCGTGGATGGAGAACCCCTATACCAAGGTGCTCGCATGCAGACAGTCAAAACAGACATACAAGTGCATAAATAGACTAGGAATTATCAACAATCAAAATTTGGCACAATTGTGACAAAATGTGTCAAAAGTACGTTAGTATATATTTTAAAAATGTATTACACTTACATACTTTGAAAATATGTGATTAAATGTGAACTAAATGTAATTGTTACAGACACATAATTGCTTTAGTTGCAATTAGATGAAAATGCAATTAAAGAATTTACGTAAAGTTTTACGTATGACAAAGGTGTACTGAAATGTACTGAAAAGCATTTATTGTAAACTAAAATACGCTTTACTTTTATGTCATATATTTATAATTACATTAATTGAAGTTATATACGAAGAATTTAGTACATTTGAAATATGTGAACTTTAAATATTTAATAAAACACTACAGTTAAAATTAGAAGCGAGTACTTTATATGTGCGTTAGTATGTTAGTCAGCATCAAAACAAGTGCACTTTGAAGCATGACAAAAGATTATTAAATTAATTATTTTTCATTTGACGTTATTATAAATTTCTCTTTTTTTAAATATACTGTTAAGATTTGAAGCACATTACAAGTGCCGGTCAACAATCGCGTATCGCGCTCATCCCCGTCAACAATTGCGGTGCGCGCATCCCCAGCACCCCCCCCCCCCCCCATCAACAATCCTACATCGCGCTCATCCCCGTCAACAATCGCGCCGCACGCTCAATCCGGGCCCTCTGTCAATTTTAAGAAACCAATGTGGCCAGCGAGACAAATTGTTTGCCCACCCCTGGTCTGGCTCTATAAAATGAATGTGGATTATTTGGATTTGGGAGACTTTGATGAGAATTGTTTGAATTCATACGGATATCATACCTCCGAATTGACGAATCTCTGTATAGTTTGAAGTGTTGTTGAACTCTTTAAAAGTTAGACCAATAAAGGTCATCTGAATATATTACAATAAACAATTGTTCTTAAGTGCAAATTAATGGCAGTTGAGTTAATGACTCTTAAAGGGATAGTTCACCCAAAAATGAAAATTCTTTAATGACTCATTGTCATGTCGTTCCAAACCAAGATTTTTCTTTGTTTTCGTTTTTTCCCCCTTCCATTGATGCAACCACCACTTTGACTCTTCAAAAGGTTCATAAAGAGATTGTAGTCAAAATTAATGTAGATGTTTAATCAAATTTATGAGTAATTAATGACAGAATTTTCATTTTAGAGCTAACTATCCCTTCAATGAATTAATGACTCAAGATGTAAAAGGGATCACATCCATGATTTTCTATCATATCTCTGTTTCCATTAGGTCGATACGGTGGCCGCAGACTTCCTGCTCCGTAAAGGCGGAGAGAAGAAATTTAACGTCAAAACGTTGCGTTTGGGCCCATTGAGCAAACGTGGATTCTACTTGGCGTTCCAGGCCCAGGGAGCGTGCATGGCCCTTCTATCCGTGCGCGTCTTCTTTAAGAAGTGTCCGGCTCTCACGCGCTCACTATCCGTCTTCCCGGAGACAGTGCCACGCTCGCTGGTGCAGGAGGCAGTGGGCCAGTGTGTGGCCAACGCAGCGCAGGCTGGACCAAATCCCAGACCGCCCAAGATGTTCTGTGGGGAAGATGGACAGTGGGTGGACCAGCCCACCACCACCTGCACTTGCCTGCCGGGCTTTGAGGCCAGTCATGGAGAACTGGAGTGTAGAGGTGAGTGAGAGCAACAGAGAGGGAATGCAACAGACTCCACTGAAGCTGATTTGAGCTCTATGCGAAGACGATGAGATGTAGAACAAAATATAGCCATATTTCAGTTAAACTGTCTACACTGAAAAATTGTACCCTGCCATCCATGCATACTGTACGCCATCAGTGCGCCATTCTTAACATATACTTCCATCCAGTGCTTGACATAAACACCCGTCAACCTACCAAATGTGTGAGGATTTCAGCAGTGGTGCTTAACACAATCACTTCTACCAGCCTCTTAGCGGTTTTAATTTTATATGATATTATTTAGATATATAAAGATGAAAAAAATAAAATAAATGTATATATATATATATCTATATATCTTTTAAAAAGGCATCTGAAATAATAAACTGAATGCAATGTAGTGTTTTTTCACATATCAATATTGAAATATCCGAAACGCTTCAAATAGCAATTTTCCGCAGAATAGACACATGACACCAACTTCTCTTTCTCTCTCTTTCTTTCTGACAGCGAGTGACATACATAAACCTCCTCCTTTCACTCACTCGTTTCATTTGCTCTGGATGAATATTGTTGCTTTTATAGGGCTTGGGTTTAAGTGTGGGATTGTGTGTTTTGCACATAATTTATTATTTATTTATTTATTATTTTTCATGCTTAAACACACAAAATAATGTCAAAATGTGGTGAGTGTTCATGTAAACACATACAGCTCTGTTTTACATGAATGTAAACAGCAGAAAACGCACGTGTAACACTATAATGGATCTGTGCGTCACGTCTTAAAGTGACAGCAGCCTAATATTCCTGCTGCTAAATTATGAGACAATATTAAACATATTTTTATGGTAGTTTTTTCCCATGGTGTCAAAACTAGTAACTAGCTAGTAACTTTGGAAAACAACTAGGCATAGTGGCTGGTGTGCAAAAATGTTCATGTCAAGCCCTGATCACAAATGCACGAACACACAAACACACTCCCTTTATAATTTAAGAATTAGTGTTAAGGAAGTTTATGTTGTCAATGGCCACAGAGAGAGAGAGAGAGAGAGAGAGAGAGAGAGAGAGAGAGAGAGAGAGAGAGAGTGTAAAGGACAGATGGGAGTGAATTAGACAGAGACTGTGACACTGAGAAGGAGAGAAACAGTGACTGAGAGAGGTGAGATGAAGGTCTTGCCTTTAAACTAAAGAAAAGAGGCAGGAAGTGGAGAGATCAGGAGAGGATTACTGTGAATTTCATCAGTGTCCTACGGCTGGACACATTTTCATTCGCTATTGCATTACATTTCTTTGCATCCTGGGTGCATTTACATTTCTGCATATGGCAGACACTTTTATCCAAAAGCAACTGCTCAAAATATTTGTGGTGAAATTGCTTTCATCATAGGGCAAAATCACCGGTCTTTGTTCTCTTAATATGATGCTCACAAACGGCAGATTAATTGTCTTTATTATACATTTTTGCCTCCAATGTGTCCAAAATCTGAATGATGAAAAAGTCCACAGCAACATAGATGAGACATACACTACATTTAAAAGTTTCAAAAGATGTTAATCAAAAAAACGGTAAAACTGAAATATTGTGAAATATTATCAAAACAACTGTATTCTATTTAAATATATGATTTATTATTTTGATCAAAGCTGATTACATGATCCTTCACAAATCACTATAATATGATGATTTGATGCTCAACAAACATTTATGATTATTATCAATGTGGAAAACAATTGTGCTGCTTAATTTTTTTGAGGAAACAGTTATATGTTTGATATTTTTGGATAGAAAGAACAGCGTTTATTTAGAATAGATTTTTCACTCTTGAGCAATTTAATATGCCCATATTGTATATATATCCACACGCTCATCCTCCACCTAGAAAATAGTCAGACTTCAAAAATGACATTACACTCATAAAAGCAAACGGTTTTTATGAAGGGCATGAATAAAACTACATGCATAACTTTTCTGCTTTTAAACACTCGGTTACGATTGCCCAATAGACTTCCATTGTAAGTTTGTAACTGCGAACACGATTTTCCTTCATTTTTATAAAGTTCAGCAATGATTTTCCATGGTAATCGACAGCATATGTTCCATGCGCGTAGCTTAAGATGATTTAAGAACATGACTGATCTACTTTAATTCAAGTAATCGCCGTCTCTCCATGGAGTGTATCAGTCCAAGTCCTCCCAGTACTGAAATATGACTTCAGCTCTTTAATGATGTTCCTTGGGATGGGTGGGAGAGCGGGCTGTTGAGTGTTAAAGGCCATGCTTGTCTGTTAAACACTGCAGCTGTGCTTTCTGTGGGTGTGAACCCCTGGAGTTCACACACACACACACACACACACACACTCAGACTCACACTCAATGACTTACTCAGCATTCAGCCACTCAAACACACTACATCTGCTGTTCATCCCTTTCTTTCACACACCCGTACTCACAAAGGCAGTGCAAAGCCATAATAGTGGCGCCTGCGGGCAGGGATGTGTCCAGTACAAAGCCGCTCTAATGACTTGACCAATTAGGTGTGGGCAGAGAGAAAAAGAGATGGAAAGAAAAAGAGAATACTGCAGTTTATGGGCCAGGTGAAAGGCCAAATCGAGAGTGTGTGGTCATGGAGTCACCGGTGAAGGGATGAAAGAGCAGAAAAGATGTGTGTGTGTGTGTGTGAGGATGAGTGTGAGGGTGAGGGTTTGTGGGTGAGGTTAATGGTACTAATGATTTTAATTAGCCACATTCAAATTCACATGTACAATCTCTTCTTTACTGTGTGATGGTATGACACACCGTGATTTTGCCAAGTAAGACAAATTTTGTTGATTCTGGAACAACATTCCTGTCTGAAAATGTAGTCCTAACCCAATCCCAGCCCTTAAACCTAAGCGGACCCATAAGTTATCCCTAAAATCAGAGGGAACTTATTAATAAAAAACTCTGATATAGAAGTTATAAGACTAAACTTGACAGAAAGTGTAAACTGAAACCCTCAAATCTGATTGGTTGACGTTCACAGACCTGGCATACATCGTAATATTTTAAAATATCATTACCATACTTTTTAAAATAATGGTTTTCTTTTTTGACATATTTAAAATGTAATTTATTCTTATGATCAAAGCTGTATGTTAAGCATCATTACTCTAGTCTTCAGTGTCACGTGATCCTTCACAAATCAGTATAATTTTATGATGATTTGATGCTCAAACATTTATTAATATTATCAATATTGAAAATGGTTCACATTTTTGTGGAAACCATGGCTCTTTTTTAGAATTCTTTGATTCTTTGATAACAGCATTTAAATAGAAATCTTTTGTAACATTATAATGTAACATTTGGATTTGCTGCAGAAGAAACATTTTTGGTTATTATTATTATCAATGTTTAAAACATGAAGTGCTACTTCATTTTTCTTTTGTGGAAACCGTAATACGTTTTTTTTTTTTCACTCCGAATTCAAAAGTACAGCATTTATTTGAAACAGTCTTTTTTAAATTTTATAACTGTCTTTAATTTTACTTATGTCACTTAATTAAAATTATTAATAGAATATACAGTATATTACTGACTTACAGTATGTAACTTTTGAACTTTTGAGTGTGTCACTCCAAGGTACTTCAGAGAATACCATGTTTACAATTACCATATTTGTTTCGGCCGATTAGTACAGTTTTCAGTTAACACTTTATTGTAAGTTGACATAGTTGCATGTACTTAATATAGTAATGACAGTAAATCATGCATATTTACAAGTAACTAACCCTAACTATAACCCTTTAGTAAGTACATTTAGTTAACTAATATTACTCAGCACTTATTTGCGTAGTTAAACTGTAAAAATATCACCCAAAAATAGTGTAACCGTTTTTTTTTAAATCACTTCAGGCAATGGAAGCAGACAATAAAAGTCTTACAATAAAATCAAACACTGAATACCTTTTCCATAGCTTTATACGGAATGGATTTGTTTTCTAAATTATGCTTGCGCTCCATTTGTGTTAAAACAGGATGCTTTGATGAACAGGGGATTGAAATATTTGTGGTTGTTTCTAAGATGTGAGTGTCTGTCGTTTCAGATGATCATGTGCTCTGAATGTGTGCATCACTAACCCAATTAATTAATTCTATAATTATATCATTATGTATATAATTAGGGGAAGGAATGCATTAAGATAATGATGATACCTGACGCTGCTAGTACAGCGGCTGCAGTTTCTGACATCACACACGCGCTGTGTTAATGTAATTGTCTTTTCACAGCAGATGAAATGCCAGCAGTAACACAAGTTGGCAAAAAAGCTTCTCCAGGCAGTTTAACAAGAAAATTAGCTTTAGTTGCGTTCAACGAGGGTTTCAAATAAATGAGGAGAAGAGTTACAATAACATAGCGCAATCACAGAGATTCCTATCTGGACAAAATGAGTTTTGTCAAAGGACCCTCTGGTATGAAAAAACAAAACAAAAGTCATTTGCTCAGTAATTCTTTCCTGAGGTAAAACAGACATGTTCAATTTAGATAGGATTCAAATCAGAGTGTATGTCTGTGGAACACAAATTATGGCAGGTCAAAAGTACTCAAGTTATAAACACTACCGTTCAAACGTCAGAGAGAGAGAAAAATTTGTATTTTTTTCAGCAAGGACAAATTAAATTGATCAAAAGCGACGTTAAAGACATTTATAATGTTGCAAAAGACTTCTGCTTCAAATAAATGCTGTATGTAATGCTGTACTTTCTTACTATTCATCGAGGAATCCTGAGAGAAAAAAAGTATCACGTTTTCCACAAAACTATGAAGCAGCACACCTGTTTTCAGCATTGATAATAGTCATACATGTTTGTTGATCATCATATGAGAATGATTTGTGAAGGATCATGTGACTGAAGACTGGAGTAATGATGCTGAAAATACAGCTTTAATCACAGGAATAAATTAGATTTTACTATATATTCACATGAAAACAGCTGTTTTACATTGATATAATATTACATTGTTTTTCTGTATTTTTGATCTAATAAATTCAGATTTAATCGCAGAAATAAATTACATTTTACTATATATTAACATAGAAAACAGCTGTTTTACATTGATATAATATTTCACTGTTTTGCTGTATTACTGATCTAATAAATTCAGATTTAATTACAATAAATTATACTTTACTATAAATTCACATAGAAAGCACCAATGTTTTTCGACAGCAAACTTTTAAACAGATTTTTAGATTTTTGATTACTGACTTATGTTAGTAAAGGGGAAAAAAGAAGTTCAAATATTTTGTTCAAAAATCACATAAATTCATAATGAATAAATTTCTACTATCTGTAGTAAACTGATATGTCAACATTAATAGCATGTCTGTAAAACCACTAGAGCGCTTGCGTTAGAAAGCGAGTAAATTCAGAGACATTCATTATGGAAATGTTTCAAATGACGCGCACGCGCGCGCACACCCCAGTCTAAAGCTCCTTTAACTAGGAGGATAATTCAGACCATATGTTTTGGTCTGAGGGAAACTGATGTTAATCAAATCCAGATGTGTTTTCATCAATACAGGGGTTGTGGAGAACTGATTATGAAATGAAACTGGTCTGTAAGCCTGTCTTTTCCTGTCTCGGGAGACTCCGCATTGCTCATTCGTACATGTGTGTGTGTCTGCATGTGTGTAGTGATGTGAGTACATGTCACGGCGGAGAAAGAGACTCAAGTTTCTTGTGCAAGCTGAATGTGTGTGGGTTTTATCTGCCGTGTCAGTAGGGCAGCTATAAATCAAGTGATTGAGTAGCTAAACACGTACAAGAACATGTTCATTTTCCCTCTCATACAGCAGACTTTGCCACACAGAGATTCAGAAGCGGTTGAAATCCAAAATTAAACTGAAATAGACACTGGCACTTGTTTGTAATGTTGTCTAAATGATTGTTTAATGTTGACACATAAGGACAAATGAGGTTTGTGCTTAAGACAGCAAGATCTTGAGTGTGTGTGTGTGTGTGTGTGTGTTCATTTGATGGGAAAGTATGTTTGTTTAATGATAATACGGTGCCTGTTATCTCAAAATATGTTGTTTCTGCTTTACTAAAAAGACTTGTGATGATCCAGGCTAGTTTATGCTGGTTCGGTCCTGGTTTTGCTAGAAATATATGTGATAAATATATATAGCCATGGGAAAATTAGTGGTTCACCGACTATGACAGAAATTCAAATCACACTACCTTTTTAAAGTTTGGCGCCGGTAAGGTTTGAAAGAAGGAAATGGATGCTTATTCAAAAAGGAAGCATTCGATTTTAAATAAATGCTGTCATTTTGAATGTAAAGTTTTTCGAAGAATAATGAGAGGGGGAAAGGGCATCACGGTTTGTGGAAAGAATATAAAGCATCTCATCTGTTTTCAGCATTGACAATCATCAGAGATGAGTATGATCATATTATACTGATTTGTGGAGTTATGATGCTGAAAATACAGCTTTAATCACAGGGATAAATTACATTTTAACATATATATTTTAGATAGAAAACAGTTCCTTTAAATTGTAATAATATTTCACAGTATGACTGTTTTTGCTGCGTTTTTGGTCAATTAATTACAGCCTCTTTTGAAAAACTGAAACTGAACTGAACCAATTGTGACGGATTTTATAATCAATGTTTTCATGTGTACATTCTTGTCCTGTAAACGCTAACAGTTACTGTTAATACAACCCTCTGTGTCTCTGTCCAGCGTGTCCTGCGGGTCATTTTAAGATGGGTTCTGGTCCCGGTCCGTGTTCTGCGTGTCCTGACTCCAGTCACACAGGAGAAACGGGCTCTGCCTCGTGTGTGTGTCGCCCCGGTTTCCACCGCGCTCCCACCGACAGTCCAGATACACCCTGCACACGTGAGTTCAGCTCATCTCATAACCCTATCAATCCAAATTTCATATGCAACTTTCTAAGGCCTCTAAATTATGGATTATTCACAACTCTAGCAACTAAAATCAAACTTTTAAGATATGAGTGTCTGTTGTTTCAAATGTGCTTGCAACTAACAACTTTTTATATAATTGTAATAATTTCCACCTTCAGGTCATGGTTCACATGTCTGATTTTTATAAAGTAACAGTAAGAATAACTTTTATAATGTCAGTGATATTTGAATATGAACACTTACTGGACTGAAGCGACCTTTACTTGATTACCAATACATCATAAAAAATAAAAAGTGTTAAAATGAGTGTGATATGATTCATCAAGCTTTTGAGGAATGGATTTGTTCATCTCTCAATCATTGTGTTAAAAGTTTTGATCATAAAACTAAGCATTTAAATATCTCTTACTAAGACATTATTTGGAGACAGAGCGACGGCTGATATCGTCCCCTTCTCTTTTCATTCTGTCATGGTCTACATTATATGTTTCCACACAAATTTTGGGATGTTGCGTAAAAAATCGGCGGCATAACCCGCACCTTTATATAACCCGCACCCATAGATTTATGAACTTTTTGGTACAAGTTCACATTTCGAATTTCAAATGTTGCTCACATGACGTCAATTATCTGTTAACTGTTCAGGCTCGGTACACAGTGCTTGTGCGCGAAATTCAAACAATAAGAAAAAAGAAAAAACTGTCTCTCCTGCTCTCGTCCCTTAAGAAGCGTATTCTACAGGTGTTGATCATCGGATGAGGTGAGAAGAGCCCGCCCTCATGGCAGCACAGCCAATCACGTCTTCTTGCATGATTGACAGGTCAGACAGCCTATCAGTGCCAGCTGTCAGAGTGATAGTACAAGCACCAGAGACGACAACCCTCGCAAGAAAGAAAATACCACAAAAAAACCTTCACGTACTTAGAGACGTAACAAATATGTTGAAATATTATTACGTGTAAAAATGTGTGATATAGCGCACACCCTTATATAACCCGCACCCCCCTTGAGGAGTTTGTAAAATCTGGTATAACCCGCGGGTTATATGCGAGAAAATACGGTAATTCAAACGGCCTGTATTTGTTGTTCTGTTCAGGTCCGCCTTCGTCCCCACGCAGCCCTGTTCCTCAGGTCAACGACACGTCTCTCACGCTGGAATGGAGCGAACCGTTAGACAGCGGGGGCCGCTCGGACCTCACCTACAACGTGGCGTGTCGAATGTGCTCGACCCCCAGGAGCCCCTGCACGCCTTGCGGGGACGGTGTCAATTACCGGCCCTCCCAGACAGGGATCCAGGGCCGCCGCGTGAGCATTTGGGGTCTCCGACCTCACACCACCTACAGCTTTACCGTGCTGGCCCTCAACGGGGTCTCTCCTCTGAGTCTGCAAGAGCCCCTGGGCGAGACCATCAACATCACCACCAGCCCCAACAGTGAGACGCTGCAGCTGCATATGAATGAAAGTTACTGTCAGTGAATGTTTTCCTTGCTCATTGGTATGTGTGTGTTGAGCAGTTCCCGTTCTGGTGTCCGGTTTGAGGAAGAGCACAGCCACAGAATCCAGCCTGACGCTGCACTGGAACACACCGACCCCATCGCATTACCGGATCCTACAGTACCAGCTACGTTACTGTGAGAAGGTAAACTACACTGCACCATAAAGCGCTATATGACACACTTCACAAACAGAATTAAAACGATAAGCAACACTATAGATAACTGTACTATTCTATACTAAACGACACCGTTATGAAAAAAGAAGGAAATTTAAATGCATTGAATGTGTATTTCAAATCTTAAAAGTATATTTTTAAAACAATTTACTTGCAGATAATATAATATAAATGTGTAGTGTACTTAAAGTACTTAGTGTACCATTTAAGTGTACTTAAAGAGAGAAACTAAAGAAACTTTCGTGACTGTTTATTTAATAATTGTTGCAATAATCTTTTGTCGCGCTTTAAAAACAGTTATTTTGATGTTGTACTAGCAATCGAAAGCAAAGTGCTTGATTATAATTTTAACTGTCGTGTGTCATTTGATATTAAAGTATTTTAAATGTATCGTATGTATAATTACAAATACATTTAAATACATGACTTGCGCGTTTCAATTGAATTGACATTAAAGAACATTTTAGTTTTCCATAAATGCTTGTTAGTGCATTCATATATTCAAGTATATGAAGTATACTTTTTTATAAGTAATTATGAAAATGCTTATAAAGATGTAAGTGGACCAAAAAGCATGCATTTAATTAAATACAAATTTAAGCTATAATACATTTTTATTTATGCATGCAATGAAGTACATTCAGTTTGCACTTTAGTACATTTTTGAAATAAGAACGCTTTTTAAGAGCTGAAGCTGAAGATTTGCTTGCACTCAAGATATCTCACATTGGTTACAGTATATATGAGCACACAGCATTCACTATAGTATTCTCATACTGTAATTCAGTACTTTTCAGACCTCTCCCTATTTCTCTTTATCCATCCTCCCCACTTGCTCCATTTTTCTCACCACTTGAGTCTCATTGATCGCTCTCTGTGGCACAGCTGTTCACTGTTTACACTACAAACCGGCCCGACTAATTAACAATTAAAATATTCAAACAGCTCAGAAACGTTACGTGAAGAATCAACTAAATGCAAGACATTGGTGTGTGTTCTTTTGAAAGGAGCGTGGTTTTGAGGAGAACTCCTGTCATTATATGGAGAGCGACGTCAATGAGGTTGTGCTGAGTGACTTGCGCAGAGCGACCCAGTACGAGGTTCAAGTCCGCGCCCGAACGTTAGCCGGCTATGGCAGCTTCGGTCAAGCTATCGTCTTTCGAACCCTGCCCGACGGTAAGAAAAGATCTAGCTTAATGCTAACTTATTGTGCCCTAGAGTTTTGCTCAAGAAGGCCTTTTATTGATTTGTTTTTCTCTCCTTGTGCAGATCGAAGTCTTTTTTTGGAGATTGTGTCACACCTTTTGCCGTTTTTAACCCCTCTCTCTCTCACTTTGGCTGTCTGCCTCTCTCTATTTCCCTAGAAGATGATTCCTCGTCTCCGCTGCTTGTTACCGGGATCCTTATAGCCATGGGCATGCTGCTCCTCATCATCGTCATCGCTGCTGCAATCTACTGTATAAGGTAAAACAAGAGACCGACAAGCAAAAGAGAGTGTGAGGCTGTTATAATTGGGCCTGCATCGCCCGCAGAAAGCTCCACAGAATTCAAACAGCTGTCATTCACACATCCTCTGTCCCTTGCATGCTTGCTTAGTAAATAAATGGCCTATTTTTAATAATGTGCTGTTATTATACTTTCTCGTATCTTGGCTTAATAAAAGCCAAATGTAAGTAAGGAAGCTTTTTGTTGGTTAATGGTTAATTGTGTTGTTTTTTGGTTCAAACAACATTTATTTTATGTTATCTGTTTCAATCAATATTATGAGCTCAAAGTATGAACCAGTGTTTGGAAAACCATGTTATTTTAAATTCATTACAAAATGTTTGCCAGAAATCTAAATACTTTTTCAGTAACTTAAGTAAAGCTAAAAAACAAATATTAACATTTAATTAAATACTTAAAAAGAAAAGAAATTTAGATTTAGATTTAAAAATAGTGAAATAAAATTATTTAAGGTAGAAGCAGTACATGGAGAGCGAAAATGCAGAAACAGCAGGATTCACTCAGACTTGCTTTATTCAAAAGGAAAACAAAAACACTTTAAATATAAAGAAAGCAGCACTCATAGTGCTAACTCGGAAATACATGGAAGGAGACCCGGTATCCACACACAACGACACTTCCACGTTACAACGTCAACGATCGACAAAGACATGGGAACACAGGAGGGTATATATACACATGGGAAATGGAACACACCTGACAAGACTAACAAGTTAAGTGATTACAGAAGGACAGGTGCAGGAAGGACATGGAAGATACATAGAAGTGAACAACCTGACGGGACTGTGACAGTGTTATTTATTTATTTTTACATAATTAAATAAATGGCCTATTTTTAATGATGTGCTGTTATGATACTTTTTCGTGTCTTGGCTTAATAAAAGCCAACTGTAGGTAAGCTGTAAGTAAGGAAGCTCTTTGTTGGTTAATGGTTAATTGGTTGTTTGTTGGTTCAAAAAACATTTATTTTATGTTATCTGATGTGATCGATATTATGAGTTCAAAGTGTGAATCTGTGTTTGGGAAACAAACACAAAACTAAAACTCATTTTTCATTAAATAAAGTAAAACCAAAAAAAGAATATGAATTTTTTTATTAAAAACATATTTTTTCAAAAAGAAATTTAGATTTAAATTGAACAGTACAATTAGTAAAACTACAACTGAAGTAAATTAAATAAATGGCCTATTTTTAATAATGTGCTGTTATGATACTTTCTCGAGTCTTGGCTTAATAAAAGCCAACTGTAAGTAAGAAAGCTCTTTGTTGGTTAATGGTTAATTGGTTGTTTTTTGGTTCAAACAACATTTATTTTATGTTATCTGGTTCAATCGATATTATGAGTTCAAAGTATGTCGGTGTTTGGAAAACCTTTTTTTTTTTTTACCTCAATACAAAATGTTTGCAATAAAACTAAAACTCATTTTTCAGTAATTAAAGTAAAACTAAAACTCAAATATGAAAATTTATTTAAAAAAAATAAAATTTAGATTTAAATTGAAAAATTCTCAAATAAAATTATTTTAAGTAGAAACAGTACAATTACTAAAACTACAACTGAAATAAATTAAATAAATGGCCTATTTTTGATAATGTTAAAATAATGTGTGATACTTTCTCGTATCTTGGCTTAACAAAAGTCAACTGTAAGTAAGGAAGCTTTTTGTTGGTTAATGGTTAATTGCTTGTTTGTTGGTTCAAAAACATTTATTTTATGTTATCTGTTTCGATCAATATTATGAGTTCAAAGTATGAATCAGTGTTTGGAAAACCTTGTTATTTTAAATTAATTAAAAAATGTTTGCCAGAAATTAAAATACTTTTTCGGTAACTTAAGTAAAGCTAAAAAAACAAATATGAAAATGTAATTAAACTTATATTTTAATTAGATTTATATTTAAAAATACTGAAATAAATTTAAGGGAGAAACAGTAAAACAGTAAAATCACTTTTGCAGAACTGCACAGATTATTCCACACAACCATTGCAGAAAAAAAGTTGTAAGAAGTAATTTTGTGCGGGTCTAATTATGTTTATGTGGCAATGTTTTAATCCGCCTGTAGCTTTACACACACCAGCCTGTTTGAGCCAAAAGATGTGACGTACCGTTCCATAGGGAACAGACACTCCTGACTTCAGATGCATGGATTTTGTGGGAACATAGTGAGCGAGGGGGGGTGGGAGAGAGAGAGAGAGAGAGAGAGAGTGAGAGAGAGGGGAAGTGGAGACAGGATACAGTTGTCCCACCCCAGTCTCCCTATACCAGATCAGCAGAACAATAGATGTGACCCTGGTGTAGAGCGCGCACACACACACACACACAAACACACACTTCTTTAAGCACAAGTGTATTTACACAATGATCATACACTCCAGTGTTCATGCACACTCAGATGTTGCTGATAAATGGGCTCACGTATGAGCTGCTGAGATTACAGGAGCATGCGTGTTTGGAGCTTTACATATATTGTTCACATTTGCACACATTACATACACAAACTTTCACACCCAGTTAAACGGAGAGTCCCTACAATCAATCTCACACACACACACACACACACACACACACACTGTCTCCGGTCCAGACCTGCCATCAGCACTGGGTGGGACAAATGTGACTATTTTAGTCCTGGGAAATCGGGGAGAAAGCTATGAAGGGGAGAAAGCCATTTCCAAGCTATGAAGTTCTCAGTTATGTTTTTATCTAAGTATTAACTTTTGATTCAAATGTGTCTCCTAATTTGACAGTTATACAGTTATTGGCGACAGGGGGATTTTAAGACTGAAGGTTAACTTCAAAAGGTTGATGCTTGCCTTTAGCTCAATTGGTAGAGTGTGGTGCTTGCAACACCAAGGTCATGGGTTCGATTCCCAGTGAAAACAAGCACTGTTTAGAATATCAATGTGTTTCTTGAACGTATGTAAGTCGCTTTGGATAAAAGCGTCTGCCAAATGCACAAAATGTAAATGTTAAGTCTTCATTCTCCTTTTAACCTTGCGTCTCAAACCAACGGGTTTCACTGAATACAGTTTTCGAGTGTCCACAACTGTGGAGAGAGAGAGAAGCAAATAACAAGAATAACAAGGAGAACAACCTGAGTAATTTAAGACTGCGTTAGAGCATAATACACTATGAAACTGTCTGAATGAGGATCCGGAGCCTGAGGTAAGAGACAAAGACACAGGAAGAGGAAGAAAAGGGCGGAGCGAGGGATTTAGTGTACATTCAGTTCATTCTTTGCTCATAGTGATGATAACACAGGACGAAAAACAAAAACGTGAAACACGACAAGTACAAAGCCTCACACTGAGCCCATACCAGACATGACACAACAGGTTTCCAGCGTTGAGTGTTTTACTGAGTACATGGCACGCACAATTATTGGCTAATGCATTTTAGTATTGAATTAAAGATATGTATAATCAATATTTCTCTTAAATTAGCATCTTTTTCATTGTGCATTCAGGGATTTCACTGAAAAGATATGGCCAAAGAAGGGAGGTTTGGAACAGCCTTTACGTTGAAAATGTGCTTGCGATCCCTTAAAAACTGTCTAGCTAGGACAGGGGTTCCTAATTTATTTATTTTAGATTTTAAGTTAATCTTTCAATCATTTAACGGCATATTCGCATATTCACGGTTCCCTTACGATGGACAATGGCCGCGTGACATGCAATTAAAATAATTTTTCTTATTTTAAATAAACAATTAAATACAATTATTATTATTATTAGTAGTAGTAGTAGTAGTAGTAGTTTCAACTCTAATTATAAAAATTAAGACAGAAAAATATTGCTGGTAAAAATGACAAGGCTACGACAATTAGTCACATGAACTACACTCCTACAGTATTTATTAATATTAATCTCAATATTTACTAATACGTTTTTAAAATCAAACGTTGTATCTGTTAACATTAGTTAATGCACTGTGAACTAATATGAATATTTTTATTACCTTAAGGTTAAGGTCAATAAAATATAATTTTTTTTTGTAAATTTTAAGTTGTTTTTTTAAAATAAAAACATTGTACTTACATGTCATGCGACCATTAATCATTGTAACTTACAAATATAAGGGAAATATAATTTCTTATATTAACTAATGTTAACAATAACAATATTTTTATTTTACACAACAAGCTAAACATTTATCTAAAATTCTTCTCTTGTAAAGATTCAGACCCTCAAGCTTATTAGATTTACTTTTTTAAATTGATTTATATCACTATTACTTTTTTTATTTTGATTAATTGCGCAGCCCTATACACCCTAGCAACCACCCAGGATACCCTAGCAACACCATAGCAACCACTCTGGTTACCCTATCAACCACCTAGCAACACCATAGCAACTACTCTGAATACCCTAACAACACCCTAGCAACATGATATTTTCTGATCATTTATGGCAGCAACTTCATAGCTAAATTGTGCTACCAACATGTTAAAGTTTCTTGTCCGACTTTCTCAAGCCAACTTCTAAAGTTTGTCTTGACGAAATTTATTCTCTAGTTATCTATTATAATATTACATTCCATTTGATTAATTATTAGCTTTTCATCAACTAATGAACCCCATTTGGGAAACCCAGAGCAAGGCCATAAAATACCAACAATAGTTACATTTCTGAAGCCTATCAAAAACGAGCACCTCTGAATATTTTGAGTAGGACTTTTTGCAATCTATCATTTTAAGGTATTAAATGGATCCAACTTTTGCGCCTTTGCTGAAGAGACAAGCAAAAGTTTTGGATGCTGGTATGCTGGTGTTTCAAGCAGACTTGTTTTTCAAAAAGACCTTGCTAAGTGGCCAAAAACATGCTAAACTAGCACCAAACCAGCAGTTAACATGCAGAGTTGGGCAGTTGATGACTTGGGATGTGGAAAGACAGATTGAACGGAAAAGCTAAACACTTTAAGTCAAACTTTAACTCACTCGGCTGTGAAATTACTAATAGCTTGAAGCATCATGTTGCCATGGGATTTTCCCCAATCCTTGAAAATGTAATTACAGTTTTTCTGGGCTTAAACCTTAAACAAGTTTTTTGTTTGTGCATATTACACTGTTCACCAGTGTTTTGCATTGAAAGAAGACCTTCATACTTGGGAATGTTATGTTTACTCTGGCATTATCTTTTACAGCATGTACTTAATCACATTCACTATTCCTTTTCTATTCACAGGAAGCAAAATAACTTCAAAGATCCAGAGTTGAGTGATAAAAATGGCCAATATCTCATGGGTCAAGGTGCGCACTGCCACATCTTATTATAATTATGCATTCTGGTTAAGTTGTGGCTTTTTCGATGAATTAATAACTGACATTTTTTCTCTCCAAGGAGTGAAAGTTTACATTGATCCATTCACTTACGAGGATCCTAATGAGGCCGTGAGAGAGTTTGCTAAGGAGATTGATGTCTCATTTGTCAAAATCGAAGAGGTTATTGGGGCAGGTAAGTCTTCCTTTTGGACACATAATTAATTTTTAGACTGTGCAGTCACAAATTCGGTTTCAGTCATTTTAATATATAACAAAGATAATTTTTCTCACAACAGTCACAACTCAAATGATTAAGAATGGTGTGCTTTGTTTTGCCATTTCAGGTGAATTTGGCGAAGTTTGTCGGGGACGGCTGAGGATTCCTGGTAAGAAGGAGAACTATGTTGCCATTAAGACCCTTAAGGGTGGATACACAGACAAGCAAAGGCGGGACTTCCTGTCCGAGGCCTCAATCATGGGTCAGTTCCAGCACCCCAATATTATCCACCTGGAAGGCATAATAACAGCCAGCTGTCCCGTCATGATCCTCACTGAGTTTATGGAGAATGGAGCTTTGGACTCCTTCCTCAGAGTAAGTATACATAGGAACTAATGGTTAAATCTAGTTTGTTAAATCTCGAAGGCTGCGTTAAGATGCGTTTTGGATTACAGCTGGTAGAGGGAGGCACATTCCCGTTTACATCAGGTGTTTTAATCCGTCTCTTTTGGCCACTTTCAGCCACTTCTGTCCTGATTTCTTTGAGGGGAGGGTCTATGGCTGGGTAAATGTATGGGTTATTTCAGATCTTTTGATCTAATGGACTGAATAAGTAAATTAATGTGCCCGGAGATGACGGAGAAACACGGCAGGCTTTCGTTTCTGCTCTTTGTGTTAGAAATCAGGAATGGTGAGAACATTGTGCTTGGTACGTTTTTCATCTTCAAACCAAACTTGGTTCTCCAGCCGACAGTTTCAATCCCGTCTGGATAGCGCACATCCCATAATGTTTACGCATGAGGTCAGCAGGCGGAGAGAGGTTGGTCTTTTGTGGCTGTTCGAGTGCATTTGACCACATGAGTGTTTACAATATGAAAGCAATCCGGTTGAAAGGGTTTCGACTCCCTCTGGAAGTGGTTGAAAGTGGACAAGCTCTACATTTTAGACCCCGTTTACACCTGAATTTAGTGTCGAACAGTTCTGATCTGATCGACCAAAATGTATCTTAATACCAGGAGTAAACAGTGTCAAACAGTGACTTTCTGACATTGATCTTTCTTTCTTTCTTTCTTTCCAGCTCAACGATGGCCAGTTTACTCCAATACAGTTAGTCGGTATGCTGCGCGGCATTGCATCGGGAATGAAATATCTTTCTGAAATGAGTTACGTACATCGGGATCTTGCCGCACGGAACATTCTCGTCAACAGTAACCTGGTCTGCAAAGTGTCCGACTTTGGTCTGTCGAGATTCCTGCAAGAGAACTCATCTGATCCTACATACACCAGCTCACTGGTAAGAGCAAACGCTTGAGAAACGTTAAGCAGTTCACACTGACTCAATAAGTTTAGAGGAGAAAATGCAATCAAGCTTTACTAGCAACACTTAATTTCCATTGTTTATCAGAACACATCTGATCTGCTTCTTTCAGGGTGGTAAAATTCCCATCCGTTGGACGGCACCCGAGGCGATCGCATTTCGTAAATTTACCTCCGCATCAGATGTATGGAGTTACGGAATTGTCATGTGGGAAGTGATGTCGTTTGGAGAGCGACCATACTGGGACATGAGCAACCAGGATGTAAGTGTTTGGATTTTAATGATTACTGTTTTACTTTAGATCGAAGTAGATACAGTGCTATAGAAAATATCTAATAGTAGGGGTTGAAAATTATTTTTGCCATTCCAATAGTTAAAATGTTTGCAGATATTGATTTCAGTTACACTACTGTTCAAAAGCCTTTAAAAAAAAAGAAATTAATAATTTTATTTAACATGGATGCATCAAATTGATCAAATATGACAGTAAAGACATTAATAATATTTCATATTTCAAATAAATGAACAACAAAGAACCCTGAAAAAAATGTATCACAGTTTCCTCAAACATATGAAGCCAATTGTTTTCAACATTGATAATAAGAAAGGTTTCTTAGACATCATCAAATCATCATATCAGAATAATTTGTGAAAGATCATGTGACACTGAAGGCTGGAGTAATGATGCTGAAAATTCAGCTTTAATCACAGGAATAAATGACACTTCACTATATATGCACATAGAAAACAGCTATTTTACATTGATATAATATTACACTGTTTTACTGTATTTATGATCTAATAAATTCAGCTTTAGTCACAGGAATAAATTACACTTTACTATAGATTCACATAGAAAACAGCTGTTTTACATTGATATGATATTACACTGTTTTATTATATTTATGATATAATAAATTCAGCTTTAATCACATTAATAAATTACACTTTACTATAGATTCACATAGAAAACAGCTGTTTTACATTGATATGATATTACACTGTTTTATTATATTTATGATATAATAAATTCAGCTTTAATCACATTAATAAATTACACTTTACTATAGATTCACATAGAAAACAGCTGTTTTACATTGATATAATATTTCACTGTTTTACTGTATTTATGATCTAATAAGTTCAGTTTTAATCACATTAATAAATTACACTTTACTAAATATTCACATACAAAACAGCTGTTGTACATTGATAATATTACACTGTTTTACTGTATTTATGATCTAATAAATTGAACTTTGATCACAGGAATAAATTACATTTGGCTATATATTCACATAGAAAACAGTTGTAATAATATTTTACTATTGCACTGTTTCTACTTTATTTGTCATCAGCATATTTTTGCAAAGCACATTTTACTGACCCAAACCTTTGAATAGAAGTGTACATTACAAAGAAACATTTTCAACATCAGCCTAATCTGACCGAAACTACCCAATCAGGTGATCAACGCAATCGAGCAGGATTACCGGCTGCCGCCTCCCCCCGACTGTCCCACATACCTACACCAGCTGATGTTGGATTGCTGGCAGAAGGAGCGGACGGCACGGCCACGCTTTTCCAACATTGTCTCAGCACTAGACAAGCTCATTCGCAACCCCGCCTCGCTTAAAATCACCTCCCAAGAGGGGGCAGGGTAAGTTTCACGTCCATTACAGTTCTGTATTAGTTCGTTTTTTCAGTTATTTCAAAGAGCAGTGCAGCCAGAATGCATCCATCCAACTGCCCACCTATTGTCTTGATTTAGGATCAAAGAAATTCTCAGACACGTCATATTTCGGTTACATGTTCTAGTAACTATAATTAATTAGAGTATTTTTAGAGTATTAGTAGACTGTTAGGGTTCAGGTTAGTAGAATTGTATCTTTCAGTATAGTATAGTATAGTATACCGTTAGTATAGTAACAGATTTCCTGTAGCTCAATCAGGCTTGGCTTGCAACGCCAAGGTCATGGGTTCGATTCCCAGTGAAAGCAAGAACTGATTAGAATGTCAATGTTTTCCTTGAATGCAATGTAAGTTGCTTTAGATAAAAGCGTCTGCCAAATTCATAAATGTAAAAAGTAGAATGAGTTGACATACTTGCAAAGTTACTTATAGACTACTTATAATGTCTGTTGGGAAGCATACAAATAAATTGTTATTAAAGCAGAAATTAAGTATATGTTCTATATCACAATCAGAAGTAAATCAGATATTAAGCAGACAGTCTACCAATACACTTGGTTCTGTTGGTTCCATGTTGCCCAAAACAATGAACTCTTTCCCCGCCATTTATGGAAATTTTAGAATTTTTACTGTTATACGGTAGGGGCGATGTTACTCATGTTCTGAAAGAGAACAGAATCTCCTGAAGATGAAGATGCAGAAATAAGAGATAGCACATGTAAGAAGATTCATATGTAAAATAACGCGATCGTCAACATTAAACAGCATATAAATAAAATCTGCCTAAAAGTTACAGAATGAAGTGTCAACCCAGGGCGAGATATAGGACTAAGACAGCTTTCTGTGTTTTATGATATTGTCTTGTCTATTTTATCAGCTTTTTGCTTTTTTTATGAAACTCACCCTTTAAAAAAAAAAGAATGCATGCAATTATTTAAGCAGGAAGTCTATTCTTTCTTTTGATATATTTGCATGTTCCGATATTTAAACAACAAAATATTCTGGGGACCATGAAAAGTTTGTGAAAATGATCAAATGCTGGCAGTGGCGGACAACTTTAAATAAATAAAAAAAAACACACTGACAGGGAAAGAGTTCATGTTGGGCTGAAACAGAATTACTGAAAAAGAGATTACATACATTACTTGGTCACAGGAGAAGTAATGTGATTACAGTGACGCATTTACCCCAACAATGCTTGTCAATCAAGAACATAGCACTTTCTGTTTGAGCTGTATTCACATCTCATTCTGTCCATCATTTCATTAGCTTGGCTCTCATCCACACAGTATGGCCTCTTGTATGTTAGTCTTGCCCCTCCCCTCTCGGCATGTTGGTCTGTCAGCCTGTCAATCAAGACTCAGTATGAGCACATATCTGTCTTTCACGTATTAGTCTCTCCCCTCAAGGGAAAGCAGTTTGAGTCTTCTCTTAGATTTGGGTTGCTTCAGGCTGACTCGAGACATCATCCTAATATGGGCAATTACATGGATTTGAACGGTTCCCTCCCTTCCTCCTCAGACCCTCTCACCCTCTGTTGGACCAGCGTTCTCCTCTGACGCCCTCCTCCTGTGGGACAGTGGGTGATTGGCTCAGGGCCATTAAGATGGAGCGTTACGAGGAGAGTTTTCTACAGGCCGGTTACACGTCCATGCAGCTTCTCGCCCACATCAACACAGAGTGAGTAAAGATAATATCACCATCGTTCTACAACATACCAGAAAACCAGGTACACTAGATAGAAATGATAATGAAATACAACTTGATTACCAGGAAGATTAAAAACGTCTCTTCGTATAGAGTAGAATTCACAAATTTATGAAAATAAACAATAAACGTTGCTAAAGAGAAACAAAGAAACTACATAAAAAGGACCAGATATTATATTATATATTATGTTAAAATTATGTTGTATTATATTATATATTATGTTAAAATTATATTATATTGTTCAAAAGTTTGAGTCAGCACAAGGTTTTGGAAAAAGTTTCTTCTGCTCACCAAATGTTTAATGAAATTTCTTCTGCATTTGATTAAATATACAGTAAATGTAGTAATATTGTAAAATGTAATTACAATTTAAAAAAACTGTTCATTATTTCTCCAGTCTCACACGATCCCTGATTTGTTACATTTCTGATTATTATCAATGTTGAAAACAGTTGTGCCGCTTCGTTTTTATTCAGGATTGTTTGATGAATAGAAACTTAAAAAGAAAAGCATTTCTTTGAAATAGACTTTTTTTGTAACAATGTGTCACTTTTGCTCAATGCAATGCATCCTCGCTGAATAAAAGTTCAAATGAAACCATTTTGATCCCAGATTTTTGAACTCTAGTATTTTTACATATGGAAACAACATAAAATAAGCCTGGTTTTAAAGACAGGGTTTAAACTAACCCGTTTGATTAGGACATTTAAGTAGCGTTTATGAACATGCCTTAGAAGAAAAATATTACTTGTGAGCATCTTGAGACAAACAATGGACATAATAAAAAAATGTGCTTTCAGTTAAAACAGCTCAAACATGAACTTTAGTCTGGGACTAGACTTAAACTGTGTCTGTGAAACCAGGGATAATCTATTCTGAGTTCATGTCTGCTGTTATTTTAAATGCTTAGGTCTAATTCTGTTTTTTATTTCTCTCTCTCTCCCTCTCTCTGTGTCTCAGGGATCTGTTGCGTTTGGGAATAAATCTGGCTGGTCATCAGAAGAAGATTCTGTCCAGCATCGAGGCTCTTGGGATTCAAAACAAAACTCCAGGGAATGTGCTCTACTGAGTGAACCGTACACACTCACACACATGCAAACGCTTGTTGAGTTTGCCGGAGAACCTTCATGTAACCTACCCACTCACAATCAGGAACATTTCTACTTCCTTTCTACCGGGTCACATAAGGATCAACACTGCTTACTTGCTTCCAAGACTACCTAAAGGGGACCAGCCCAGGAACCCGTCGAACTGTCACTGTAATACCACTAATCTTTTGTGATATCAAACGGGTCTCGTACTGGATGTTACCTCATCCTTTTCAGGATTTTGGGGAGCCACGTGATGTAATCCAAAAGGAAAGACTTGCTCTGACATCATAATGCAAAAACAGTGAAGTATTTCCACTTTTGCAGAGTATTTTTCTAAAGGAGACTTTCATACTGAAAAGACTGGGGGAGGATAACGCAGCATAAGACGTGACATATGACCTTTTTAATGCAAGAATGTGGATACTAGTGTCAGATTATTAATGACAACTTCTTCGTCCTTCATTTTAAGGATGTATCGTGTGCCCGAATGGTCACATGCACAGATACACACCACAAGGCTAAAGTGCTAAGAAAATGGTATTTTTTTTAAATGATGCACTCTGTTTGTGTGTGTGTGTGTGTGTGTGTGTGTGAGCAGCAATAAGAAAAATGAGCACAAAAGTCATAGCACTTTTTTTCAGAGGAGAAAGCCCTGATTGAGGCAGTTCCATTGGTGAACGGAATATGCGAAACATACGTGCTTATACAAACACACACATGTAGAGATCTGCAACAGTTGAGTGGCACTAAAAAGAGACCAAATAAAAGACTGTCTGTGGTTTTATGAGTGGCTGAAAGACTCAAGTCAACCTTTGAACGTGTGCCATACTGTTTTGTTTATTACGGGAATGTTGTGCTGGTTTGGTTCGCCAACTTGAAGCTGGTGTTCATCAGCAACTAACCGCAAGATTCAAAAGCCACGCGTGGGTTTATGGGTAGGAGGATTTGATCTTCACATTGGAGATCCACAAGAACAAACCAGGGACTTTTATTCTGTTGCCTCGTTTTTTTTGTATAAATATATCTTGATTTATGTAAAAAGATTCATTTTCTTTGTCAGTGTAATCTGTGTTTCTGTTACAATAAAATGTATACATTTAGTCTAGTTTAAACATTTTCTTTCTTGCTTTCACTTGATTATAAAGACTTCATACAGACACGGTTTACTCCTGGTATTAAGATGCATTTTGGTCGATCAGATCAGAACTGTTCGACACTAAATTCAGGTGTAAACGGGGTCTAAAATGTAGAGCTTGTCCACTTTCAACCACTTCCAGAGGGAGTCGAAACCCTTTCAACCGGATTGCTTTCATATTGTAAACACTCATGTGGTCAAATGCGCTCGAACAGCCACAAAAGACCAACCTCTCTCCGCCTGCTGACCTCATGCGTAAACATTATGGGACGTGCGCTATCCAGACGGGATTGAAACTGTCGGCTGGAGACCCAAGTTTGGTTTGAAGATGAAAAACACATCAAGCATCATGTTCTCACCACTCCTGATTTCTAACACACACTCACAGTGTTCGACTGCTCTTGCTTCTACCAGAGCGGAAACAAAAGCTGATGCTCTCTGTATGTTTTTCAGTCAACTTTGGGTGAATTCATATGCACTTTTTTGTCCATCTGTTTGAAAGATCTGAAAAAGCCCATACATTTCCCCACCCATAGACTCCCCTCAAAGAATCAGGACAGAAGTGGTTGAAAGTGGCCAAAATAGGCGGATTAAAACAGCTGGGGTTAACAGAAATGTGTCTCCCTACACGTGATCGGTTCTACTTAATACCAGCTGTAAACAGGGTCTTAATGTCGTCCCTGGTCCAAAATGAGTATTTGTTGAAACTAAACATGTGGTGAGATAAAGTTTCGAAACGGTCCATTGTTCATTATGGATAGTGTAGCGATGTATAAAGCAAAGCTCACACAGAAGTCACTTTCAAACCAATTAGCTTTCATAGGTCAACATGGCAAATCAATGTGACCAACGTGAACCTGCATGGGGAAATCATTCGCCTTCGCAAAATTCCCAATTGTCTGGATTTCCTTTTGAAACTTCTGGATTTCATCAGCGAATATTCACCTAGCAATTGTAAATGTGACCGCATCTGTGAAGTGGGGGGAGGGGGGATTTTCCTAAACACCAGCAGAACCTTTGATGAGAGTAAAGTGTATTAAAGCCTGTCAAAGCTTGTGATGTTCCTGTGTGCAGAACCTTCTGCTCTGCAAAGCCTTTTGAGGATCCAGTATGTTGGAAATGGGTGGTTGTTTATTTTTGAGACAGATCCCTGATGATTTAGGTTTGATCTTAACCTTTTGAGAGGAACAATCTGGATTGTTTTATGAGTATTTTGCTATGTTGTGCAGATTTGCGAAGAGGATGCTGAAAGATGGGGCAACAATATTTGGAACTCGGACGCAACATCAGGGCAAGAACAGCAAGAGCATTCAAGGCAAAGCAGAAAAATAAACGTGAATTGACAAGCCTGTTTAATTCTAAGGTTCAGAGAGAGTGAGGAAAATGGTCATGACAAACTCAACAAAAAAAAAATTCGGCATATACATCTTTCACAAATATTACAAATCTATATCATTGATGGACATCTGGTGGCCCGCTAGATGGACATCTAGAACCACTTGGATGATCAATTTTAAAAAATTGGAAAAGTTAGCAATGGAAATATTGCATTCAGAATATGATGTTAATACTAAATCAAACCAGGAGATTCCCGTAGGCTTCTTCATTACAGAGTAGAATGTGAAGGATAATGTGAAAGTTTACTAAAATTACCAACAAGAACAAAAAAATGAGAATGAAAATATTTTTTTCCATTAAAATAGTAATTATCTCTTTTATGATGTTTAAGGAGTCATCCATATGTTTGAATATCTGCTTTTCCACCATTGGTTCTAAAAATGGTAAGGAACTGTTCCAGCTGTAAACATGCTATTTGAGCAGCAAAAACACAAATTAATAATACAAATACCCAATCATCCTCCATAATGCAGTCTCCATTTACATTTATGCATTTGACAGACGATTTTATCCAAAGCGACTTGCATTGCATTCAAGAAACACATTAACACTCTAATCGGTTCTTGCTTTCCCTGGGAATCAAACCCATGGCCTTGGTGTTGCAAGCGCCACACTCTGAAAGATACACCTGTGATGCCAGTTACACTTGAATAGTAAAATGCATAGTCAACAAAACGTCTGCACTTAATTATGATGTTCTGCATTTTTACTAAATTACTAATTACTAATTTTTATTCATGATAATATGTGGATGTGGGTTGTGGTCGGACTATTACGAACAACAATTTTTTGAATTAGCTCTTTTTAACTGTTCTCTGAGGTCGAGTCGAGAGGTTTATACTGAAAATCAGGACATGTGTACATTTGTTTGTTGCAAATTTAAAGACAATGCAATTGAGATGTTTACATTTGCATGTTGGGGTAATATTGCTCGTCAACTGACAACAAGTTTTTTTATAGTAGCATAATTGCACGTTTTGTAGTTAATAGAATCTATAAAAACAAATGAAATTAATTTTACATTTAATAAAAAGCAGATTCAGTAAAATGGTGTAAAAGGTGTGCGTGTGGATTAATCTGGCCGCTCAGAACAAATGTTGCCCCTCGTCGGTAACGAAGTTGATCTAAATGAATGCAAAATGTATATGACCCTTTTAATTCTTGCTCTATTCCCGTTCTCCTGGGTTCCTCCTTGATCCTTTTATCTGTGACTGACTATGCCGCTGTCTGCACGCACGCACACACCTGCTGGATGCATATTTCCATAATTGTTTTGGGGTGATCCGATTTCTTGGACATTCTTGTTTTAAGCATTCCTCCCTGAAGATACAATGACCTTCTCTACTCAACAGAAGTGTGAGTGAGATTTGGGACTGGGGCTTAGAGTTCCCCTCCTCCCCATCTGTGTCTCTTCGCCAATGGATCTCTTGTCCCCAGTCCCTTCAGAAGAAAGAAGCAGTTCTTTCCCAAGGCCCCTTGATAATGTCCTTGACTTAAAACTTGTTTTGACTTATCCGCCATTCCTTTTCTCTCATGTTGCAGTTTCCTAGCCTGTCTGTTTGTAGGTTCATCCCATCTTTGCAAACATGTCTGGGACGCAGTGGTATTCGGTAAACAGTTCTGGGTAGTGAATGATTACAGGTAATCTGGATTACGTAATCAGATTCCAAAAACAAAGTACTTGTAATTAGATTATATTTTTAAATACTCGTAATCAGATTATCAGTTGATTACATGATATTCTCACAATTGCAGAAAATGATTCAAAATTCATTGATTACATTTTCCTTTCAAAGACTTATATACGTTCAGAAGGTTTTTCAGTTTTGTGAATTTGCACACATAGACCACACTCAAAAAAAAGGAAAAATCGGGGTGTTGTTTGATTAAAATAAATAGGATATTTTGAAACAAATTAATACAGTTATTGCAAACTACAGTTTTTATAAATCCATACGAACTCAAAGAGCTCAATTCATTTCTGTCGAAACAACAAAATATCAATATTGGTAAGCTTTTGTGTGTATGTTTGCTTTTTTTTGCCTTGAAATTATGCTTTATGAAATTTTGCCTAAATTAAGTTGAGACAACATAGATAAAATGCGTGGAAATAGGCGTCATAATAAAATTAAGTTATACCAACTATTTTTTTTTTTTTTTTAGTGCATGCGACTATCACTGAAATCTTTGACCCACACAACATTTGATCACTGGATTTACACGGATCATTCCACTTTTAAGAAGTGTTTTCAACTTTGTATAATCAGCTCCTTACAAACACATTAAATATTGGTTGAATTGTCATTCAGTGAGTCATTTAGCCATGTATTACTATCTTTGGAAGACTTTTGTCTTTCAAAAAACTAAAATGTCCATTACTATGTAATGTAATATTGACACACTTAATGTTGTTTATAACAAAAAAAAATTATATATTTTATTTCTCATTGTAGTTTTATATCAATATGGTACAAGAGTCAAGTCAATGTGATAAACCAATTAGGTCAAAAGTAATCAAAAGTAGTCAGTACATAAATGTGTAATGTAACGGATTACGTTTATAACTAGATTTTGTCATGTACTTTGTAATCAATATCGGACAACAATTTGTCAGTAACCGATCTATTGTTTTCAAAAGACTAAACACTTTTCTAATCAAT
Organism: Rhodeus uyekii; assembly: GCA_037043235.1. Taxonomy (NCBI): domain Eukaryota; kingdom Metazoa; phylum Chordata; class Actinopteri; order Cypriniformes; family Acheilognathidae; genus Rhodeus; species Rhodeus uyekii. The sequence continues at coordinate 1,764,457 of JAWRVZ010000082.1, forward strand.
TGGTTATACGATTTAATAATGTAAACACAGTCCAGAACAAATAAAACATAAATCTAACAAAAAATGCTAAAATATAATAACAATTATAATAAATGTTGTTTTGTTTATTAGAATTTCAAAAAATTCTGCATTATGAGAGTGATATATTTTTGCATCACAGTAATACGTTTTGTTCTTTTGATTTTGGCAAGAAACTTTTTTTTTAAGGCTGCATTAAAAACAATAAAACTATTTACATTTGACCAAACAGTAAAAAACTCAGAAGTTTCTACTATGTGGTGAAATACAAATAGTTGTAATGTTGGGTCTGAATTATTAGGGCGGGTGAGTGGTTAAGAGCTTATGTTTGTCCTTATTGTGTTAAGCTCTTCTGAATGCTTCAGTAAATTATATGTTGCTGTGCTGAGTTTTTGGGGTCTATGATTGTCTGTTTGCTCCAGGAGCCTTTCTCTTTTGAGGAAGAACACAAAGCACATTCCTCAAGTGTCCCACCCCACCCCCTACTCCAATCTTTGTCTTTAAACAATGCCTGCCAGCCTCTCTCCTCTTGCCATGCATCCCCTTGCAGGACAAAAGACAGAAGTCAGCACACTCCCCTTTTCCTTGACACATGGATTTATCATCTTCCTCAGTCATTACGCAAGCCAAAAAGCTGAACATCCCAGCTTTAACAAGCAGTCCAGAAGAAGTGTCTGTGCATAGGAGGTCAAAGCTAAAGCAATGAGTAATTGTGTTTTATGTGCCTAACTATATGTTAAAAAGGGCAGTAATCCATTATCAAATCAGTTCAGATACTGTGGGCTGGGAGGAAACATGAAGCCAGCACAGCCTTCAAAATTAGTCATTTATTACTTAGGTAAAGCTCGGAAGATAGAGTATGAACCTGAAGGACATTATTTAAGTGTAAAAAGAATGATTAAGTGTTCATAAGGTCATATTGTTTGCCGAGATGACGAAAGCAGGGTTCATATAGTGTCCTTATGCCCTTATGATCAATGACATAGTTGTAGTTCTCCAAAATAATCCAAACAGGAACAAAGGAGCATAACAACAACAGAATATTTTGAAGCTTTGTAATAAAAAGCCTTATATCTTGAGAAAACTAGGAAAGCTTAAATTTAACTTCTCAGAGACCTTCAGATCATGCTGATTACCACATTTTATGCCAATATTTCAAAGATGTTTAAAGAAATATATTTTTTTTACATTAAATGTTTGAATGGACAATTTGGTGGATGGAGAATTTGACGCATGACCCAACGAATTTATATTTTCCGACACACATTTCACAAGCTATAAGCAAAAATAGCCATTTTTCTTTCGGATTTCAATACTAAATTTGACATGACCCTCAAATCATGGTACTAATGCCACATATCAAGTTTTCAGTTTTAGGACAAAGGGTTGAAAAGTTATAGGCAAAGGAAAGGTTAATATTTAAACTGATGGTGGTGCTATAGAGTTGGTTCTAGAGACCCTAAAGTTGGCCGGGTGTTTCTTCATGCCCATATAATTAAGTGTGCCAAATGTCATAATTTTACTATGAATGATTCTTAGAGCTGCCATGGCTTAGAGTCACATGGCAGAAGAAGGAAGAAAGATAGAAAGGAGGAAGAAGGCGAAAGAAAAAGGAGGAAGGAGGAGGAAGAAGAAGAAGGAGGAAGAAGGAAGGAGAAGAAAAAGAAAAAGGAGGAAGGAAGAAGAAGGAAGGAGAAGAAAAAGAAGAAGGAGAAGGAGGAGGAGGAGGAGGAGGAGGAAGAAGTCGGCTAACAGACGCTGTTGGGACTACACACACAAGAATACTGTAATTCCCAAACCACTTTAAGGCCCTGTTTACACCTGGTATCAAATTTTGTCCACTTTCAACCACTTCTGTCCAGATTTCTTCAGGGGGAGGGTCTACGAAAGAACATTGTGCTTCGTACATTTTTCTTCCTCAAACCAAACTTCGACCAACAAAGTTTAAATCCTGTCTGGCTACCCCGCTTTGCGCATTAGGTCAGTGGGAGGAGAGAAGTCAGTCTTTTGTGGCTGTTCAAAGGCATTCAACTACATGAGCGTTCAGAATCTGTTTTTAGTGTAGTCCGATCGACAAAAAACATCTTTATACTAGGAATATTGTTTGTGGCTCAAACTAGAAAACTAATGGAGCTGAAATCATTCTGAAAACTCGGCTTTGCCTTGCTCAAACACAAAAATGAGAAGATTTAGAAGTAACAACAGTCTTTGTCAAGCACAGTTTTTATATAAAATTACAAGATTATGTTTTTTCATCTTCAAGTTGTTTCATAAAATTTGGCAAGCTCTTTATATAATGACTGACTGAAATTTAAGCCTTTTATATCATTTGTCTAAACGTTGCGAGTCCGTTTTATTTCCCAACAAAATGTGAGTAATGACATCATTTAGTGACTGAACAAGCATTGAGAAACAAACAAACTGAAGTGTTGTCATTTTGTTTTTGAAGTCTCTTTGCTTTACTGGTCTGTTTTATAGGAGGTCATTGTCTTGTGCTTTAGTGTTCATTTAGTGTATACTTCTGTGTGTGACACACTTGTCAGAGGGACGTCTCTGGTGCCTGAGTGTTGACAGAGTGTGTATGTGACCTTTGTGTGAATGGCCATCCATTATAGAATGACGGGGAAGATAAGGACAGAGGTCTGTCCTATTAGAGAGCTGTGTGTGTGTGAGAACACAGCTCTTTATGTCTAGTTCATTCTTGTGTGCAGTGAAGCATATGGGTAGACCTGACTGGAGAGGGGACGTAGATAAGAGTGATATAAAGCCAGACACTCCATAATAGGTGTGTGTGTGTGTGTGTGTGTGTGTGTGTGTTTGAATGGTCTGTGTGTTATTAACATTCCATGCTTTAGGGTTATTTGCTGGTCATTAAGGGTTAAAATAATGTTCTGGGTTAAAAAAACGACAAAGGAAACTTGACCCAAAAAGCAAGAGATGGTATTCTTACTTCCTAACTGTCCTACAATTTGATTGTATGGGCCTCCAAAGACCTGTCCTCATCTAGACAACTTTATAGTTCAATAGCTCACATAATTACCTGATACATTATTAAGGTTAAGATACACATTTAATATTTTAAACTCCTGTGCACGTGCCTAATAGACGTCCATTGAAAGTGCATTATTGTGACACGTCTTTGGTCGTTTTTATAAACCAAGTCGGTGGTAATGGAAACTATTTCCGGTGGTTATGGAAAGAAGTGTTTTTATATCAAGTAAAAAAAAATACACAACTCAGGGCCATACGAATGTCTTGAACATCTCACTCTTACTTGAATGCCGAGTATGCTAAAAACAGCTCCGTAAATATTTTGTCTCATCACATTCATTTATGTATTACATGAATCATGTAAATAATGGCCTACTTTCAATGGACCCTTTTCACATCTCTCAGAAGCGGAAGTCGTCATAGTAGAGTAAACATGCGAATGGAAACTACAACAAGTATAATTTTCAATAATTTACAAAAAATAAGATTTTCAATGACTTTACAAAAGAGGAAAAATTTGACCAATGTCATCAATGACAAATCATTGTGTTTTGAATGTGCACAATTTCTTTTAAATTAACGTTTTAAAAATAGTTACATTTTCTGAAGATTTACAAAGTTAATGACTGTGGAAACGTATATTCACAGTCAGTGAAGTGGGCCCACTTAAAAAAGCGAAATGTGACAAAAACATTGAATAGTTTACATCACTGCATATTACCATCGGTCATTTGATATTTCTTTCATGAAACAGTTGTCTAATACTAAATGTTTGGCTTCTTAAATTCAGCATTAAAACTGAAGTGTCATGCTGGAATTCACTACTAGCTTCTGTCAACTGTAAGCCCCGCCTTCTTTGATCTGATTGGCCATCGCCATCATCAGTTTGACGGAGACATTTCTAAAGATTTGTTTTCTCATCCTAAAATCAAGCAGAGGTTTGCATAATTGAATGCAGCAAAACATTTTCAAGAACATATACAGGAATCCCTCATTTATTGCGGTTAATGTGGACCGGAACCCCCCGCAATAGGATAAAATCCTCGAAGTAGGATCAGCCAATCAGCTCACGGGATACATCCACTCGTGCTCTCATTTGTCGATCTCGCACCGGGAACCAATCACGTGTCTTGTCTGAGTGCCCATGGGTGTGTACAAAGCCTCTGAAGGAGTTTCTCTTTTTGTCTGGCATCCTGGGAAACAGTTTATCTCGCATCACAATGAAACAACGCTGCTTTCCGCAACACGGCTGCCAATATGGCGATATTTTAGAAATTTTTATTTTTTGATTAATATCTTTGAAAAATCCGCGATGCACTGAGGCCGCAAAACTTGAACCGCAAAGTGGCGAGGGATTACTGTATTCGGGGGACAATTGATCCCCATCTGATTTGGATCTTGTGTCCCCCCAGTGTCTTCGGCGGTTACAGCCCAAGCACATCTCACAGCAGCCCATCACACACACAGGAAGAGTCAAAACCCCATCGACATCGCACGCATTTCAACAACAGCAAACCACTCTCAGCAGAAGGTTATCTTTCCTTCTCTCCATCAATCTGTCCATGCCTCCCTCAGTCTGTGTACAGTGTGGACAAACTGTGTTTGCCATCCTCTATCATTCTTTCAATCAGTCTGTCTTAGCTTTAAAGCCCAGTCTATTTGTTCTCTTTCATATCACTCCATTTGTTTTCACTTCCTCAATCCATCTTCCTTGTCCACACATCCACCTCATCAATCTGTTTTCCTGTCCTCCCTCTGTCCACCTGTGGTCATTTAGTCTGTTTTCCCTCCACCATCCCACTCTTTCACCTGGCTGGGAGCCGTACACTAATGAGAGGGTAATCAGAGGGATTTCGGGTGCCTGAATCGGCCCTTCACATTTGCCCCAGGCTTCTGCAGGCCCTCGGGGACGTGAATGTGGTGGAAACTGCACAGTTAAGACTGTCTTATTAAACTTCCCTCAAGGGGCCAAACGTTCACAAACAGGCTCAGTACCAGAGTGAAGAATTCCATTGTCAGCTGACCTCTGATCCGGGCGTCTTTCCTGCGGATCAGCAAGTCTTAATTTGATTGTCTTGACTGCTCAGGCTCGGCCCAGAGCCCTGCCCTCCCTTAACCTGGGTGGGGGGTTGGTCTTACTCTCATAGGGGATCAACTTCAGCTAGACTAAATACTTTTTAAACCTGTAAAGACAGCGTAAAGATATCAACATGAGTAAAAATCCACAACAGTCTTGCAGAAGCTTGTCTTATGGAGTTATTGAGTTGACAAAACCAGATGAATCAAATCTGGTTTGATCGAGTTCAGCGGCCTCACCATACCACCTCAGGATTTCATCTGGAGTTCGTAACTATCTCAATAGCATGTGCACCGGAAACTAAACCGCCAACACCCTCAGATGAACTCAGTTAAAACTATAGAGCGCTGCAGAGATGACGGACGTTGGCATCACCCTTGCTCCCTTGTCAAAAACGCAACAATTTTTGCATTGACTTCTGGATTATCTCAGACAATAAGCTCTGTGACATTTTCTCTGAAGGTTTGAGTTAGAGTAACATGCAACAGCACGATTATAAACAATGAGGCTGTCAAAGCGAATCGCGAGTAAATGAGTTTACCCGTTTGGTGCAGCAACCTCCGGCCTCTTATTTTGCCACTTGTCAGAAATCGCCTTTTCCAAGACAAGTAAAAGCTTTTAAAAGCACATGGAGGTGTTACTAATGCATTTTACATAATAGAAAAGAATATTAATACATCTATATATACACACAGACCTTAATTCAAGCATTTAACCAAAGACCCACCGACTTCTGGACAAATGGAAATGAAAAACTCCTGTGAAATAAAATGAAAACTCCTGCGATTAGTATTCATTGCTCACTTTCTATTTGAAATGTTTTGAATAAGTTGTTTTTACCCTGTTGTGAAAATCAAATAGCAACCACATTTAAAAATGGGTATATATTTGTTCTGGGAGTCACACGTCAAATATTGATTGACAAGGGTTATCAGTGGACTAATAGACTAAATGGAAAATACTTGAGGGCTACTCCCTAAATACTAATATTTTTGTATGAATAATTTAAGAATGTTATAATACACACCATTTCACAATGACGTTTTGTATCTTACACTGAAATTTCAGCAACCACAGCTGCTGGGTTGGCTTCATACAGCCCTACTATATAATACACAAAAAGCAGTACATCGGAACACACAGTACTGAAACAATAGGCACAAAAAAAAAAAAATTACCCAGATGACTTGCATCTGATTCTGAAGTGTGCATGCAAGGGACATTATCTTGTGAATGGAAGGGAAGTGACTCTTAATGCTGGTAGACCACATGGCATTGAAAATGGTAAGTAGTATATTCATATGTACTCTTGATGGTTACAAAAACCCCACACAAAAACAGCCTTGATTAGCATTCACAGATGGAAGTAAAGTTATTTTGGCCAGTTAAATTAACTTCTACATCCTTTACAATACTCTGTGTCAAGCACAGTAAAATAAAGCCTTAGCTTTAGAAGTATACTTATTATCCAAGTAAAGGCATAGTGTTGACAACAGCTACATAACATGGTTGCCACCCAAACATTAATACCTTAATTTACACAAGTGTAAACCGTACAGCAACTTCAAGACATTACATGCGTTTCTGTAGCACTTACGTCACCACAGAGTACCTACTCAGGGAGGTATGCAATTTTAGACGCAGTCAGTGTAACACTACGATGAACCTGGTTAACCAACAGCTAACACTGCAGCCATTAACCTAGACCGAACCACCTCAAAAGAGCCTTAAACCACCACTCACTTCCCACCAAAGAAGCTCAATGAGACATTTCTTGAACATATGTAAAAGGCTTTATTTGGTACAATAATTAAGTGCTTCAATAAAAGTCACTACACAATGAGTAAAAACTGTAAAAAGGTGGTGCTTCATTTTTTTCCACGTTTCCCTGGGGCTTTTGTAGCGGTTACAGCATCCTTCTCTCCCGATTCACCATCTTCTGCTTTGGCTGCAGTTCTCTTTCCTCCTTTCTTAGCCGCTGGTTTCTCAACACCCTCTTTTGATGCTTTCAAGACTTTTTTAGCTTTGCTCAGTTTGGGCTCCGTTCCACCCTCCCCTGCAGCATTCTTCACCTTTGGCTTCTTAGCAGGGGCCACCTTTGAGGCAGTGGCATCGCTCTCAGGAGTCTTAGGCTTAGCATCCTAAGAGAAAGGGAGGAACGATAGAAAGGGGGTGGATGTGCGTTCAGACTTCACAGCGGTGAGTGTCTGCGTATGGAAAAAAAAACTAAAGATAAGACAACTCACATCTGTGGCCTCCTTTTTCTTTGTGGACTTCTTTTCTTTGCTTGTCCCTTGTTTGGAGGAGGAAGAACCATTAAAGACTGAATGTCATGACTTTACTAAAATATAGTTGTTACAGCAGGGAGCTAATCCATAGAGACATGTGTGAACAGGTCTTGGAACTCAAACCCTTATTAGAACACGAGATCTTGAGCATCTACCACAATGACTGGGTTACTTTAAGTTCTGTCAGCGGTGTAGTCAACGTAACCGCAGCAGAACAGATTGAGACTAGGTTCTCCAACAGGGATTCATTTCTTGTAAACTAAAGCAGTAGTTTAGGGGCAAGGCATGCGGCAGAAAGGCAACCAGGGGTCAACCCCTCTACTCTTTTGTTCCCAAACACAGCAGCTTGGAAATTATTTCCTTTTCAATAGAGAAAATACTCAGTGGAAATAAAGTTTACCATGCGGTTATCGGTTAGGGAGGGCTTTGTCCTAGTCACTTGGTAGGATAAATAAACATTACCATATTTCTCTCAATGCACACGGTTAAAAAAAAAATTAAGCATAAACAGCCAACTACCATTCATTGGAAAGAGAACTGCCATTTTTATAGTGTAAAAATAATTCATTGCTACTTTGACGTCATGTAAACAACCGCTATTGCTGAAAAAGCCATCTGCACTTAAAGAACTCTGCACCCCCCGCCAAAAAAGATAAACCACCATTGCAAGTGAACCCAAGAACACCTTCACTCAATTCCACTACTATTGTTTTGGATGCTGTGACTTGCATCAAATATTACAATTTTTCACAGTGAAAACATGTTAACTACTTAACTTTACCTTCACCCTTGCCTTTAATTGCCTTGGCTTTCTTGGGTTTGGGTTCCTTCTCTACATTTGGATCTGCATTTTCCTTTGACTTCGGCTTAACCTCCTTTGCTTTGGTCGTGGTGGCGATCTAAAAAGACACGGCAACCATTCAGGCATTATATTAGCATTCCTAGCAAGTGATTCATTAGAACAGTGCAAGAAAAACAAAGGAAGTTACCCGAAAGCGCCCTTGAGCACCTGTCATCGTTGGCCCAGAATTTGCAGGTCTCACAAACACACCAGAATCGATGCCTTTGTTCAAAGCTCGTCGCACCATAAAGTTCAGCCTCGTCTCATCCACGGTCTTGTACTTCTCCTTGATGTAGCTACGGATCGCTTGAGCCGAAACACCCTTTCTGGAGTCCTGCTCTTTCAAAGCTTCTTTCACCATCTCCATGGTGGATGGGTGCGGAGAAACCTTCCGTCCAGTGGCCTTACCGCTTGAGCTTTCAGGAGCATCTTAAACCATGGAGAAAAAAAAGTCATACCGAAACAAATCCTAGTTGGAACACTTTAGTACTTGATAGACGTCAGAAAACTGCTTACTAACCTGGTTCTGAATCCATAGCATCTTTCTTAGAATCCTTTGGGATTGTGGCAGTTGGCTCTGCAGATGCTTTTTTGGCAGGCATTTCAAAACAAAGGAAAAATCTTTTAAGTTAAAACCCACTGCAGCATGATGGCAACCAGCAAGTGGGTCTGTTTTATCCACAGAAAGCATGCTTTGCTGTTTTCTGTCACCTGTTCATCATCAAGTCATTTGTCCCCAATTGATTAGCCACATTAATGTGATTGGCTAGAGAAATAATTAGCTCAAAGCTGAAGTGAAAATGCCTGCGGTTTCCTTTGCAAGTGTTTTGTTTGTGTACTTACTGCAGAAGGACCATTTGAAACAGATTCAGAAATCTAATGAGTATTTGTGAAAATTAGTTCAATAAATTAGTTAACACTAACTAGGAACAAAAGTGCTGCTACAGCATTTATACGTCTTAGTTAATGTTACTTTTACCATTTTTACTAATTTCTGAAGTCAAATGTTGTTAACATTAGTTAATTCACTGTGAACTACACACACACACACACACACACACACACACACACACACACACACACACACACACACACACACACACACACACACACACACACACACACACACACACACACACACACACACATACACACAAACAATGTTTGTATTGAAATTAACAAAGATGCATAAAAGCTGTAAAACACAATTATTGCTCAATGTCATTTCATATTAACTAATACATTAGATAATTCTGCTTTGCTCAGTCAAGTGACAATCATGTGAATGTCGTATGTAATCAATTTCCCGTAAAATCCATCCTCGACAAAACATAAATATTAAGAGTATATATAGCCTATATATACTTTTATCAAAGCATATTTGGGTAAAACTATTGTTTGAATGAACAGTTTTATTTTTCTCATTAATTCCATTTTGTTATATACTGTTCTCTCTTTTTTCTGCAACACCTCATCCTTTCTGTTCTTCGTTTACAATTTTTCTTGTCAGAAACTAGTTTACCATAAATTCTTAAACCTCCTCAACCCTGACCGCAAGTTGACCAAGCGCCTAAACTTATCTTTATATATATATATATATATATATATATATATATATATATATATATATATATACAAACCACAGTGGATATTTCCTACAACTGTTAGTCTAAAATTTATAAAATGAATATGAAATTTACTTAAACCATTTCAGAATATTTCAATAAATGTTTACATTTTTATTACTCAAGTAGAGCGATATTTTCAATCTGCTGTCTTGTCCTGGTGTTATCCACGTTTGAGCAGATTACCTCTGTACTTCTCTTTGGTTTAATATGGATTACATTATTCCTTTTGATTTGAATCAAATGTAAAGCTTTCAATATGATTTAATATAACATGATTCTTATTGCGACTGAGGCACATGTACACTATCATATTTCATTCAAAATAATCACAATACGCAATAGCACAACATGCTGTCAACATAAAAAAAAGACTACGTGCCTCACGTCGCCTGGCTAGCTGTAGTTGTTCTGTTGAAATGGACTATGCTTTGAGACATTATGAAAAGCCATGCATGGATCAAGGCCACTGGAAGTTACATATATATATATATATATATATATATATATATATATATATATATATATATTTTTTTTTTTATTTTTTTTTTCTTCTTCTTCCTGTAAAGTTTGTAATGTTATGATTCACACTGAAGCTGGCTGATTTAGTTCAAGGCTCTTTTGTTGAAGAATTGTTAGAAATCCCTGTGGAGAAAATGAATTTGGAAAAAGAAAATATTTCGGCAACCAAGACTGCTGAAAAAAAGCCCCTGCTACCTTCTGCTCTCTCTTTTTTCTGTAACACCTCATCCTTTCTGTTCTTCGTTTACAATTATTCTTGTCAGAAACTAGTTTACCATAAATTCTTAAACCTCCTCGACACTGACCGCAAGTTGACCAAGCGCTTAAACTTCTCTTTGAAAACTCTTGTGCAAATAACTGCTGTGCATCCAGAGCGTCTTATTAAAGTTGATTTACTACCTTGTTTTGGTCCTTTAAACTGACTTCAGTAAAGACAAACTGACTTTGCCAAATACCATGCAAAGAAAGAAAGAAAGAAAGATAAAAGAAAGAAAGAAAGAAAGAAAGAGAACTTTTTGCTTCATTTGTAATTAAGCTAAGAAATTAACCATAACTAAATATACATAGCCACTCTGATGCAGTTACAAACAGCGAATTGGATTTAGTGACAGATGAATAAGAGAAATCCTGATCAATATTATAATGAGCTGAATTGTATTGGCCTTTGTCTCCTGAGTTAATTTGATCATGGTGTGATCTGTCTGTCTGTTTATTATTCTGTTGCTGTTCATTGGGAACACATGCTAAGTCATAACTGAGGACATGTAGAGCTGTGTCTTGTGCATGTGTGAGTTTTCATACGTTTGTGCACAAACACACGTTCAAGGACGGATCATTTGGTTTTGATTTTTCCCAACATCTGGTTACAATATGACTGTTTGTCCTTCAGTGAGTGCGGTATTAAGTTAGGTCTGTGTGTGAGCAGTGAGTGTGATTTGAGTTCAGACTGTGCTTGTGTGTGTGTATATACACGTGTTGTGCAGATCACATGAATTGTGAGCCTGCGTGTATGTGTGCGGGGTGCTGTTTTTTTTAACGCATTTATAAGAGAGCCATGTCACACTCTCCATGAGATGAGATTACTGTTATCCTTGCTTTAACCACACTCCATTTCAGTCTCTCTCTCTCTCTCTCTCTCTCTCTCTGTGTAAAACACACAATAAAACACACCAGGAATGACCAATCATTGACTATCAAATGACTATCAAAATGATAACTATAATGATAACTGGATAAGTATCCACACCATCCCATGATATCTGTATGTTTATTAGAAAAGCGCGTTGCAGTTTCATTGTCTACCACTTTAAATGCTTGAGTTGTTTAAAGCAGGATGTGTTCTGATTGGCTGTTTTTATCATTTATCAGCTGTGGAAAAAATCGCTCTGAAAGTGTTTCCAACAGTATTGTTCTTCTGTGCCATTGTTTGTTGTGCAGTTGTGGTGTGAACTTTACAATACTGTTAAATTTATTACAAAATTTTTTAAGAACTAAAAATCGTTATCGTTAGCATTATCGTTAAGTTATTGTCCTTGATGTGAACAAGCCTTTACTTTGCTATCTAAATGAGAAACTAAATATAATTACCTGAGACTTAAGGTGCTCTCACATTTACTGTTGCGCTGTGATATTTTGCAGTTGAATTTTAATAATTCCGATAAGAATCTGTGCGATTTTTGTGCGCATTTTGTGTGAGGATGAAAGTTTTCCATGCAGATTTCGTACGTTCAATTTGTTCATTTAAGTTTGCTGTGGTTTGAAAGTGACTTTCAGCCTGTCACGTGTCACAATACTATTAACAATGAAAATCGAGCTACTGTATTTGCCCATTAAATTTCAGCAAAATTTTGGGGTAACAACAGGTCCATTGTCAGATTAGCTCACACAGTAGTCACTTTTGAAACAAGGTGCTTTCTGTTGAACATGAGCGAGATCTGCATGGGGAACTTTTTCCGCTCTCACACAAAACCCCTGAACACACACAAACGCTAGATTTTGAGTTTCACAGAGCAACGGCCTAAACTAATTTCTGGGGACGTATATGTCTCCAGAGTGTAGCTATAAACATCCATACTGTACATACAGACATGTTTCTCCTAGTTTTTTATTACATTTCTAGTGGGAGTGTGTTGTTATGGGAAGACATTTTGTTTGAATGACCGGTGTTGATCAGTGATGCCTGGGGAGGTCACAATCACACTATTTTCTCACATGTGTGTTTTGCGCAAAGTGAATTATGGATATGTTGACCTTTGCAGGCTTATTGGGGCCCCAAGACACCATTTGTGTGTGTGTGTGTGTGTGTGTGTGTGTGTGTGTGTGTGTGTGTGTGTGTGTGTGTGTGTGTGTGTGTGTGTGTGTTTGTGTGTGTGTGTGTGTGTGTGTGTGTGTGTGTGTGTGTGTGTGTGTGTGTGTGTGTGTGTGTGTGTGTGTGTGTGTGTGTAATAATGTCCTCTCCCTTACCCCGCTCTCTTTTTCCAGAGTAATAGAAACCAGGTTTATTTTAACTCACAAAACTAGCTCACTGCCAAGAAAGTAATACTTCTTTCAAAACTTAAGTTCACAAGCCCTATGACATGAATCTATACTCAAAGAAAATCCAGAGAAACGTTAAAAACTTAAAAGTAGTTTTCTGTCAGAACATTATTTAATAATTGTATGGACAATTTCTTTAACCCTGAAACGCAACACAATGCACACAAGTTCAGACGACAACGTCGTCAAAATAGTCCCCGTTCACACGAAAAACAAATAAAATCGCTGTATTCTGCTGCCAGGCCAGTAGTTGGCGATGTCACCAACTGAGCTTAAATCTGCAATCCTATCAACTGTTCGGATGTCAAACGTATTAGAACTTTTAGATTAGATTTTTTCATATAATGAGGATTTTAAAAATAGGTATAAAAATGGCAAACCTCATTTAAAAATAAATGTAAAATAGCACATAGAGTCAAATCAAGTCAACCTAGCGCTTTATACTATACAGATTGTAATATCTGAGTTCGTTTCAGCCGTACAGCAGCTCTAAAAGAAAGCAGTCATTGTTCAGCTGAAGTCAGTCCAGTGATGAATCAGATCTGTAGTAAAGATCATCAATTATTAAGTTATATCATTTAATCCGTTCTGCAGAAAAACAGTGATGTCACCATGCAGCTCGGTTCAGCTCTCATCCAATAGTGTCAGTGCAGTCCGATCAATAATTTTGCTGAATATTAAGTATCTTCAACTATGCAAGTCAGAGGCATGAAACCCAAACTCCGTCAGGTGACAGAATGGAGAAAAAGAGCCATGCTATTTAACTTGACCTCTTGAGCTGAGGAAAAAAAAAACGTTTTTAAGAGGTTTGAACCTGTTCTACTGGAGACGTATTTCAGATGGTGAACTTGATTTCACCAAGTACAACATGTTCCTGTATCAACATTCTTATCAACCAATCAGATTTGAGGAACAAGTTTACAGTTTTTGTCAAGTTTAGTCTTGAAGAAGTAGGTGCTTCTACATCAGTGCTATTCACCATCATTTCACTCTGATTTTATGTTAAAGTTTATGGAAGGGTTAGGTTTAGGACTACATTTATGGACGGGGATGTTGATTCAGGAATGTCTGTCTTGGGATAATGTATGTTTACATTTATTCATTTAGCAGATTCTTCAATTCAAAGAAACTCACAAATGGTGAAAACAGTAAGAAAAATGTAAAAGGATGAGGAAAAGATGAATGAACAAACAATATTCTAACAATATGTCAAATCAAATTAAGAAATCTTTTTGTTTTTTCTTAGTGTAAAGAACATTATAAAAAATCTAGGAAGTTCCACTATGAAGACACTTTTGTGTAATGGAAATGGAGCCATCAATGAGAGTGTAGATCATTTGTCGTTTTCATTCATCACTCTGCTATCCTCCATTATCAATTAAAGGGGGCCACTAGAGTCCCATACTGGGGACGAACATCCGCAAAACAAGATATCTGACCATCTGTAATGGCCTTTTCTGCTGAGAGGTCCAGGATCTGAAGGATTTGGTCGACATATTCACACGTTGGGTCAGAAAGAGCCAAATGCTTCAGCTGCCGTTGCTTTGGAACACCTGCATTCCTCGAATGCTTCAGTATCAGTTGTTTTGCGTGTGTCTGTGAGTCCCAGACGGCACTGGCCCACAGTGGGCATGGCAACACCGCAGTAATTGCATTCTTCCCCTGTTGAGGCGCACAATGAGGAAGAATTTCTCTCTTCCTCCACTGCAGCAGCTTCCTCCGAGGGCCTTTCCTTCTTTCATATCTAAATGTTAATATGTCACTGGATTCAGTCTCTCTCCCCCCGCACACACATTCATTTAAGAATCTCATTCACCCTTATATCTGTATCAGGGCACATAGTTGACCTTTCCCTCTCTCTCACTAGGGGGTTCAATTCCTTACCAGGCCTGTAATGTTGTTTCCTTTGACCGTTTCCTTTCTCTAAATTTCACATTAAATTTACCATGAAATCAACATTGACGTTTGAAATATTGAAATATTGCAGTATTTATTATAAATACAGTAATCCGTCTCCAATTCATGGTTCAAGTTTTGCGCTCTAAGTGCATCGTGTTTTTTTCTAAAATATTAATTGGAAAATAAAAATTCAAAAATACTGCCATATCAGCAGCCGTATTGTGGAAAGCAGCGTTGCTTTATCGTGATGAGTGAGAGAAACGGTTTACCAGGATGCCAGACAAAGAGAGAAGCTCTCTCAGAGGCTTTGTACACACCCACGGCACTCAGACAAGACACGTGATTGGTTCCTGGCGCGAGATCGACCAATGAGAGCACGAGTGGATGTATCCCGTGAGCTGATTGGCTGATCCTACTTCTGTCACTTCTGACTGCTCGCCCCGCCGGCCCTGCCACTCTTGCGGCCGGAAACTCTAGACCTCCCAGATCTGCCTGACCCCCCCGGCTTTGACTGAGCCCGCCTGGCTCACCCCTCCAGCGCCGCCTGACCTGCCGGTCCTGACTGAGCCCCCCTGGCTCACCCCTCCGGCACCACCTGACCCGCCGGCCTTGCCTGAGCCTGCTTGGCTTGTTCCCCCGGACCCGCCCTGGCCCTCCGCCAGGACTCTAGATCTGCCAAAGCCAACCTGGCTCATTCCACCTGCCCCTTCCTGGACTTTGTATTTTATGTTGATTTGCTTCCTAGGTT
>JAWRVZ010000082.1:1785000-1920000 GCA_037043235.1 Rhodeus uyekii
TTAAAAGTGTACTTTAAAATAAAAGGTTTAATTTGACATCATTACATTATGAAAAAAACATTAAGAAACAGTAATGAAAGTGTACTATTAAGTGGCCTTACTTCATTTGAATTAATATTACCATGTATCATCTGCAAAAGAAGAGCTTTTTTTTTTAAAATATACTTTTAAGTACACTTCAAGTGCGCATTCAATATAGTGCACTTCTTTTTCACCAGGATTCTTCTGATAGTAATATAGACACATTAACACACCCACACACATTTGTGATAGAATATTGTCAATGTAGAATATTGTCAATCCCAAAAAAGGAAATATTGTTTTGTATGAAAGCATATTGAAAAACTTTAATATGCTTTCAACTGCGCTAATAAATGTAGATAAACAGCAGTACATGGGTCTATTTTGAGTAAGCTTTGACTTTTACATTTTTTTTTTACTTTTACAGCTTTGATGCCGACACAATTGATGTAACCAAAAGATATACAGGCTTTCCTGTAGCTCAAACAGTAGAACGTGACGCTTGCAACGCCAAAGTCACGGGTTTGAATCCCAGGGACAGCAAGAGCTGATTAGAATGTCAACATGTTTCTTAAATGCAATGCAAGTCACTTTGGATAAAAGCGTCTGCCAAATGTACATGTGGAACCTACAACTATAAAGAACCCATCCCTGCACCTCACTTAATTTTGTTAACAGCCCAGAGAGCCATTTCGGCGAGAGAAAAGCAAAAAGAGAGGGAAAATATGATGCTTCTGTGAGAATGACACATCACAGGTAGTCTGGATACCATTACCCTCCTGCTGCTGCCTGCAGCTTATGTTTACCACTCTTCAGCACTTTGTGGCCTAGTCATCTGTGAAGATACCTTAGTATTCCTTCTATCTCATTTCTGTCTACATGTCTAGCCTTCTCACTTTCTGAACAAAGGGCATGGCTTAGGTTCCTCTTCTTTTTATGTATGCACCACACACATCACTACATGGTCCAATCAAAGAGCCAGTAGCTAAAAATAGAAATGTTTAGAAAGGCCTCTGAATGGCAGGAAAAAAGCACTCTCTTCACTTTTAAGTGCAGCAATCTGGTTTTGAGGATAGGTTCAGTTAAACTGTCCTTCTAGACTCAGTCTTTTTTAAAAGCTTGAGCTGAAGATACAATCACGTAGATGCTGTGAAGTGATTTCATTGATCATTGGTGCCTAGCAGCTGTCAAGAAACCTGAACCTGAATGTTCATGAGTTCATGCTCCAGTCAAAAGGTTGCAAATCCTAACTACACTTTACATTTTCTGAACAGAATGGTTGGTTACTGGGCCAAACCTTGAGGCTTGACTTGAGGATTTCCTTCAGTAAAAGGTCTGTTTTATTCATGAACTGTTAGAAATATATTTTTACATATACAGTGGTACCTCAAGATACGAAATTAATCCGTTCCGAGGCGGCCTTCGTATAATGAGTTTTTTGTATCTTGGAACACATTTTACATGTAAAATGGCTAATCCGTTCCAAGCCCTCCAAAAACACCCCATTAAATTTCATAATAAAGCTAAATTGACCTATAAACAATGAAATAACGTAAAATGTCGAAGCTTACCTTTCGAGTGAGGCTATCTCCGAAAGTGGCGGCAGAGGAGGAGGACAAACGGCCGATAACGTACGTACGTACACTTAACTTTACGAAAACACATAAAAAATGTAAAGTTGCGGAGTGGCTGAGCTAAAGCACGCCAGCACGTACGTATAGAAGATGCATGATGGGAGGGATGCTGTCCAATTAGAGAGAAGGATCTCATGGCTTGGCTAGCATCAGGAACCAATGGGAGAGCAGGAGGATGGTGGCGAGTCTACTATAACTAAGATGGCGGCGTGCGGCGCGAGTTTCAAAATTGTTATGGGGCGAATCTCGGACTTTCAGAAACCTTTAGTATCTTGAAAACTTTTCGTATGTAGAGCAGTAAAAATTTTCGTCTTTGCTTTCGTAACTTGGATTTTTCGTAAGTTGAGCCTTTCGTATCTTGTGGTACTACTGTACAGTAATACCTTGAGATTCGAGCATCCTGACATACAAGTATTCCGAGATTCAAGCAATTTTTTTGCTTTGAAATATGAGTAAACATTTGAGATAAGAGCAGCTGAGAGACGCGGACGCTCGGGGGTCGAGCACTCGGAGCAGCCCACGTGCCTCACGCCTTCACTTTACGTGTTCATTGACTTCCCTCAGCATCTCCCGCGAGTCTTCCTATGGTGTGTGTTATATACATTTATGGGGTAATTGCATGTGATCTCCACTAGAGGCCACCTTGGTTTTACAGCGGGAGTTTACCGGGGGCAACGAGTGATTCAAGAGTATTAAGCTGAGAGCAGCAGGAGTTATGTGTGTTCAATAATAATAAATATGAGGTTCTGAGGCATACATTACACTCATTACACTCTATCCAATACACTACACGGGAAAAAACACTACACTTCCGTATTGTTTTTGCATTAACTACGTAATTTACGCAATATACATAATCCCTCCCTCCTCCTCTGCAAATGCTGCTACTGTATCGTCTGTCTCGAAGGTAAGAACTCATAGTTAAAACCACATTTTATTTTATATCACAGGAATCCTTATATAATATATTTTTGTGTATGTGTGTGTCTCTATAGGAATTTATAAACATGTTTTTTTCATTGTTATTAGCATGAATAAGGGACTTTTTTAGAGGGCCGGAACGGATAATTTTTTTTCCTGTTTTTTCTTATGGGGAAAAAATGATTTGAGATCCGAGCAATTCGAGTCACGAGCTCGGTCCTGGAACAGATTATGCTCATATCTCGGCATACTACTGTATATGCAATAGATCCAAAATGCACACTATAAAAAACACACAAAAAACTCTATCGTAGCTTTTGTCAGAGACTAATATGTGTGAAATATAATAATTTCCATGCATAGAGGTGGCTGATATGCAACTTTACCACTGCCAGCCTGCATGGAGAGAGTCCTGAGACTCCAGCAGCTTCAAACACCTGTTTTCTGCTCAACAGTGGCTTTCTTTTTATAGCTGTCCTATTCATACAATTCATTTTTTCCCCAGAAACTTCCCTTGATAAGCCTTTATCTAAACGAGGTCTCTTGTGCTGTAAATTACTCACAAATCTTATGATAGTTTGATAATCTACAATCAAAGATCTTTCTTTCCTCCCATATTGCAAGAGAAATGTGACTTGCTTAATAATGTGGAACAAGCTCTTTAAGAGGGTTTCCATTTAATCAACTATTTACCTTACTATTTAACAAACCTGAGACTGATATCAGTTATCAAACAATATATGGAGTCAAATTGTGACTATATCAAAAAGTGTATATATGGGTCAAATTGTTCACTAACACTAAATCTGCCTTTTCATATCTGGTTCTCAAACTCTTGTGAGAGTAAAATGGGTTTCTCTTTATTATTTTCAGTGCTGCAACAGATTAATAATGCTTTCAAAGCAAAATACTTTCAGCCCAAAACCTCCTTTCTCAGATTTTTGGACTGTGAAACTCAAAACAATAAAGAAACAATGGATTCTCCTGCAATGATGATTCAGAAGACGAGTCTATTTTGAGTAAGCTTTGACTTTTACATTTCATAAGTTTTCATGTATTTCATATTTTAATGTTTGACAGGCTTTGATCTCAGCACAAAATGTGCACCGCCTTTCCAAAACACAACTTTGCACATTCATAGACCATAAATGATAAATAGTCACAACTTTTCAAGAAGAAATAAATAGGCTGACCAGTTTATCAAGATAGAGGGTTAAAAAAAAGCAATGCCTTATACCATAATCTTTTTTAATAACCATTTTTTCTTAATGTGGAGAACTTTTTAATAATCTGAAGCACCTTTAAAGAACCTTTTATGAAATGGAAAGATGATAGAGGTTCCTCATGGATTAATTAATACCAATAAAGAACACTTATTTTAAAATGTGTTTTTATTTTCATTGCAAGATTCATATTTAGAGTTTGAATCCTAAGCAATTTGTATCTTAAATCATTAGAGTTTGAATCCTAACTCATTAGTAGTAATAGTGATGTCTGACTTGGCAAATGCCACTAATTAATTTGTAATGATACAGGCAGGACTGGCACATTCTACCCAGGCACGACACAGCAAGTTTCCAGCACAACATAATTGTTTTTATTCTCCATAAAAGCGAAAATGCTGCACGAAGCAGAAAAAAGCAGCCCATCAGAGCATATTTGATGTTGCAGTGTCATTTTAGCTTAAATGAACCTCCGAAAACCATTGACACAAAATTGGAAGCTCAGGATTCTCTAGAATCTCATTTTAAGCTGTAGTGTTAAAATTTGTTTTCATTGAAATAACTCTAATAGCCAAATTCAGAATTACAAACTCAGGAATGACTGGTATAGCAAAAATAATCAGAAGTGTGTGGGTGTTCACATATGTTTGGACATAAAGTGCATTGCTGAAAGCGAATAACTACACCCTTAAAAGGGCGTTTTCACAGCAATGTAATAGAATAACTAGTTTGGGTTCTCTAAAGCATCTATTTGTTCTTAGTGTGAAGAGCATAGAAATGAAATGTTCTATGGATGTTAAAGGGGACCTTTTATTATGCTCCTTTCTAAAAGATGTACAGTAATACCTTGAAATATGAGCGTCCCAACATACGAGTATTCCAAGATACGAGCAAGGCTTTCGAGCAAATTTTTGCTTTGAGATACGAGTAAATATTTGAGATACGAGCATGCTTACAGACGCTTACCGATGTTGGTGTTTGAGCACTCGGAGCAGCTCAAGCCGCCTCATTTTTGGGGTAGTTGCATATGATCTCCACTAGAGGACCACCTTAGTTTTACAGCGGGAGGTTACCGGGGGCCACGAGTGATTCATGAGTATTATGCTGTGAGCAGCATGAGTTATGCGTGTTCAATAATAATAAATTTGAAGCTATCCAATACACTACACGAGAAGAAACACCCCAGCCAACACATCCATGTGGGGCCCAAAGGGGTTGCACCTGGGCTGATTTCTGGGGCCCACCTGGGCTACCCAACTGGGACCCAGCTAATTTTGTCCTCAGTTTCCATGGTGGCCCGACATGGGTTAGCCCAGATGGGTTTATGATGGGCACCATATAGGGCCCATTTGGGTAATCCCATGTGGGGCCCATAGGAGGCTGCTTACATGGGTTTATGATGGGCCCTTGACGGGCTCCATATAGGGCCCATTTGGGCAATCCCCTGTGGGGCCCATAGGAGGCTGCTTACATGGGTTTATGATGGGCCCTTGACGGGCTCCATATAGGGCCCATTTGGGGCCCAAAGGAGACTGTTTAATGGGTTAATGATGGGACCTGGCTAGGTTTTATGTAGGTCTCGTGTGGGCCACAACAGCTATATATATGGGCTAACATACTTGTTTGTTTGGGTTATTTTACAGTAAACCCCTAACTACAAATATTACATTTAACCCAATAAAGTACAGTAAAATGTCCAGAAAAGTCAATGAAGAAAGACCAGTAGCTCATGCTTTCATTTATTAAGAACTTTTTAAAACTCAAATACAAAACACAAAGTGCAGTAATGCTCCAAAGCTGATTTATTCTTCTGCGTCAGACATAAGCCGTAGCCTGTGCATCGGTTATAATTTATACTTCTGCGTCGTTGTCCACGTCACATGCAGCACACATGCGGACCGCTAGTCTGCAGTGTCCACGGGCATGTTGATGTGTGACCCGCAGTACCATGGCAAAAGCCGAAGAAGATGTAACATTAAAGTATAGTAAAGTGCAAAAATCACACACAAAACAAACACATAGGGAGGGAGGGAGGGGTTCTAGCAAACCAACAGAGCGTAGAACACGCTGTCTGATTTTTGGAGAGGTGCATGTCAGGCAACAGCGTAGCTGCGTGAACTACACAGCCTATGGCGTAGCTACGGTGTAGGTTTGACACTAAAGTATCCATTGGGCTTAAGAGTGCACATAGTAATAAATTATTTTATTTTTTTTGCATCTCTTACTCATCTTGCTCTCCAACATGTGCCCTCGCAGTCCGGTTTCCTCCCCTGTCCCTGGCACCAATGAGCCACTTTGACACTGCCTTTTCTGCTTCTTTTCTGTTTATTTGGTTCGTAAGGGCTTTTTTTTCTTCAAGCTGCCTGTGAAATGCATATAAACAAAGAGCATAATAGAGATTAAATTCCATATTTGACCACTTGCATCAAAGAAGCAGTTCTCCAATTTTACTGTTTTCCACAAAACAATGGTATCAAATAAAATATTGACATAAATCTCCAAAATGCTTCAAGAAACCTACCTGACAAAAATCTCACTGGATTATGTAATGGTCACACTGTAGAGCCCCGATATTATTACATGCCTAGTACAGAGTGTGTAAATATATCAATATATAAATTTAGTCTTACCTTCTTTTTCGCTTCCCTTTTCCCATATTTCCTCCAGAATCTGATTCCGCCTGCAAGTCAGAGGTCACTTCAGACTTTAGAAGCTTTGCTGTGGCATGGGCATAGTTTCCTGTAGGTTATAGGCATAAAAAAGCATACCTTATTTGTGTGTAATTTGACACATAATTATCATTATAACTATCACCATTCCACACTCAATAAAAACATTACCTGCTTTTCCCAATATGCGCACTTTAAACTGTGGCCAGTCAGAATTTCACAACTTCATCCTTTACTGCCTTGCTGATGCGTCCTCACTCACTCAGCTCTCAAGCAGCCTCGATTCGTTTCATACACGGACAATAAACATTTTAGAGATTAGACATTCCTAAAGATTTTTATACATGATAAAATTATACATAAACACATTCATGAGTACTGAGGGGTTTTAAACAGCAAATTAGTCATTCAGATAACAAATTTTATTTTAAACATGAAACATGTACTGAGTGAGCTAGCTGCTACGGGCCTGCTCTCTCTCTCATGTGTACCAGTCCCGAATGTGCAGAACGCGGAGATCGCATAATTCAGTGGAAAATCAATGTGCATTATAGTTCAGTGAATAAATGCCTATTAAACACATGAAAGTGCATTATATCTCAATGAATGTGCCCAATTTTTGGACTAAAAGCGCTATGGTCTGTGTTTTGTGTAACGTATAATTCTGTGCTTAAAAATAAACGGGAGCAGACAGATTGAACATTCAAAATACCGATAACGTTAATTCTTTTTGGGCGTTTGATGTGCGCACTATAAATGCCATTGAGGTATATCGTAAAACAGTAGTCAAATATAAGCCTCAACTCGAAACAATTCAATAACAGTTTGTAAATTATAAGAAAATATATTACTCTAATATTGTAACTCCTATCGTTTTTGTTATGGGGAGCCACAAAAAAACGGCGAACATTTTTCAAAAAGAGGCGCGATTTCTGAGGATAGATGTCTAACTGTAATTGTCAACATTCTAACGAGACAATAGTTAAACTAATGCTTTGGTTAACACTATGTTGTGAAAACTAGGTATTTCTAATACATTTTACTTTTCAGTTTTTATGTAGTGTTGTAGTTCTTACCTTAAGTATAGTTGACAGCAAAATCACCAACGGAAAATAGACGAAAGTGGCGCGCAACAGCGGGTGGGGGATGGTAGTGTTGTTTAAGATCTCGCGATATAGTCGACAGGGGGATGGGAATTGCTGCGTGAGTTCCTGCAATAGTTTTGACCTCACAATTATTTTATTTATTTTTTTCAAATCGTGGGCTCTTGATCTTTTTAAAATCAGAAAATGTGGTACAATTGCATGAGTGTTCACATTTTTTAATTTTTATTTAAGTAGGTTGTTAGTCCAAGTGTCAAAGCAACAAATATATGTACTGTCTATTTGATTTTGATTTAAATTATGATTAAATTAAGATTGCTAAAATTAATTCAAGTGTCACAACAACAACAAAAATAATTTTAAAGGCATATATGCACATTGTAATCACCTATGGAATTAATTATATTTGCACTTATGCAATTATGTTTGTATTTGATAAAACAAAAAGGGTCCCATGTGTAGCCCATTTTTAGCCCATGCACAAATTTCCCATTAAATACCCACCTGGGAACCACATGGGGAGCCCACCTGGGTTCACCCATATGGGTCCTAGCTGGGTCACCCAAGTGGGCCCCAGATAAGATGCCCACCTGGGTGGACCCATGTGGGTCCTAGCTGGGTAACCCAAGTGGGCCCCAGATAAGATGCCCACCTGGGTGGACCCATGTGGGTCCTAGCTGGGTAACCCAAGTGGGCCCCAGATAAGATGCCCATTTTGAGCCCATGCCCACTCTGTACCCCTGTAGCCCATGTAAAACCCATGTGGGCCCCACATTCACGTGTTTGCTGGGACTGCAGTTCCGTATTGCGTTTGCATTATCTACGTTATTCCTGCTACATGCTGCTACTGTATTGTCTGTCTTGAAGGTAAGAACTCATAATTAAAATGTTTTATTTTATATCATAGGAATCCCTATATACTATAATTTTTGGTGTGTGTGTTTAAATTTAAAAACATGTTTTTTTTCCATTGTTATTAGCTCTAATAAGGGAGTTTTTTAGAGGACCGGAACGGATTAATTTTTTTCCCTGTTATTTCTTATGGGAAAAAATGATTTGAGATACGAGCCACTCGAGTTACGAGCTCGGTCCTGGAATGGATTATGCTCGTATCTCAAGGCATTACTGTAGAAAAAGCATGCTACTTTTGTGCATGTACCTTTAAATGCAAATGAGCTGCAGCTCCCCAAAAGAGGGTGAAGTCTGTATAGTTCCTGCATATGATACTCTTCCCAAATCTAATCATTTGATCATCTCTATCACGGTCATGCTCATTTGACATTGCAGTTCTTCATTTTATAGCCAAATCAGTCTCAACTTCTGATAGATTGTTTTGTTAGCGCACACACCCAAATCACGCGCACAGAAAACTGTGTGTCAGACAGCACGTCCAGTGATTATTAAACTCTCTTTCACGTCTTCTTGCACTTAAACTGTCAAATACACACAAGCTCACATAAACACAGTCGCTCTTAATAACTTTAGTAGCTTTAACAATAATACATTTCTTTCTTCTGTTAAATGCTCTGGCGAGGAGATAAACATGGGCGGGGTCTGTACTAATAGGCGGAGTCTCTCAGTAGTTGTGGGCGGGGCCTGAACAATGTGATGTCACAATTGCCAGAATCTGCAAACGGCTTGTTCTGAGACACTGCTTATGATTTATGGGGATTTAAAAAAAAGAGTGGGTGGATTTTTACCATCATAGGGTGGTTGTGTAACACACACTGCCAACACATTTATGTTCAAACACCATGTTAAAGGGAATTTAGCATAATAGGTCTCCTTTAAAGTTTCTTCATGGAACCATCAATACCAACAAATAACCTTTTAATGGATTTATACTGCTTTATCTCATTGATTAGGACATGGTTAGGCTATGAGCTTACCTTTGATGGGATGAAACCTTTGCTTTAAGTTCAGTTTGGCCTGGAAATTTGATGCGTTCACATATTTTGCGACGTCACGGCCCTCAAGGCTCTCTGTGCATTTTGCCAGCGTTTGGAGAAAAAAGAGTGCCAGAGTCTCTAGAGGACATACACTGTGTGCTGAACTTTTTTCAGCCTCATGTCTGATGTCAGATAAGCAGTTCAAGGCTCATTTAAACGCACACTCTTTGCGAACCCTACAAACACAACAAGAATATTTCTCTGATCACTAGATGCTGCAGGTATTGCTTATGAGTGTGTGTTGGTAGTCAGAAATCATTTTGAGGTTATTCCAAAAAGCGGGAGTTAACCTAATGGAAGTTCACATGAAAATGAAAATTCTGTCATTGTTTACTCACCCTGTACTTGAAAAACACCATAAAAGAATCATAAAAGTCAATAGGATTATATTTCTTCTGACATCACCCCAGCAGACCAGTTTATTCCCTGAAGATGAATATATTGGAAATTGTATTTTCTGTATTCTAAAATAATAAAAAAGAATGCTTTTCCACTTCTTGCCCCAAGGTTCTGATCCCCAAGAGTATAAAATGTGCACATTCCACAAAACATCTCTGAAGTGCCTTAAAAATCACACACAACCTGCACCCTCCATGCACCCTCTGAAGTTGATTCAAGCCTTTTTCCAGTTCGGCCAGACATTGAGGCTGAGAATGCTTGTATAACTTGACACCAACTAACTGAATAACTTAATCGAACCAAACATACCAAGTGTAAACACACCCCTAGTTCCATTCTGCCATGATCCCGTCAATTTCAGATGGATACAGTTAAGCTTTACACTTTACCTTGGTTTACTTTCAAATATGTCAGATTATGAAGGGAAAAAATGATATTCGAACGGTATTTCAAGACCATTCTATAGAGAATAATATACCTTCATCATTTGAGAAATCTAAAAGTGCTTATCAGTCAACATTTGATGAACGTTGCAACAGTTTCTTGAATGCTTTGATAAAGGATTTATCAAAGGATTTTTAAAGGGCTCACTGGAAACATTGGAGAGTGGCAACATTTGGCAACATCTGGCAACATTTTTTTTAATGTTGTTTATTGTACATATGTTCTAAAATGGTTAATGTTTTATTACATTACATTACATGCTCTCTAACATGCAATTGACCTGGTATTTATTTTCTTTAAATACACATTTGAGGCAGATTTTGAGAAAGATCAACCAATCAGATAGGCTAGAAGAAGCTCTGATTGGCACTGACCTTCCAGTGCATGCTGGGATGTGATTGAACCTTTATAGTTCTCTCTGCCTTGTCCAATTACAAGTTCACAAATGTTATCTTTTTCTGCCATTACACTTTACTCTAGTTCTCTGCTATTCTCTTGAAATTCAGTAGTGCAGTTCTGCTAACATTGTTGGCTCCTTCAAGATAAATTGCCTGTATTTTTGCTTCATTTGTAAGCGGCTTTGAGTGAAAGCAAGAAATACAAACCAACAATGCACAAAGTAGCTGACTGAAATATCCTTTAGAACAAAATCACTCTGGTTCTCCTAGTAAAAGGAACTTATACCAAAATGTATTTAAAATACATTTATTTCCTACTGAACAATCTTTTAACATAGTTACTAACATATTGCTTTAGACTTACTGATTTAAATACTTCATTGCACAATGTACATGTCTTAATATTAAGCCTTAAATGTTTTTAATATAGCTATTAGTAAGGATAGTATAATCTCTGTATAATATCATTCTTTAAAAACAAGATAAATTAATCTTTTAAATTGAGATATTTAAAGTGTACCTAAAGGATATTTGCAATAGTTCAATTTTGGCACAATCAAATATACTCAAGCATATTTCTAGTTGAACTATTTCTGGATACACTACAATGCATTAAGTAAAAAATTAAGTATAAGACTATATAAAGTATTAAGTATACCAATTTAGTATACCAGAAGCACAATGGTAGGTTTTATAAAAATGTACATGTATTTGTAGCATACTTGGAATAAAATAAATGTTAAGTAATACCTCGAGATACGAGCATCTCTACATTCGAGTATTTCAAGATACGAGCAAGTCTTCGGGCAGATTCTTGCTTCTAGATACGAGTAAATATTCGAGATACGAGCACTCGTACTGACACCGATGCCGACGCACGTTCACTTCACACATTCGCTGACTTCTGTGCGTGTCGTCCGCGAGTAGCTGATTTGCTCTCTATTTTGTTCATCATTCTTCATAACAGCGATGAGTTCTAAGAAAGTGAGTGGTAAGGATGGTAGTGAGAAGAACAAACGCATGATGACTGTGGAAATTAAGCAAGAACTTGTGGATAAATATGAGCGTGGTGCTGTGTGAGTGATCTAGCAGCAGGAGCATCAGGAGAAACTGTCGACTGAGGAGTTGATCGAGCTGCAGATGATGGAACATACGCAGGTGTTGCAAGAGCTCAGCAGTGGAGCGTGAACCAGAGGAATACATTTCTACAAGTGAAATTAAGGAAGTGATGGCTATGTGGCAGAAGGTTTCTGATTTCATTGAAAAGAAACACCCTGATAAATTGTCTACTGTTCGTGCTTCGGCGCTTTTTGACGACGCGTACATACATATTTTTAAAGGGAGACAGGAACAAATTTCCCTCGATTGGTATTTCGTTAAAAGGTCTGCGGCAAAGTGAGGGTAGTCAGGTGAAAAAAGGGAAGAAAACAAATCTAAAAAGCAAAACAATAATATAAAATAGATTTTTTTTTTTAAATACGTAAGCTAAGTTCAGTTATGTTAATTTAAGTTTACGTAAGTGACGTAGTGTTCGTGTAAGTTACGATACGGAATCAAGTGTCTGCGTACCAACCCCCATTTTTCCCTCCTCCACACCTGCCACTACTGTCTGAAAAAAAGTATAATTAAAACCACATTTTATTTGATAGACAAATCCTTATACTATATACATGTACTATAAGTGTGTATGTGTCTATACCAATAAAAAACATGTTTTTTTTTTATTGTTACGGATCTGGAACAGATTAATTTGTTTTCTATTATATCTTATGGGGAAATAGGATTCTAGATACGAGCAATTCGAGTTATGAGCTCCGCCCTGGAACGGATTATGCTCGTATCTGGAGGTATTACTGTATTTCAGATGTATTTTAGTAGCCTATATTTATTTTTCACTAGGGCAGTGTGCAATCTAGTGAGTCACCAGGTCACCCAGAAATTGCACACAAATATCAATTCATTTAACACACTTGATTAAAACAGCATGCTGACATCCAGATAGCAGTTTATTAAAGATGAATGCTGCACTGGCTTAAATTGAAACTCAAAATCCCAGCGGCATTATCACCAAAGAACGGTGTGAATATTATTCACCAAACACAAAGGGCTGACAGTCGTCTCCAGCACAGATCTATAAAATGTTGCACTGAAATGTTTATACACAACACGTAGTAAGAAAAGGTCACGCGTCCACATGACCCTCGATATCGCAAGACCTGCAGGAGTCGTCCTCTATCTCAGCAGCCTCTCACAGCTAACTGACCCATCCTAAAATAAAAATGTTGGGCTTCTCCATAGGGAACCCATGTCCAATTTTACTGTATGTGTGTGTGATTTCTTTTCCGCCACCTCCATGCTCTCTGTCGGAGGGTGAAAGGGGAAACAGAGAACTTCAAACCAAATATGAGAAAACACATTCCTCAGAGGCAGTTTGAAGAGTTTGTGAAAAGGTCGAGGACAAAGTTCAGGAAATGGACACACTCAAGAGGGAAGGACTGCAGACGGAGAGGGAAAGAAGAGGAAGAGTGTTTGCGCTGTCTTTGGTTAATGTGTGTGTTTTTTTGTTGAATGTTCACTCACCGGGTCTTGTTCTGCTGCTGGGAGCCTGTGGTGAAAGGTTGCTTCTTTTTTCCTACATTTGGTCACATCCTCAGAAAGAAAAAACAAAAAAAACAAAAATGTACAATTGATCAATTTCTAATGAAAGATTCGGGACAGAAGCAAAGTTGCTTTTGGCCAACATTTTGCTGATGCATTGCCTTCTCCCTTACATTTTATGAAGTATACTTAAAGTTCAAGTGTATTTGAAATGATACTTTATGTAGCAAGTATATACTCATATCAATGTACTAGTATTAAACTTGTAAGTTTAATACTATTTAACCTACTATTTCAATATAGCTTGGGACTAAATTGGCCCACATTTTAGTACCGGTGCATACAGTAATCCCTCGTTTATCGTGGTTAATGTGGACCGGAACCCCCCCGTGATCCGCGGAAATCTGCGAAGTAGGATCAGCCAATCAGCTCAAGGGATACATCCACTCGTGCTCTCATTCGTCGATCTCGCACCGGGAACCAATCACATGGGTGTGTACAAAGCTTCTGAGAGAGTTTCTTTCTTTGTCTAGCATTCTGGGAAAACGTTTCTCTCGCACATCACGATAAAAAAGGCTGCTTTCCGCAAAATGGCTGCCAATATTATTATTTTTTTTCCATGAATATTTTTGAAAAATCCACGATGCACTGGGGCTGCGAAACTTGAACCACGAAGTGGCGAGGGATTACTATATATTAGTATATATATAAGTATTTCTCAATTTTACCGCAGTTGTCCTATAAATGAACTTATAACTGCTTATAATACAATTTACTATTTTAATACTTGTAGTACATTTTTGTAGTTTATGAATGTAGTATAATCTCAGTAAACTAGTTCAGTAAATTTATACTGTATATATATTCTATAAGTATACTAGTAAGTAAGTGAAAACCATACTTTTAGTTTACTACAGTATTTCTATATTATTTTTGTAAATATACTACAATGTACCAATTTAGGTATCAATTTTTTATACTTGAAATATACTTTTAACTGCACTTGAACTCTTTCAATTTTAACATTTTATTCTATCTCCATGCATCCTTTTTTAATCAACCCTTGAATGTGGGTGTGTTTCGATCGAGTCCATCAACAGATAATCGGAATTAGGAATAAATATTTGCTTTATGAATTTATATTTTCAAACAATGCAAGTTTATAAGACAATATGTAAAAAAAGTATTTAATAGGCTACACAATCAAAAGATTAAGCAATCACAAGCCAAGTGTACTTAAATATACTTTTAAGTATATCTCATTATAGTACATGAATAGTTCAAATATACTTAGACTTTTCTGTCAGTAGAAGTCAAGTATACTTAAGTGCAATTTTAAATGCAATAAATTTATATTTCTGAGAAGCAAAAAAGTATACTTTTTTGTAAGAGCTTGCATATCTGTGGTGGTAAAACAAACCTCAGTCTCTCAGTTGTACAAACAGCTGTGATTGGTCCGGATAAAAAAAACGAGATTTTTGCGGTAGCTTCGCATCTGATGGCAATGAATGTAATAGAGCCTGATTGCTTGACGCTTCTAATGAAAGTGGTGAGGGTGATTACACAAACAATAAACCATAATTGAACCTAGTGATCCAAAAACATCCATAATAGATTTGTTTATCCTTCCTTAACATGACAGATTTAAAAGAGAATTCCTCTAAATGTTTATAAAAATCCAGTTGCAAAAAAAGTGGCTGTCTATTCATCAACACTGTTGTCCAACGATGGATCAAAGATTGTAAACAATTGTCATATTCTGTCATACGCTTTGCTTCTGTTGTCCACACGTTAACTGGCATGTGCCCTTGTAAAAAAGAAGTGTGATTAATTGAAAATTAGGAATGTGAACTTGAGTATACTTTAGAAAATTAAAATTCCGTATATGCACTTCTCAATATTAATGAAATAAAAGGCCACTTAAATGTCCTGTTTCTTAACACATTTAAGTAATTTAGTTTTTATATAAGTGCATTTTCTAAAATGACATTTTAAATCATTATGTTTTATTAATCTTTTGTGGTGCTTTAAAGAATTACACTTGTTTTGATGTGTTGACTAGTATACTAAGTTTATTATAAGTTGAGCTGCATAATACAATTTAAACTTGTTTTTCGAAATTACATTTAAAATTAATATATTGTAAGTTGCAGCATTATCATTACAATGTGTAATTATAATTGGTTTGAATATAAAACACAGCCTTCAAGTTTCAATAGAAATGACTTTAAGCACTGTATATTTTAATTTACCATAAATGCTTGTCAGTGCATTTGTCAGAAAACTTTAACCGTATTTCAAGACAATAGATGTAATTATGAAATTCTGCAGTCGCTTCTCTATCAAAAACACAAGCCCTAAACCCAGCAAGGAGCGTTCTGAGAGAGAGAGACTTTCATTTCGCTTGTCTCTACCCATCCCTCTTCTTATTATACTTCTCCTCATTCCCTCGGCCTCTTGTTGTTTTTACAGCAAATTACATTCAATAATTGAACCCGTGTTCCCTGCATAGAGTAAGATTGAAATAAAATTGAGAGGAGATGTTTAAGATGTACCCAAATTGAGAGCTTTGGCTATTGATGTGGAACAGAGGTCGTTGAAAACATACACACACACACAAACTCACAGCCCAGTGTGTTTGTGACGGCTGGTGCAGACTGTTTCTAACTATAGATTATCTGTCAAACGGAGCTGGTATGTATGTTTGCTCATAAACCCTGAACACGCACTGCTGGGCGTCATGTTACTAGCTTACAAAAATGCGTAAACTTCCTCCGCCGTCCTTAAATTGTAAACAAAATGAAGCAAATGAGGCTCTGTGAAGAACATTTCCTGCTCTGAGATTGAGAGGAAACAATAACCCGCCTCGTGCTCCTGTGGCATTGACATCTATGTAGGAGGCCAAAAATGTCATGTTTTGTCATGATGGGGCGGCAATTGGGTGAACACAGTCAATCATACGAAAATAAACAAATGGAAATTTTGCACAGTGGGTAGTGCATGTCTTTGTGCTCATAAGGGAGACGGGTTCGAATCTGTTGGGTCATGTCCTGCTCCCACTGCTCCTCTCTCTCTCTTACACTCTTCTTGTTTTCATACCATGAAATCAAAATAGGAGTTTTGTGGCTTTTAGTCCATCTCTAAATTTGAGATCATGTTTCTAAAGGTTAAATTTATAAATATTCACAGCAGTGTTATTTAAGTATTATTTATATGCTTTTATAGTATTTATTATATATTAAGAATTGGCTTTTGTATTTTCAGTTTTCTTTTTACTTCAGATTATTTTTCTCTGCTTTTTATATCAGTAGTTTCAGTTCTATCTAACAATAACAACTTTAGTCATTACACTACCTTTTCTTTCTTTTTTTCCCAGAAAGCTTATTCATAAGCTTCTTTTCAAATATTTGGAGAATATTTTTTTTTATTTACCTTTAAATTACCGGATTTTATCAATAAATAATAAATATTTAAAAAACATTCTTCACATCTTTCAAAATAGCCCAATTTTTCATGCATTACCATGCAAGTTATTTGTCATTTGTTTGAGAGAGAGAGAGAGAGAGAGAGAGTGTGTGTGAGTGTGAGTGTGAGTGTGAGTGTGAGTGTGAGTGTGAGTGTGAGTGTGTGTTTGTGTGTATGGTGGTTTGGGGGGGGGGGTCTAACCACTTAATATTTGTGTGCAGTCTGCACTAATTGATTTTTATTTGAAAAAATTACCCCTGTTAAATGCCCCCCCCCCCACCCCCTATTCATTTTTAATGTGATTTTCTGTGTGTGTGTGTGTGTTCTGTATTGGGGATGTTCTATAGTCTCATACATATTCATAATGTGTGTCTGTGTTTGTTCTGGATTGTGGCAGATTTTTTTATATTGTTTTGACCAAAATAAAGTCCTTGTATTCCATTAATCCGTATGGGGGTCAAATTGACCCAGAGGGAAGGATTTGTGTGAGAAACGTCCTTAGTTCTTAGACCACTTCTATGAACATTCTATTTAAAATAAAAAACGTTTAAAAATGTATTTCGGGTCAGAGTGACCCGAGGGAAGAAAGTGAAAAAGGATCCCCGATTTATTTAGGCAACATTCGAAGAATATGCCTCCACCTACATTTTGCAAAACTCCAATAACTATAGGCCAAATGCAAACAATTCACAGCAGTTTCAGACTGAATGAACACCAGTTAATATTTTCTTTTCACACAAATTATGTAATATAAATTATGTAAATTATATTGCAGCGCAGATTAATGATGGATGAAGATTTTCATGTTTTTTTGCACAATACTATGTTATGAAACTATCATATTGTCACAAATTGGCCAGGCTCAAAAACCACTCGCTCCCAATTACAAATGCTTCAAAAGCACACACCTCACCTCAGTCAGTGTCTGGTCTCTCTAAGGACTATGGTAATACATCAGCTTACGAGTTTAATGAGATAAATTAATGAGTTTAATGAGTTTTTAGCGGAGGAGACGAGAGGAGGGAGGAGGGGGGAGCAGGGAAAGCAAGGGAAAACACAAAACATGGATTCAAGTGCAAATGAGTGAATTTATTATAATAGTGCAGAAAACAAACAAAGTGATAATCCAGAGTGAAGGTCATGGAACATGGGAGACGGGAGACGGGGAGCCGCGAACGAACAGACGGGAGCCGTGAAAGAACGTGTGAGCCGCGAATGAATGACAGTGGAGAGTAGTGAACTAAATAGGCAGATGATATGAGAATCAGGTGTGTCAGTGCTCAGTAACCACGGCCCCTTTCACACACACACACACACACACACACACACACACACACAGGCAGAACTAGGAGACAATGAATTCATGAACCATGACAGTTACTGCTTAGAGGTACTGTACGTGTATATTTCACTACGTGAACAATAGCGATCACAATTAATTAATGTTAACAACAGAAGGTAAAACCTCTGTAAATCACTTATAAAAGTATCACTGTGGTGAATGATGCAGCCAAACTGAGCGACGCTGAGAGAATGAATGAGTTAAGGGGTGATAAAGGGGCTGGAACCGCATGTTTTATGAGAGGCTGTCGTTAGGATATTTCCAGTTAAAATGCGCGTGATGATGCTGAGCGTTAGATCTTTTCCACACAAAAATGCGTGTGGACGAGGGAATAATTTTCTCGCACATCGATACAATGCTCATACACCGATTTGACCCTCCATGCTCGTACACCGATTTGCTCGTATACTAAGTCGCTCGCAAACCGAGGTATTACTGTACTTCCATGCTACTTCCTCGCTTCCAAGATGCTCCATTCCTACTACTTACCTCCCTCCATCATCCACTCCTGTGAAATCTCCGCTTCCACATCCCCTCTTATCACAAACATCCGTCCCTGTGAGGCTTCCACCACTTCACCCATCCTGCCATCCACAGTCTCCTGTGAGACAAAGCATCCATTAAAAGCATCATCTGATCTGTTTACTCATCCACTGAACTTTCAACTTACTTCCCAAAGTACATCTTGCTAGAGTAAATACCAGGTCTTTTGTTGGAAAGATAATTAAAAACCATAAACAATGTATGGGACAATGATGAATTTCAAAAAACATTTGAAGAAGAAACTCTTTGAGACTCTTAGAAAAACAGAAAGAAGAGACTCTTTGAAACTCTTTAAAAATGTGAAATATATGTTCTACCAATATAACCTTTATACGTGTGGAGGTGTAAATTAGGTTGACAGAGGGCTGAGGTGGAGTCAAAAGAAAAGAGGATTGGATGATATACTATTGGATACTGGAAGCTAAAGAAAAATATATATAATGTGATGTTTTGAAACAAAAGATGAGATGCATGGTGATTTGCACTCAGATGTAGAGCTGGCAATAAAGTGTTCTTCTGAGGACCTGGAAACTTCGACTCTTAGTCTTTTTTCTCTGATTGACCCAGTGAGAGAACTTGGACTCTACAGATTTGCCACAGCAGTATACACATATGAGCGCTTGAGTTAGACAAACAATGAAAAATAGTATGTCTGCTTCAGCTAATGTGTTTTATCGCACGTTTGATCTTGTTCACATTGTTAGTTTAGGTTTAGTTTAGGTTTGGGTATACAGTGGACCCTCATTTATCGCAGTTAATGTGGACCAGAACCCCCCACGATAGGTGAAAATCCACGAAGTAGGATCACCCAATCAGCTCACGGGATACATCCACTCGTGCTCTCATTCGTCGTTCTCGCGCCGGGAGCCAATCACGTGTCTTGTCTGAGTACCTGTGGGTGTGTACAAAGCTTCATTGCCGAGTTTCTCTCTTTGTCTGGCTGGGAAACCGTTTCTCTCGCATTATGATGAAACAACGCTGCTTTCCGCAATATGGTTGCCGATATGGCGGTCTTTTTTATTAAAAAAAAAAAACTTGAAAATATGATTTTGTAATTATGATTTAGTTTAATTATTAGGATTTGTGGTCTAGTTCATATATGTTAAATATGTATATTTTGCAAATGCACTTCTTGCAAGTGTAATTGTTATCCTTTAATCTATATATATATATATATATATATATATATATATATATATATATATTAGTTTACTATTTTAATATTTAATTACTGTCATTTGATTGCGGGACTTTTGGGGATGTTTAAAATTGTGCAAAACAATCCCGAACCCTGATGTGGTCTTGTTAAAAGAGCATACAAACAAGATTATTTTAATTTAATATGAATAGTTAGCATATTTCTACCTTGAAAGCGATAAAAATGTTTCTTTTGATGTTTGATGATAATGTTGCTCTGCTCTCGTTATATTTTATGTTAGTATATTCTAGGACTCTTTAAAGTATGATATTTTCATGCACCATCGTGCAGGACCACTCCTTTTAAGGTACTCCTTTCTAAAAGAAAGGCTGATGTGTAAACATAAAATAAAAGTGATGAGGCTGTTTAAGATATAGGTCTACGTCAAAACAAAAGAAAACTACTCGTCAAATCATTTCATGGGATCTCTGCTGGCAAAAACCATTCTCTCTCCATAAGAACTACATTTAGTTTATCCACTGTCCTATTACGAAAATACCAGTAAGCTTTGTTAAATCAAGATGCATTCATTTAAACCATTTAATTTTATGCATATTTCACAATTTAAGAAAGGAATGTAGATGATCCCACTACCAGATACCAGTTCTGGCCTGACAGACATCAGCTCTGTGTTTATGGCAGAGCCTCTGCAAGATAACAGCCCATCTCACTCTCATCACACAGAGATTTTAATGGCCATTGCTCACAGCGGGTGGTCTGTTGGCCTTGGACTCGAATGATGGATGAAGGAAATCATGATAACAGGAGAACAAAAGATTAAAGATGTGGTTTGGGGAATTTAAAAACATAAAAATTAAGAACAAGGATTTTTTTTCTTTTGTGTGTGTGCACTACACTCTTGGAAAAAAAGGTTTTAAAGAACCAAAAAGGTTCTATATACAGTGGAGTCCACTTATCTCGACCTCGGTTAACTCGCCAACCCTATAATGCCGATGTTTTTGAAGTGGAACCGCCAAACTCCCTATTTGTCTTAGCATTTTCTTATCGACTATGTTGCCGAACCCTAATATCTCGAGCACAAAAGAGGGACAAATTTGCCACTTCACATGGTTATCTCGTGACTAAAGATCGTACCTAGTTCACTGAGCATGCACTGAGTTTGTGTTGCACGTGGATCACGGTCCATATGGTCGCTCTGTCAGTGACGCTTCACTCACAGTGCCGCACAGCCGCAGAAGAACCCGTGGGAGTGGCGGAGGAGATGCCGATATGCAATATATAATATGCCGATTTCGGCATATTAGCTGTTGGTTATCTCGATCATCGGTTATCTCAATGCTTTTTTTATGCTGTCGAGATAGGCATGTGTGTGTGTGTGTGTGTGTGTGTTTGTGTAGAAAATTGCAGAATTATTATAGAACACTTTCATGTTTAAATTTTTTCCTAGTGATAAAGTTTGTTCCCTGTCAAGGGAACTCAACACTGCGTCGGAACGCATATGGGAACGCATTAGCGTGATTGTCTCTTGAAGCGCAATTGAAACCAGGTGTGCGAGTGCAATCACCGAGGGTGATATCATGAGCCAGGAGTATAAAGGCACGCAGTGAACTAGAAGCCTCAGCTTTAGTGTCTTCAACAGCGCTCGAAGCTAACGTGTGTGTAAAGTGCATTGCTGGCTGTAAGTTTGATTTTCACTTACCTATGTTTTGATGGCGGGTACACAGATTTCTGCGTTGTGTCACTCCTGCCGCGTTTCATCACGGGCAGTGATATACACGCTCTCTGTGTCACATGTTTGCATGCATGCTCACTGCTCGAGGGCTCTGAGTGTGCAGAGTGTTTGCGGCTGCCGCCGCGCACTCTCCGCTCTGCCTGGCAGTTTTTGAGGGAACTGCTCAGGCTCGCGGTCCTCGTGATCTCGCCCCGCTGCAGCTGAGGCTCAGCGGCGGTCGCGCTCATGAGGATCACAACTGGGTTTAACAGCGGGGTTGGAGACGGGGACGCCTTTTCTTCTCCCTTTCCTGTTAAATCTACCCTCACGCAGGACTCGGAAGCGCACCATGTGGTGACTACTTCCGACCAGGGTGAGGAAGCGTTGCTGAACTTCTCCAATTTTGAGAAATTGGAGGTGGATTTAGTCAGCATCGATGTGGATGAGGTTGAACCGCCATCAATCTCATCTGCATTTGAGGAGCTGCTTGAGGTTTTGGGCAATGGCGAGGCTGGGTCTCGAGTGACCAGCTGAGCCAAGGGACGCTCGTTCAAGGACAAGTGTTGCCTGCCGCCCGAGTACAGCCTCAGCGTCGGGATTTGTTTTTGCGTTGGGATGGGATGTACACCACATCGAGGTGTTGAGGTCATGGAAATAGCCCGCTTCTCACAGAGTGTATAGCAGCGTTGAGCCGTTAACTATACTACTCCTGTGGCCGGGTTAGGGGCGATGCCTAGAGTGGAAGTTGGCGAGTTATTTCGCGCACCATTCATCGCCGCCCCTGAAATCCCGACGCCGCCCATATCCTCGATGACGGTGGGGGATGGCCCTTTGGCAGTCGCCGAGCTGCGCAGGGCCACTGCTATCTCTCTCTGCGCCATGCTTTTTGACCGCGCTGAGAGAGAGAGAGAAAAATAAGAATATCCTCTTTATGCCCCTCTTATGCCTCCTGGCCTCTTCGGCGATGCTATCGAGATGGCAGTCGAAAGGTTTAATGAGGCTGCAAAGCGGGAGGTAGCATTCAGGAGAATTCTTCCCCGTCGCTCTCGAGTGTCTGGGACTGCGAGCCAGCCGCAGCCCAGCAGCGGCTCCTCCTACCGCGCTGCTCAGCGGCAGAGCGTTGTCACCTGACAGCCCCCTCTGTTGGGTGGCAGTACAGGTTGTCACGCTCAGCTGCAGCCTTCTGGCAGGACAGATCTGAGGGCTGTCCTCCAGGCTAGGCAGGGGCCCCCCGCTGGTCTGCCTCGAGGGGTAGATCAGTGCCCTGTAAGCGCGGTAGCAGGCTCGGTACCTCGAGGGGGCCGGGTCATGCTCATCGCAGGTAGCTACTTCCGGTTGTGCCCCACACGGGGCGCACTGGGCAGGCTGCCCCCTCTGAGGAGGGTTTTAGAGCATCTGCTCCGGAGGCTCTCTGGTGCCATCCAGGGCCCCGAGTAGAAAAACATATCTGTCCAGAGGTCAGTCTCGAGAGACTGATACCCTTAGTAGATTTCATGGTAGCGTGGTTACGTCTGCCAGGTATCTCTCAGAAGGGTCCTGCGTACCGTATCAGAATGATATGCTACTTTGTTCCGGGTCTATCCACCCGGATTTTTCGGGGGTTCTGCCTACTCTGGTGGTCCCCGAGCAGGCTCTGGTCATGGGATAGGGAGTCGACCCATTGCTGGGGAAAGAGGCCATAAGGTATGTTCCTCTCTCAGCCAGAGGTCCGGGCTTTTATAGCCGATACTTCATCGTCCCTAGAAGGGATGGAGGCTTGCGTCCTACTTTAGATCTTCGCCACTGAGATTTAGAGAGTTAACTCTGAAGCAGTTTGTAGTGCAAGCCAGGCCTGAGGACCGGCTTGTCGCGACAGATCTGAAGGACGCATATTTGCATGTCTCCATCCTTCCACAGTACCGGAAGTTCCTCAGATTCGCCTTAGGGGACAAGGCTTATCTATACCAAGTTCTTCCGTTCGGCCTAGCTTATCTCCTCACACTTTCAACAAGTGCGTGGATGCAGCTCTAGCTCCGCTCCTGGGAGTTCTGGAGTAGATGTGCTCGGCCTCCGAGGGGGCCTAGCGCATGGTATTGGTCTCACAACCGAGGTTGCTAAGACCGCTCTCCTCTCCAGAGCCGTTGTATCCCTGCCGGCTGTTTCCTGCGGGCCAGCTTGGCTTCAGGGCTCTTCTTCCCGGGAGGTTTATGTATGTATCTCTTCTACGACTGGCTCTTTCCGGCCCAGTCTCGGGAGAGCGCGGTGCGACATCGAGATGTTGTTCTCGCACACATTTAGGAGCTCGGGCTGAGACTGAATACCGGGAGGAATGTGCTCTTGCCGAGGCAGAGCACTACGTCCCTCGTGTTGTACGGGACTTTGGGTCAAACTCAGCACGGTTTCTACCCGTGCGTGTTGCCTCCACCCCGTCCTCAGTCGAGAGCATAAGGCTAGGTCGGCCACTCATGGTCAGACGCTTCTAGGAAGTGTTAAATTTTGTGGCGGCAGTTCCCAGTGCTTTCCACTAGGCCTGCGCCATCTGTGACCATTATGGTGGCTCAAAAACCAGGGGGTTTTCCTCGAGGGGCAACCTTTTCCGCTTGATCAAGGTCTCAAAGCGATGCTGCGGGTCTTGCATCAGTGGAAGAAAGCCTGGTTTCTTTCCCGAAGGCCCGTACTGGGATCACTCTGTCACCGCGTGACGCTGTTGACAGACGCCTCCCGCTCGGGTTGGGGGGTGGCCCCGAGGGGCCGCTCGACTTAGGGTCTGTGGAGCAGACTCCACCTCTCCTGGCATATAGTATGTGCCGGAAGCGTGGCTGTCCGTTTAGCACTTCAAGCTTTTCTCCCAGACCTCCTGCGGACCCAAAGGGAAACTCAGCTCCCTTCGAGCAGTTTACATCCCGGGGTCCCCAAATTCGGGGGCAGACTTCCTGTCGAGACAGGGGCTGAGGCCCGGGGAATAGGACTCCACACCGAGGTGTTGGAGCAGATGGGGGGAATTCCGGCCCGTTCCGTCTCGAGAGACGGCTCGCTGCCTGCTCTATTCCCCCCTGTTCTCCCAGCTTCTCTCTGGCTGGATGCGATACGACATGAGTAGCTGAGGCTCCTCTTGTACACCTTTCCCCGGTTGCTCTGCTCCCAGGGTTCTAGAGAAAGTTCGCCAGGACAGGGTCCGTCTCACCTTTATTGCCCCGCAGTGGCCGGGCAGGGTGTAGTTCTCGGACTTGGTGTCCCTCCTAGACGGCACTCTTTGGAGGTTTCCGTCAGAGTGGACCTTCTGTTCCAGGCTTAGGGCAGGATACTTCATCCTCGCCCGGAACTGTGGAATCTGTGGGTCTGGCCTCTGAGGTGGCCCGACTCATAGACTCAGGTCTCTCGACTGAGGTCGTTGAGACCAGTCTCCACTCTAGAGCCCCGTCCACGAAGAAGCTCTACGCTCAGAAGTGAAATATTTTCACTTCCTGGTGCAGTGACAAACATTTAGACCCAGTGACCTGCCATGTGGTATCGTCCTGGAGTTCTACAAGAAAAGTTCGCTGCCAGGTTGTCCCCCTCCACGCTTAAGGTGTACATGGCTGCCATTACGGCTTACCACGTACCCCCAAGTGGTACCCCTCGGGGTTGGGACCCCCTAGTAGTGCGTTTCCTTCGTGGCACTTTAAGGCTAAGGCCAGCAGTACGCTCTCGGGCTGGGACCTGTCTTTTCCAGACCTGGATATGTTCCTAAAGTGCGTTCGAGCCCGGCTCGTCACACTATACTGCAGGCCTTATGTCTTCCCCTCCAGTCGTGACCAGGAGTCCAAGAACAAGGTCTGTCCAGTGTGAGCACTGGACACCTACGTCCGCAGAGCGGTTTCATTACGTAGGTCAGACCTACTCTTTGTATGCTTCGGGGCTCCTAAGGGAGCTCCAGCGTCAGAACTATCTTTGAGCAGGTGGATAGTCGAGGCTATCTCACTGACTTATGGCTCGGCGGGTCAGCAGTTCCTACTGCATGTCCACGCCCACTCTACCGGAGCATGGCTACCTCTAAAAGCTTTTGCGCAGGGGCTCCCCTTGCTGATACTTGTGATGCGGCTGGCTGGTCCTCACCGCATACTCTTATTAGGTTCTACCAGTTAGACCTTAACCCCGCTTTGGGAACCTTGGCCCTTTCGTAGTGAGCTACGTTAGCTTGGCGTACTCCGTTCGCTGAGGCGGCGTGGGTATTCTCGTTCCCATATGCGTTCCGACGCAGTGTTGAGTTCCCTTGACAGGGAACGTCTCAGGTTACTTACGTAACCCTAGTTCCCTTAGAGGGAACGAGACACTGCGTCTCGTAGCCTCAGCTCCATCGCACGCCGGCTGTTTCAGACACTAGTTAAGCTGAGGCTTCTAGTTCACTGCGTGCCTTTATACTCCTGGCTCATGATATCACCCTCGGTGATTGCACTCGCACACCTGGTTTCAATTGCGCTTCAAGAGACAATCACGCTAATGCGTTCCCATATGCGTTCCGACGCAGTGTCTCGTTCCCTCTAAGGGAACTAGGGTTACGTAAGTAACCTGAGACGTTTATGAGCTGTTTAATATATCAAATGTAATGGGGGAAAAAATCTATTAAAGCTACATCTATAAAATGATCCCATTATGGGAAACCCTAAAAGATTTATATCTATGAAGAGCCTGACAAAACCTGCCGTGTTGTTGTCTGGTCGTGGTTTTGTGCTCTAATCTAGTCAAGTCAGGCAAGTTCAGTTTAGTTTTGCTTTTTTTTTTCCCCCTCAGGGTGGTTTTCATTGTAATAAAATCCCCAATCTACTGCATCCCTAAGTCTTCGCCTCATCCCCTACAACATACCTGACACAGGTGGTACAAATAAGAGTTTTTTAAGTTCATGTTATGTGCTTTGAGACGTGAGGTAATTTAAGGCTCTCTCTCGTGACTCTTTGCAGACTCTGCTGTGAGTGTTCTGGAGGAAGTGTGGGCTTTGGAGACGCTCTGAAGGGATGGAGGGATCATATGCTTTTAAAGCTAGCATGCTATTGCTAACCTCTCTGAAATTGCCTACTCTACCTTTAAGTGTCTTTTAAGGTGTATAATTTCTGTAAAAAGTACTCTTTTAAAAAGAAATGCTAAATTGAACTTCTTGTTCACAAGAGTGATTCTGTGCCAGCCAACCTATACAATTCAAACACTGCACAAGTACATACACAATCTCAAAGCTAGCAGACTAAAAGTCTTAAACCCACAGTTTGCTTTCATAGGGATTTTACCAGATTTGGCTTCTACAAGAACACAGAATGATTTAGGTTGTAGAGACAGAAGAAGAAGAGAGAGAAAATGCCTGTGCTGCAGTATTAGTAAAGCATAACGGAGACAGTGAAAGGAGAAAGAGAGAAAGAGAGAGAGAGGTGAAAAGTGAGAGGATTATTTGGGATTTTGCTGAGAAGAGAAGTGTTGGAGATTTCAGTAATGAGAAATTTGAGTATTTGTGCGTGTAAAAATATGAAAGTATTAGTTTGCCTGCAAGGATTATCCAACATTTATGTGTTTGTGTGTTTGTGTGTGTGCGTGTGCTTGTGTGCGTGCGTGTGTGTATGTGTGATCATAATGTAGGCGGCAGATCTGCTCACATCTGCAGCCAATCAACCTCTATACCGTAAACTAAACCAGGAAATCACAAACAATAGGAGACTGGGCTACTGCCAAACCTAGTGTGTGTGTGTGCCTTGTACAATACAGTGCCCAGTTATTCATGAGTAATAAAATGTACCATGTGCAAATTTTACAAAGATGTTATTCTGGGCCTTTTCAGGGAATTTCTCATCTCTAAGAAATCTCTAACTTTGAGGAGTAC
This sequence comes from Rhodeus uyekii, assembly GCA_037043235.1. Classification (NCBI taxonomy): domain Eukaryota; kingdom Metazoa; phylum Chordata; class Actinopteri; order Cypriniformes; family Acheilognathidae; genus Rhodeus; species Rhodeus uyekii. The sequence goes on from JAWRVZ010000082.1 coordinate 1,812,401, forward strand.
GGTAATTGTTGAACATTTGACCAATTACAATTTAAGTTTTGTGATTTAGGGTTGTTTGAAAACACTGCTGTACAATTATAACTGTTTTTGTACACAGACGTTTTTTAGAACGGCTTTATTTGTATTACAGACTTTGTTGTGGCTTTGTTTGGGTGGCGGGGGTGGGTGGTGATTTTTCAAGCTTTAATTTGCAGGGGTCAGCAGGGGAGTCAGACCCCCCAAAACTTTACGGAAAACTTTGCTGCAACTGTTAAACCCCTTCAAACAGCCATGGCCCTGAGATGATTACGTAATGCATGTGTATGCTTTGGAGATTCCCCATCTTTGCCGTGGATATAATTTCTTCACTCCGACATGAGAAAAACCTGAATACACTTGATTCCGAATTGCAGAGCTGTTCAAAACACATTCGTATTCCTACGATGGTTTCTTTTCTCTTTTCTCTTCTCTTCTTCAGGAACACTTTACAAATAAGGCTTACTGTATTTTCCAGCATATAACCCATAGATGCAGATAATCCGCTCCCTCATATAGCACACGGTTTTTGGGGTTTGTGTTTTGTGCGGCGTAACCCGCACCTTTATATAACCCGCACCCATAGATTGATGAACTTTTTTGTGTAAGTTCACATTTCGAATGTTGCTCGCATGACGTCAATTATCCATAACTGTTCAGGCTTGGTACACAGTGCGTGTGCGCGAAATTCAAACAATAAGAGAACAAACACAAGTCAGAATCAGAACAAAAGGTAAAAGCAGTCTCTCCCGCTGTGCAGCAGCTCGTCCCTTAAGAAACGATTCTACAGGTGTTGATCATCGGATGAGATGAGAAGAGCCCGCCCTCATGGCAGCACAGCCAATCACGTCTTCTTGCATGATTGACATGTCAGACAGCCAATCAGTGCCAGCTGTCAGAGTGATAGTACAAGCGCCAGAGACAACAACCCTCGCAAAAAAGAAAAACAGAAAGAAAATACAGCAAAACAAACTTATGTCCTTAGGGACATAACAAATATATTAAAATATTATTATGTGTAAAAAATGTGTGATATAGCCCTCACCCTTATATAACCCGCACCCCCCTGCAGGGTTTGTAAAATCTGGTATAACCCATGGGTTGTATGCAGGAAAATATGGTAATTTGTTAACCATATTAGTTAATATGAAAAATACTTCTACAGCATTTATTTAATCTTAGTCAATGGTAAATTTTGTATTTGTTAATGCACTTGAAACTTACATGAAAAAGCAATGAACAATTTGATTTTGACTTAGTGTCACATATAGCCTCTTTTGGGTTCATTTTCTCTGTTCATGTATTATCTTTCCTGCCAGATTTCCTAGATGGTTTCCTCGTTTGTTGATTAGCTAATTATCCCACATCTGTTTCTGTTCTTCCAATTATCTCCATGTTATTTTATCACAACTAAAGATATATCACCTCCACAATCACCTATATGCTTCTTATAACAATTCCTATTTCAAAAACTATTTTGTTTTCTTTTATAACAATTCACTTCTGTTCTAACTTGAGCACTAATTTAATAAAAATTGGGATTGTGTATAGAAAATACAGTTCTATGATAGACTGCTTGCGATGTGTCACTTTGAATAAAAGCATCAGCTAAATTAATAAATGTAAAGTAACGTAAATGTACAGTTCTTGGCCAAAATAAACTGAAATATGGATCAGACTTCATGCTCATAATCAAAAGTATGACCTCATGCAAAAATAAGCTTCTCTCTCTATCTCAGGAGACCTGCTGACCTCCCATTGTGTGTGTGTAAGGTTTAATTGACAGTCATTAAAGAATCTATTGTTTCTGCTTAGTTGTTGACATAGAAAATATCCCAGTAGAGGAAGAGAGTGGGAAATGTGGGCTGCAGGGAGAGTAGTAGTGCAATGTTCAAAAGTGATATTTCTACCTTTAATATCGTTTACTTTTCCAGCTGCCTCGGGAGCCTGTCATGTCTTCATGATTAACATTTTAAGTCACAATCTGTTGCTAAAAACATAAATTACACTACAAGAACAAAGCCTGTCTTTATCACACACAAGAATAATTGCATAAAGTCGGTACATGAAATATGATGTGCTGTACAACTGAACAGAAATCACCCCTGCAGGCAATGTCATATTTGGCTTCAAAATCTATCAAACATATATTGAGATCTGTTTTCAATAACTGTACATATGAAAGTCTCCACAGGTCCTGTTCTATACCCTGCTGGAAACACCAGCTAAAAGATTCTAGCTTCTTACGGTAGCTTGTTTAAAGTATTTTTAGCTGGTATTCCAAGAAAAATGATTGTATTGGACTTGAGACTTGAAAAGTTACATCTCCTTAGGCAAGCTATCATGTTCCCAAAACCACCCTGACCACCTAACACACATAATGGCTTTAATGGGTATGGGCTGGGTTTCCCTAAAGCATCATAAGCCAATGGCCTCTACGATCAACTTAGGCTTACAATGCTTTTAGGAAACATGGCCATGGTTATGAAGCACATGTCAGGTAGGATATGGTATTAGCATGGAACATACAGTACATTTGTATTCATATTTATAAAATTAGCAGATGCTTTTTTCCTAAAGCGACTTGCAAAAGAGGAACATAAGCAATTTGTCACAGAGCCAATAATATTCAAAAAGTACACCAGCTATAAGCGAAGAGAAGGAAAAGAGAAGGAAAATACCCTTGCTTATGTGGTTGTAGAAGAGGTATGTCTTCAAGTTTAAGTTGAGGTGATGTGTGCATGTGCGTACATCCACAGACATAGCCAACTTATGTCAACTTTGTGAGTTTTTGTCATAACCTTGTGTGTGTGTATTTCACAGTTTAAGCGCAATAAGATTTGAAAGCGAACATACAGTAGTTTAATCCTCACTGGACGCTTCATTTGATATCCAGTTTTTTGTGTGTGTATTTCAGGTGTGAGCACTCAAAAAAACATATGTCAGAAGCTTAGACTGATATGGCTATAAAACACATGCACACTATAAACTTTCATGATGATGCAGGACTGCAATGTCAAATGAACGTGAGCATGATAGAGATGATAATCAAAACCAAAAAGTTTTGCTAGTTTTTGTCAGAGTAAGAAAGTGGGGTGAGGATGCAGCAGCTCATTTGCATTTAAAAATACATGATTCCCCTCAAAAATGGGCATTTTGAACTGAAACTTCACAGACACATTCTGGAGACTCCTGAGACTTATATAATATCTTGTAAAAAGGGGCATAATAGATCTCCTTTAACTGATGTGGAGTGTCCACTTTTGAAGCCAGACGTATATCCTTCTGTGAGTGAAAAACAGAGCTAAATTAAAACTCTTTCAGAAGAAAAGGAAGGAGAGAGACTGGTAGTTTCATCTGCTGTAGGATTGAGTGTTGATTTTTTTGGTCTGATTAAACGCGGTGGGAAAGCTGGCAGTAGTGTGAGAGGTGTTGACAATGTGAGTGAGAGCTGGTAGCAGTGTTATGGAAATCTCCTGTAAGGAGTTGGGACGGGATCGGGTCTGAGTGGCAGGTTGTAGGATGGCTGACACAGAGAACTTTGGAGACCTTGTGTTCTCAGTGAGGACACAGAAAGAAGAGTGAAATGTGTGTGCTGTGGGTGAAGGCTTTAGAGAACTGTTTGATGTGGATTGCCGCCTTATCAGTGAAATAGGTGGAAAAGTCATCAGCAGTCGGAATAAGTGGGAGGAGGTGGAGGAGCACAGCTTAGAGAGGAGAATGTTGTGAATAGTCTGATAGTCTGAGGTTGTCTGAGGTGTTTTGGGTCGTAAGACAGCTCGGTTCTATAGTCACGAAGGCCATCTTTGAGTCAAGGTCTGGAGTGTGTCGTACAGTATGTGCTGGACTGGAGGTGAGAAAACAGATATTATAAAGGCAGAGCAAGAAGAAAATATCAGTATAGATACACTGACATCAAAAGATATGGTTAGTAGAGGGATGGGATGCAGACACAGTCTGGATTCAGGCACTATTACAGCAAAGAAACTCCACTCGTTAAAATGACAAATTCCTTATTTCTTACCTAGACTCAGTACTAGCTTTACTTGATCTTAGCGTTTGACACCATAGATCATGACACTCTTAGTTCGATTAGAAAAGTACACTGGTAATCAAGGACAGGTATTAGGGTGGTTGAGTTCGTACCTGTCAACCTTGGTCCTGTCTGTATCTGTCTTCTTTGTAATTTCCTGTCTGTAAGGTCATGGTTTCACTTCCTGTTGTCCCTTCCCTGTCAGTAAGCTCATAGGTTCACTTCCTGTTGTCACTTCCTGTCTATCGTGTCAACACTTCCTGTTCACTTCCGGGCCCTTCTAGATCCTTCCACGCCTGTCTTGTATCACTTATCTCATCAGTGTCCTCAGGTGTGTCTCATGTCCCTGTCTTTATAAGCCTTCCTGTGTTTCTTGGTCTTTGTCAGTTGTTGATGTTATGTCTTGATCCTATTTCCTGCCGCTGTAAGGTAGGTAGGTAGGTAGGTAGGTAGGTGTAGGTGTAGGTGTAGGTGTAGGTGTGTTTGTTCTCTCTCCAAGTGTTTCTAGTTTCCAGATTTTGCACTATCATGTGCCGTTTAAGTTATATTTAAAGTGTTTTGTTTCTCGAGTTGGAATAAAGTTTTTTTCTGTTTGGTTCTCCACATCCCACATGTTCCTCCTTAAGTGTGACAGTACATTTCTAACTGTTACAATTTTGTTTATTTAAACAGGGAACTATCCAAGTTAACATCAGTAAATTATGGCATGCCACAAGGGTCTGTTTTAGGCACGTTGCTATTTTCAATATACATGTTGTCAGGGTTTGGGGATGAAGGAAGCATGAGGACTCAATTGCAGAAGGGAAAGGGCTTTATTAATAATAAAATAAAACAAAAATACAACCAAAAACTACCCCGAGGGGGAAAAACAGACTTGACTTGACATCAGACAACAACAATTTGACAATCCAGCACAGGACAACAAACAGAGGGAGAATAAACAAGGAACAAGTAGGGCAGGTAGCGAGGGAGGACAGGTGGGCCAAATCAAACCAATAACGAGGAAACAAGATGGGTGGTGTTACACAATAGACAGAAGAGCACATGGCACAAGAAACACACGTGACAAGCCACATGCTCACACCGAACATGATATAAACACGTCATGAGAACTCATAAGCTGTGTGTCCACACAAAACAAGACAACATGAAAGCTCACAGCCAGTGAAAACAAGCTGACATGACAAAACATGACATGAAAGCAGACCAAACCAGACCAAAGTGACAGAACCCTAACATCCTAACACATGTGGCCTCTTGGTGATATTATTCGAAAACATGGAATGTTTTATCATCTCTACACTGATTATCTATTAAGTTCTGTATCAATTGCACAGCATTTCTACTGATCTATAAGGGCCTAAATGGTTCATCTGCTGTGTATTTAACTGATCTTCTATTGCCCTACAATCCATTACACTCTTTTAGGTAAAAAACAACCAAAAAAACAACACTTTTGGTAGCAAGTTAGCTAGGACTGTGGTCCCCTAACCCCCACTATGCACTACTACCAAATCTTCTTTATAATCGCTACGAAATATTGTATATAATATTGTAATATATTGTAATGTTCAGTTGTATTATCTTAGAACATGAAGTTAGAGAAATGTAATGGGGAAAAAACGTGGATGTCAGTGATAGTTATGTGTGAGCATGAGGTCTAGCCGACTGACTGTTTTGTGTGTCGCAGGGTTTGCAAAATCAAATGAGGCCAGAAGAGTTAGGAAGTCAGCCACTTGAGGTTTGTCTCGGTGGAAGGTGAATGAAGTCACCAAAAGACTGCTGTTTCATCCTTTGGGAAAGAACTAACCACATGTCTAGCTCTTCCAGCAAGTTGCCCAGTTGACCTAGAGGACAATAGATATGAATAACATGAATTTTGGCAGTATTAGTAACAGTAATAGCATGATATTCAATCGATGTGTAAGTGCAGAGAGAAAACAGATGAGTGAATTTGCAAGTGTTGTTCTGTGTTTCAGTCGAAGGCAATAACTCAGGTTGATAGCTTATGACATAGAAAAGAATAATTAGGACTAATTATGTGCTTGAATGTGAGAGGGAGTTACACTTCACTTAGGGGTAAAAAGAAGTTCAAAATGCCTGAGCTCACTTTCTTATCAATAACAAAATAAACAAGAATGACATCTGAGAAAACAGCAGTTAAGAAAGTAGCTTATCACAGCGATGTGGATATGTTTACACCATCTCTGCAATTTGGCACTCCAGTCAGGTCATATCATGCTCATTTATATAGCACCTTATACAACAGAGTGTTGTAAAACAAGCAGCTTTACAGTATTAAACAATGTCCCTTTCAGTTAGAATGATATCTTCCATCTCTCAAGTGTGTTCATGCTTTACTTGTGTCTGACCTCGATGGACTGAACAGAAGAAATGAACAGGAGAAGATTATCTCAAAGAAGCTGGAGCATGAGTGCACACCTACCTTACGTAATCACCACAGACCAAGGTGTTTACCAACTGCAAGCTGACAAGCTATTTCGTACAGCTGAAATCGAAAACAAAAAAACCTTTGTTCAAAATGACGTCAAACCAGTCTTTATGGGTTTGTTTTATTCTTTGCCACACATAACCTACATCTGAAGAATGTCTCCACTATAGCACCCTTCTTGGATTGATTTTTTCATTAAACTTGTTGCAGTGCATTTTGGGATTACCTTCTCCATGAAGGATGCAATCTTTGAAACTGGCCAAAAGAAGGTATTAGAAGGCAGCATATTTAAGCTACCTACCTTTTGGATTAGTCTTTGTGTTATAAACACTTCAAGGACAGCTTACATTGCTGGCTGTGCTGGGTCTAAATATACATGTCTCGCATAAGGAATGCAAGGAGAAATTTGTACAGCAATGGCTATCACTTTTTTAATATAGCAACATGCTCATGCAAAACTCCAATGAATTCAGTTCCAACAAGTAATTTATTCGGATAGTTTGCTGTTTTAGGCAGATCACTAGGTTTTAGAACAGAATTAACTTATCTGCACCAGTTCCACAATAATAAACAGATATACCGCATTTCCCGCATATAACCCGCGGGCGCAGATAACCCGCACCCTCATATAACCCGCATGTTTTTGGGTTTACGTTAAAAATCGTGGACACAACCCACACCTTTATATAACCCGCACCTTTGTATAACCCGCACCCATAGATTGATAAACTTTTTTGTGTAAGTTCACATTTCGATTTTTGAATGTTGCTCGCTTGACGTCACTTATCCATAACTGTTCAGGCTCGGTACACAGTGCTTGTGCACGAAATTCACACAATAAGAAAACAAACACAAGTCAGAATCAGAGCAAAAAGAAAAAGCAGTCTCTCCCGCTGTGCAGCAGCACGTCCCTAAGAAGTACATTCTAAAGGTGTTGATCATCAGATGAGATGAGAAGAGCCCGCCCTCATACAGCACAGCCAATCACATCTTCTTGCATGATTGACAGGTCAGACAGCCAATCAGCACCAGCTGTCAGTGTGATGGTACAAGCGCCAGAGACAACAACCCTCACAAGAAATAAAAACAGAAAGAAAATACTGCAAAAAACCTTATGTCCTTAGGCACGTAACAAATATGTTGAAATATTATTACATGTAAAAAAAATGATATAGCCCACACCCTTATATAACCCACCCCAACCCCCCCCCCCCCCCCCCCCCCCCCCTGCAGGGTTTGTAAAATCTGGTATAACCCGCTGGTTATATGCGGGAAAATACGGTACACTGAACCCAATTCCATACATACACACACACACACATATTTCTTTTTCTCGATTGACATTTCTATCCAAAGCATTTCACAGACCATTTATTGGAAACAGATGGCTCAGTTTGAAAAGTTCCCGGAACAGAACAGAAACATTTTATATATGATGTATAAAAATGCTGCTAAATAACGATAAACAATAATACTGTGGAGAGTTCATTTGTCTGTCTGTGTCTTCTGTGGAATTGTCACTGTAAAACTATTTGAACCCTTCGGCTCATAACTCTCCATGCATGTGTGCTGTTTCTTTTTCATCTGATCTGGCTGATGATAAAATGAGCCAAACAATCCCTTATTTTAACACTCAAGGATGGAGAGAAATATCACAGAGACATGATGTGGGCTCTTTTGAATGAACCAGTAAGAAATCTCCAGCCAGAACATTGTAGCAATCATGAAGCAACGTCCTGGTGAGTTTTTGCATTTGTAAGCACCAGTCATATTGCTTTCAGAAACATACTATATGGAAACATACTAGAGTTTGTAACCAAACCCAATGTGCCTCAGTAACTTCTTGCATCTATCTTCTTTTCCTTTGCTATACTGTAGTTTGTTTATCCTTCAGGACACACACTCAAATATGGCTGCCACCGTTTCTATTGGGAGGGAGGGGGAAAAGGAGGGGGGTTCTAGAGAAGAGGAACTATTTATCTTTAGCCCTAAACCCAAGAGAGACATTGTGTGTGTGTGTGTGTGTGTGTGTGTGTGTGTGTGTGTGTGTGTGTGTGTGTGTGTGTGTGTGTGTGTGTGTGTGTGTGTGTGTGTGTGTGTGTGTGTGTGTGTGTGTGAGTGTGTGAGTGTGTGAGTGAGTGTGTGTGTGTGTGTGAGAGAGAGAGAGAGAGAGAGAGAGAGTTTATTTGAGAATGTAAGAACTAGCGCAAAGTTGCCACCTGGTGTAGGTATGAAGGTAGTGTCATTGTTTCCTTGTTTCATTGGTTTCCCTTGGTTTCATTGGTTTTGATCATTTTTTTAATAACAAAAAAGTTATATTTTGGGGTAAATATAAAGGCCCTTTCACACTAATATTTAAACAACAAGGCTACAAATTCATGCGTGTTCAGTCGAGCTATACAAAAAGAAGAAGAAAGTTTAACACTCACTTCATCACTAAACACTACAAATCTAAAGTCATTTCTGCTTATGGTTGAACTGAATCATTGAAGGTCAGCGGCGAGTGCATCAGTCAATAAGTGAGATTAAATGCATTCAAATATTTTTTTTATTTACCAGATTTAATTATTGGAAGTTTGTGTCATATTCTGATTTTGCATTCCAATGATTTCATTCATTTTGAGGAATAATAAATCAGTTTTTGTGTAAGATTTGTAAATGTCTAGAACTACAATAATCATCATGTTCACATAGAACGACTCCTGATTTCTCTCATCATGAGGACAGGAGACACGTCAGTCAATAAATGGGAAAACAAAGTAACTTGTGTTACTTTTTTTGTAAAATATATTTTGTTGTAAATTTAAAAGAAATGCGTTACTTTACTAGTTACTTGAAAAAAGTACTACTTGTAATGCGTTTCCCCAATAATGGCAATAACTAAAAATTATACATAATTACGTGCAATTAACCCAAAACCAAACCTACAGTGAGTACATGTCGTTACTTAATATTAATACTTAAATGTATAACTTCAGTGCAATAAAGACACCTTAAAATTAAGAATAACCAAAGTGGACCTTGCAATAATTAAATTTGTATTTACTTAAGTCCATATCAAGTGGGCCAAAATCCACCCTAAATTTCAGCTAAATACATTTAATATAAATTTAAAGAACAAAGTATTTTAATTTATTTGCATTTATTAGTGTATTATTTCCTTAAGTATTCTATTACTAAAGTGCTTTTTCATAGAGACAGTCTTTTCTGAGAAGAAACAATCAAGACTTTTTACTTGCCATTTAATCTCACTTCTCTCCAAAAGAAAAAAGCAACATATTAAAGATCTCTTCTGAGATTGTACTTCTTTTATACAGGATGTTTGACTATTTTAATTTCTATATCTGTGCTCAGAAATCGTGGAAAAACAAGAACCCTCAGGTGATTGAGTCAAAGAGAGGAAGTGTCTCTGTGTTCACAGACTGATGAATAATTGTATGTAGCTCCACATTCACCTCTCTCCCCCTGCGCCTTTCTATTGTGTGCTTTTCTGCTGAGTGCTAGAACTGCAAAAATATCTGTGACACTTCTCTCTGTGGGAAACGCACCAAGGCCACGACCATTTATCAGCCCATCCCACATTTACTGTATGTGTGTAAGTGGGTATGAATGTCAACATGCTCCATCTGGGTCACCCTATACTTAGTGCACTTGATAAGTGTGAGAGAGGGCAACGAGGAAAGAAAAAGAAAGCAAGCAAAGCAAGCAAACAGATAAACACACACCTGGATTATTGCAGGCAGATGCGTCAGACACAGTCAATGCTGGAGAGGGGGGGAAAAAAAACGAGTCTCACACCAGCCGTAGTTTGAAAACCGATTCAGTCACGCAACTTTGCCTCGAGAACTTATTACAGTCTCATAAACACATTTTTATTAGTAGAACCCATTTAAACAGGTTCATTATTAATGGGGAAACCATGGTAAAGTGATAGGCCTATAGAATGATTACCTTATTCATGTACCATGGTACTCCAAGCTACTTTAAAGGATACCATGGTATTATTATAGTACAATTTTTTGGTACATATGCCATGGTAGAAACAAGGTTGAGAAAAAATTTAATACTTAATACTGCCCTAGACTTTTTCCCAATGGAAGAGTGATGATACACTAAACAAATTATTTAAATTGCTTAAAAAATTGCTACCAATTTTAACATAAACAGTTAAACCTAATGTGATGCGACCAGGAAACCAGCAAACAGGTAAAATTTCTGTAATAGAACCAATAAAACTGAATGTGTTTTAAACACACAGCAAACAGGTTTATATTTATCATAAATAAATCACAAATTAAATATTGTCTGTTCCACAGCTAGCCAGCTTGTCATGATCCCCCGGAGTTTCAGGACTTTTATTTTGATATTCTTTTGTCTTGCTGTGCCTGTGTTCTCTGTTACTTGTTCCTGTTTCTCTAGTTAGTTACCATGACAACTAATCACCTTCACCTGTTCCTTGTTAGCCTCCAAATGAATTGATACCCTTGTTCAGTCGCTGTCTTTTACACTTCAGTTGTAAAGCTTTTACGTTTCTTATTTGCCTGGTTGGATTATTATTTATGTCTTCATGGTTGGATTATAGCCATTGTCTTCTTGTTTAGAATTTAGATGATCTTTATGTGTTCAAGGAATAAAGACTGCTTGTTTGCATATGAACAGTTTTGGTATTTGCATCAGTAACAGTGTAAAACAAAGAATGCGAATACAAACACTGTACCATGGTACCGTCCCCAAAAACAAGCTCTTACATCATTGCACTGAATGGTGTGGTCAGTGTCTGACCGGGTGCTTTCCTATAATCAAAACTTCTCTGAGTAATGACAAACACAGTCATCCTGTCAGGAGCTGTAGCGGCGGGCCGGGTGTATGCATGAGCGAGAGAAAGAGAATATATGTGTGTGTGTGTGGAAAATAGTACATCAGCAACCACAAACCTGACCCTGCCAGACAATTAAGGTCACTCCGAGTGCCAGTCGCCAAAATGGGAGGAAGAGACAGCCTTTCATTCCTATTCTGTCCGTTCTCTTGTGTTTTATTCCTCTGAGTGAAGGCCTTCCTGACCTCTGTATGCAGGAACAAGTGGTAAGGAAGTCTAAGCTACTATATGAGCACTGTAGTGCCTCACACACACACAGACACACACACACATTCAGCATTGGACTGATGACATATTCTGTCCTGGTTTGTACTTCTTGTACATTTACATACAATGTCATGTTTCGGACACTTCAATCACACTAAAACATGTGTGAATGTCAAATTGTATTTATAGTTTTGGTCCAAACCTTACATTTTGATGTATTAACTGTAATTATTCATTAAAAATATTAAAACTGTCACTCAATATAGATCAATATAATAATGTTTTGCATTAACTTTCACTCTAATCAAAGCTAAATCAACTCTTTTATGAACAAAGACTTTTCACTTATGTTAAAGATTAAAAAAAAAATTCTGTTCATCAATGCTTAATGCATAATTCATTAATGCTTAAGATTGTACTTACTCTAAATATAACCAACATAAGAAGATTATGTCTTTTTAAAATATGCATCATATAGTCTATGTATTAAATAAATGAATAAACAAATAAATAAAAGCCACAATAAAGCCAACAGTAATAACTATCAACACTCTGGTGTCAGGTGAAAATACTATTTAGACAATATATATATATAATTTTTTTTTCTTTTCTTTTTGTTTTATCCATCCAATGTGCACACACATACACAAGACTCACGATTCAAATCCACAACCTTCAGGTTACAAGTCCAACTCTCTAACCACTGCCCCACTTTTCACTTTTTGTGGCCACTGAACCTTCATCCGTATTTATGTATTTAGCTTGGTCCAAAGAGTTTCCGGGTCTCCGGCACACAATGTAATCTTAATGATTAATGAACAATAGTTAGAAAATACTTATGACTGTTCACATAAAATGTTTCTATCAGGTCAGCGAGGTTATCTGAGCAATGATGGGAAAAGGTCAAAGGTTACATTACACAGTAACAGGCTGAGAGTTCAGTGAACAAGGACAGTACAGTATCTATCTATCTATCTATCTATCTATCTATCTATCTATCTATCTATCTATCTATCTATCTATCTATCCATCTGTCTATCCGTCTATCCATCCATCCATCCGTCTATGGATGGATATATATATATATATACATACACACACACACACACACATTTATTAGTAACAAGTAAGTAATTAAGTATGTAATTATTTATTTAACAGCTGGTGAATACAAATTGTTTAAAAAATATATAGGATGAATGAGAAAACATTTCTAATCACTTCTTAAATGCTAATAATTGTTTATCTTATTGGTAGTTTTTCCAAATAAGGTTGCAAAAAATAGAAATAAGTTGTGACATTATAAAAAAAACAACGATTAGGACGATTATAAAATGTGATTTATTCAGATTGAGAAGGAAAAGAGGGAAGATATTAATGATGTGTATATAGAAAACACTCCTCTATGTATTTATTTAACTTGTAAACTCTTAAAAAGTGTTGTGTGAAGGGTTATTATAGTTATATATCATCATTATTATTGCATGTCCGTTTAAAGTTTTAGGTTGTGCACATGTCACACAAGACGGCTCTGAATTTATTTAAGGGGAAGTACCAAGGTACCGTACAACACATCAGATCAGAGAGTGACAGACAATAATACTGTGGCATTGTGATAAATACTATGGTACTGACTTATTACCATATTCATTTAACATGATATTTTACATCCAAAACCATCCAAAGATTTACCATGTCACCATGTTCAAACAGAACAGTATCATGGTAATATGTTAGTACCATGTTCAACTGGCCAGTGTTTCAACTGTCCACTAGGTGCCACCCGTTCACCACATCAAAAGCACTTGGCAGGGCGTTCACTGTTATTTGAGAATGAAAGTATAAAAGGTTTCTGTCAGTTAAACATGATTTACATGTGTCCGTGTCATATGCTGAAGAGGCCCATGAAGGTAGCGTGAGCCGTGAGGATGAGCTCTGCAGATTTGCGGGGAACAGAGAGCTGAAGGGTGGATCCAGACTCCAGGAAATAAATTCCTGTGACAGAAACACATACTTCATAATCAGGCACAGAGTAAATATTTAGCAAATACTTCAAGGCTTGAACTACTACAACAGATGTAATAAGAGATCTCACCTTCATCAATCAAGCAATTCAGACTAAAACTAGAGTCAACAGAAGAACTGCAGCAACTTCTCCAGTCACCACAACATATCTAATAACTCATCATCATAACTCATCATCAAGCATGAATGAAAATAGATATATAGATAATAGATATCCCAATAATTCCCCAATTGATTAATCACAGCACATTACATTTTTCTTAAACTTTATGTTTAAATGTATTAACTATGACTAATTTGCATACATCTGGACAGAAGTGTGAAACATAAATCACGTGAGCCAACTCATTATACATAATGATACGTGAAAGAAGTATTTTCAAACAAGTATTTAATCATATGTCAGCATAAACATACATTTCTAGACAGGTAATGAACATAATCTAGCTTTTAAAACTATATATTGTAATTAAAATTGTGTGTAATATGTTTAATAACACTTTAAAGTGTATTTTGGATGCTCTCTTTCTACTAGTGTAAAGAAAATGAGTTATGATGGAAAATAGCTTAAAATCTCAAAATTGACCAGTGATTTCAAATTGACATGTTCTGAAAAATATTATTGGTCTTCTTTTTAACACAGATGGCAGTGGCATTATCCTTTTTCAAGTGGTGTAATACCTTGAGATACGAGCGTCCCAACATACGAGTATTCCGAGATACGAGCAAGCCTTCAAGTAATTTTTTTGCTTTGAAATACGAGTAAAGATTTGAGATACGAGCACGCTTACAGACACTCAGAGCAGCCCACGCGCCTCACTCGTTCACTTTACGTGTTCGTTGACTTCCTTACGCATCTCCCGCAAGTCTTCCTGTAGTGTATTTTATATACATTTATGGGGTAATTGCTTATGATCTCCACTAGAGGGCCACCTTTTTTTACAGTGGTGGTTACCGGGGGCGACGAGTGATTCACACAGTATTAAACTGGAAGCAGCATGAGTTATGTGTGTTCAATAATAATAAATATGAGGTTCTGAGGGATACATTACACTCATTACACTCTATCCAATACACTACATGGGAAGAAACACTATACTTCCGTATTGTGTTTGCATTAACTACGTAATTTACGTAATCTACTCCTAATCTAATCCTTCTCCTCCTCTGCTCAAGTATAGCACTGTATCGTCTGTCTTGAAGGTAAGAACTCATAATTAAAACAGCATTTTATTTTATTTTACAGGAATCCTTATACAGTAGTACCTCAAGATACGAAATGCTCAACTTACGAAAAATCCAAGTTACGAAAACAAAGTTTTAATTTTACTGCTCTACACACGTAAAGTTTTCAAGATACGAAAGGTTTCTGAAAGTCCGAGATTCGCCCCATAACAATTTTGAAACTTGCGCCGCACACCGTCATCTTAGTTATAGTAGACTCGCCACCATCCTCCTGCTCTCCCATTGGATCCTGATGCTAGCCAAGCCATGAGATCCTTCTCTCTAATTGGACAGCATCCCTCCCATCATGCATCTTCTATACGTACGTGCTGGCGTGTTTTAGCTCAGCCACTCTGCACCCGAAACTTTACTTTATCTGCCGTTTGTCCTCCTCTGCCGCCACTTTCGGAGATAGCCTCACTCGAAAGGTAAGCTTCGATATTTTACGTTATTTCATTGTTTATAGGTCAATTTAGCTTTATTATGAAATTTAATGGGGTGGTTTTGGAGGGCTTGGAACGGATTAGCCATTTTACATGTAAAATGTGTTCCAAGATACGAAAAACTCATTATACGAAGGCCGCCTCGGAACGGATTAATTTCGTATCTCGAGGTACCACTGTATATTGTAATTTTTGTGTGTGTGTATGTCTCTATAGAAATTAAAAACATGTTTTTTTTTCATTGTTATTAGGGTTAAGGGAGTTTTTTAGAGGGCCGGAACGGATTAATTTTTTTTCTGTTATTTCTAATGGGAAAAAATGATTTGAGATACGAGCAACTTGAGGCATTACTGTAATGGTTTAATCTTTCAGCATTTTTGAGGGAAGTTTTTCTGACTTGCCCTCATCAATCTCAATAGACTTTGTTATGGGAAGATAATCACATTGATCATGTTTGCAGAATCTCTGTTTCGGCACAAAGTACAAAAACGTGATGATTTTGTTATTTAAAATGTACAAAGATTCTGATGCAGTGTTTGAAATCGCCTCCTATACCCTCATTCACTCTTCTTACTCCACTAATATGGTTCACTTGAAGGAGTGAATAAAAACGGTTTGTGCTGTGGTTTAATAAACTGAAACTTAGAGAACTGACAGTTCCAGTAGTAATGAAAATATTTATATTGAACTCTGTTATGGAAACCAGCATAATAATCAATTAAGAATGAATTTATACCTGTCTGGTGTTACACTGCACCCACATTGAACCAGCGGTTTGGAAAATGGATGGATGGAGGATTCAGTTGCGAGTGTCATCTTCCGTTGAGATGTGGGAATTTATTCAGTGCGACACGCACAGTGCATTATGGGTATTATCTAGTGGTTGAACGCACATCAGTTGTAAACTCATTATTGTGGTGCATTATGGGATTGAATGAGTGCACTCAATAGTGTCCACTATGGTTTCAGACATCACTGTAAATGGTGATTCTCTATTCAAGGGTATAGCGGGGATTTCAGACACAGCGTTAGTGTAGTGCAAGAGTACATTTCTTTACTTTGTTGTCTTGATAACTCACCTGCAGAGTAGCAAGTGTTGAGGGGCTGGCTGACGTTACTGGGCATGCTTTTTAGACACTTCATCAGCTTAGTCTCCGCCCCTTTCAGCCTTTTGGTGATCACATGACCCATCACCCAGGTGGGATCTTTATACAGAACCTGCAGCGAGCAAAAGAATAAACCCAAATTCAATTTCACTGAGCAGCAGAATTTAACTCTAAACATGAATTATCTACAAACAAATATTCATCTTTGAAGCCATTTAGATGAGATGAATTTCAACTAAAAGTCATCTATTTACATTACAACAGTGTTTTGGGGCTTGAATATGCAAACTTTTTAAAGTGGGCTTCAATGTGCAAGTTTTTTAAATTTGTCTTTGTGTAAATTACAAAAACGTGAATTTGTGACCAAAACTGTGACATTCTGTGCATACAAATTACATGTTCAGTCTCTAGGCGCATAGTGTTTTTTTGCAAAGTGACATCGCCAACTACTGGCTGGCAGCAGAATACAGCGATTTCAGTCGTTTTCATGGATCCGTGTGAACGTGGTTCAAAAGCAAAGGAAAAACTTTTACATTTTTAGTATAAAGTAGATGCTTTAATAGCATTTAATAATAATGAGCGTTTATGCTGGGATGTGTAGGTTGTACTGGCTTTAGCGGGACAGTATGGAAGCCTGTTTCCTCCACAGAATTAAAAAAAAACTTTTTATCTCACAATTCTGATGTTTTTCCTCACAATTTTATACAGTTTATATCACACAATTCTGACTTTATAATTTGCAATTGTGAGTTCATATCTCACAATTCTGACATAAATTGTTTAATTTTAAATTGTTTTATTCCATGGTGGAAACAAACTTCCATAGGACAAACCATTAATGTTATGGGTGGGAGAGGGAGCAATTAGAATGTAACATATATTTTTGATACATTCGGGAAAAATGTGTCTATTTAGAACTTTACTTTCTTTTGATTCCACAAAACTGACACATTTAAGTAACCAGATTTGTTTTACTGTTTTTGAGTTTGAGGAACTTAAATCTATATGAACTTTTTTATCAGCTTTCTTTATGTTGGTGATCACAGAACAAGGGATATTTGAAAGGTCAGCCCTAACCCTGAAAGGTCAAAGATTGGATAATAATAGCTTTAAAACTATTTAAATAATTTTCATCTGTCATTTATTTCATTTTCATTTATTTAATGTCTTCATTAAATTATAGACATTAAATAAATGGTTATAAAAATAGCTTTTGTGTTTGGAATAACAAAATGATAATACAATTTTCAATTTCATCTATTTCATTTTTCAGCACAGAGCAGCCATATTAATTTACAAAGGATGCAGACACTTAAAGGCTTCTTGTCAAATTAAAAGACTAAAGAACTAGACTTTACTGTGATCCATGCATTTTACCATATATCTAGTGTAGGTCTTATAAGAGGATTATAAGTGCATTTACTGAAAGCCACTAAAGAAAGTATAACCAAGTTTATTAAATTCATTCACAATATGCACACATTCATTCTTAATCTTATGCCTAATATGCTGAAAACATCTCCAGGTGAGTTGTTTGCATTCCTGGACAGTGCAATTCCTACGGTTTTTGGCCGTTAGAACGGAGCGTAATGCTAGAATTCACGCTCAGCTTCAGTTAACAGTAATGGTAATGCTCGCCCTCTGCTGATCAACACACATCCACTGCACTTCAAAAGAAATGGCAAGGAGAAGCTCAACTGTGCTTGCATGACATGTGAGAACCACTGATGTTTGTTCTTGCACATCAAGCATGTCCAGTTCAGTTTCCATAAGAGAACAGAAATTTTATTTTATTTAAGTCTGTATTTTGATAATTCAGTAGCATACAATACCTACCTGACTGTAAACGAAGTAGGGACCCTCGGCCTCCACCGTTACAGTGTCACCTGACACCTGAAGCCCCGCCCCTCTGCTCTGCCCTAGTGCCCAAGACAGGACAGTGGTGTCATAATCATCTGAGAAAACACAGAGAAGAAATGAGAGAAAAACAACATCTTCATCATCATCATTACTCTCTCTCTCTCTCTCTCTCTCTCTCTGTCTCTCTCTCTCTCTTTCTCTGTCTGTCTGTCTGTCCATCTATCTATCTATCTATCTATCTATCTATCTATCTATCTATCTATCTATCTATCTATCTATCTATCTATCTATCTATCTATCCAATCAAAACTGTGTTTACAAATGACAGGTGTCAAAGGGATAGTTCAGTAAAAAATTAAAGACTCCCTATGGTGACAATCAAGTTTTTAATGCAACTTACACTGCATTCAAGGAACACATTGACATTCTAATCAGTTCTTGCTTTACCTGGGAATTGAACCCATGACCTAAGTGTTGCAAGCGCCACACTCTACTGTTTGAGATATAGGAAAGCTCTTTTAATACGCTTTAAACTTGTTTAACTTGCTTTAAGACAAACCATGTGCAAATTCATAGGTCACAACCACTGCTGAGAATGTTCTCCTTAAAACGGCAGTGAACTGAAGACATGGTTTGGAATCTATGGTGTTTGTTACATCACAAAATACCTTTTATTCAATCCCTTTAATGTGTGTGCGGACTTTAGCATATAATTAACTATGACTGTTCTGAAGCAGGGGAGTCTCAAGAGAAGACATATCCTATATATCCTGGTATTTTTTTCTGTTGATGTGAAAAATCTGCATTTTAGCAATATAGCATTCTACTCTGGTGGGCAGAGCAAATTAACCTGAAGCCAGTAAATATAAAGATTAGGGCTTTAGGCCTTAGGGCTGCTCAAAAGCAGAGTGTCGCCACCCGTCAACCCCCCCCAAAAACAGGGGTTCGGGCAGACACTCTCAAGATCTGAGGACCATCGTCGCCGCTAAGAAGGCTAAGAGAAAGAAATCCTGACACCAAGTGCGCCAGGCCCCACATCCTGGCGATCTTCCCCAGATCGGGTTGCTCTGGAGGAGTCGCCCCCTCCGAAGAGGGTCCTTGAGCATTCACCCCAGGCCTACCCAAAGTAACCGGTCCCTGGGTAGGTGCTCTGCAGATACCAGAGGCCAGCCTCGAGAGGCTGGTTCCCCTAGTAGACTTTCTGGTCACGTGTACATGCATACCAGATGTCTCTCAATGGGTCCTGCACACAATATCCCAAGGGTATTTCACAGAGCAGGCTCAGGTAATAGAACAAGAAGTACACTCTGCTGAGGAAAGGGGACATTGAACATGTACCCTTCTCGGACAGAGATTCTGGCTGTACAGCCGTCTCTTCAATGTTCCAAGTGGATGGGGGTTTGCGGCCCAGTGAGATCTCTGTCTTCTCAATCGCTCAGTAATGCACTCAATTTCGAATGCAAACACTGAAACAGATTGTGTCTCAAATCAGATCCGAGGACTGGTTTGTCACCTTCTACCTGAAGATGCTCATTCCCACATCTCCATCCAGGAAGCTTCTCAGGTTTGCCTCCAGGGGAAAGGCTTACCTGTATTAGGGACTTTCTCTTTGGCCTAGCTTTGTCACCCCGCGCTTTCACCAAAACAAAGGCATACGCGTTCAAAAGAACATCTCTCGAAGACTGGCTAATGTCCCCAGTTGCCATGATAGTGGTTCGACATCAAGATGTCGTTCTCGCACCCATGAAAGAGTTGAGGCTGAACTCAAGACGAGTGTGTCTCTTTTGGATCAGTGTCGATGTCAGCACGGCTCGCCCAGTACAATAGGCCAGGTGCCCACTGCTAGCACTCTCAGAGTGCTGGATCTCAGGGTAGCGGCTCCCAGCGTCGTACCACTCGGGTTGTTGTACCTGACACCACGGCAGTGAGCCAGAAACCGAGGGGTTATGCTATTGACGGATGCGTCCGTGAAGAGTTGGTTTCGATCCTGAGGGATCACTCCGCCCAAGCAGAGTGTCGCCAGCTGCCAACCTCACAAAAAAAAAACGGGGGGGTCAGGCTGACACTCTTAGCTGGCACCCTTTTATGATCCTGGATCACCGACCTGCAACTAACATTCACACAATCGTTCGATTGACTTCACAGTGCATATACATAACCTAAGACGTTTCTTCAGAACATCTCCTTTTGAGTTCCATGGGAGAAAGGAAGTCATACAGAATTGGAATGGTGTCAGGGTGTGTTTCATTTTGGTTGATCTATTCCCTTTAGACACTGTGGGTGTTACACTCACTGTATGACTGCGAGGACACAGGAACGAGATGGAGAAATGTGTGCGACTCTGCTAAAAGAAAGAACAATTAACATAAGATATAAGAGAGGAAGTCTGTATAAGAAAGAGAGAGAGAGTAACTCACTTTGTCGTCTTTTTCTCGGTTTCCTCTGTTCTGTCACATCTCTTTTGTCTCGGCCCCCTTCATGTCTCTGTCTCTCAGGGAATCTGTGATAACAGCTTACCTTATAACAAAATGTATTAGAAATTAAATGTCACATACTAGAGCTCAAATGATTTCGCTTCAGGGTTTTACATTGAACATAAGTTGGCAGTTATTAATTGTATCTATAATGCCAGTAATTTCCAAGAAAATATTTTCAAGCGGAAAACTCAATTGGACCCTTCCCAAACTGTTGCAAAAAAAGTCAAAAGCCTAATTCTTGCTTATTGTCCTCACAGATATTACTGGAAAAGCCCAACCCATTTGAAGGGGGGTGTGTGTCCACATAGTTTTGGTCATATTACCAAGAACTGCACAGGCCCAACAATATGCCAAATTGCCTGACATTGACCTTATAGTCTAAATTTGGTTTAATATTTTTGGAAACCAATAATTAACAAACATTTCTCATATGAAGTCGTTCACATGCTTTCCTGTATTTCAAACAGTATTGTGTTGTGCTTGCAACGGCAAGGTTGTGGGTTTGATTCCCAGGGAAAACAAGAACTGATTAGAATGTCAATGTGTTCCTTGAATGTAATGTAAGTCACGTTTGATAACAGTGCCTGCCAAATATATAAATGTAAATGTAAAATGACTGAGAGGAAATTGCTGGAAATTGTTATCATCGTTAATGTGATTTGATGTTAAACTGTTTAACATGCAATCAACAACTTATTTTTGATGTGACGCTTTTTTTGCTGTTGTGCCAGGTTCAAGATCAATGCAGGATTGTCTCAAAAAAGTAAACTGCCCAAAAATTCAAACAAAAGCCCACAAAATTCAAGATATAATCACAAAAAAGTGCTTGTTGTTTTTATTAATTATAACATAATTAAACAATATCACAAGAGAAAGAGTCAGGTTTTCATAAGAGAACATTGTAAACATGATATTGATTTTTAAACAAATGTTCAATAAACAAGTAGTTAATGTTAAATCACTTACATTTTAGACACGTTTTTGCTATTTCTGTAATGTGTTTTGATAGGTAACCGCTCTATATAGATTATTCTTATTGTTCTAACTGTGTTTATTGATTAAATATGAGACAGTAGATATGGACGTTTTAGAGGATTTTAAGGATGTTTGGTCTCGGTTTAGTTTTTCTTGACTAGCATAACTATTACTGTACCATAATGCCACTAATATTTATGGCACAATATGTATGATTTTTAGATTAAAATGACCAAAAATCACTAGAACAACATGTTATTTTTAAACTTTTGATCTCAACATTATTCATGCATCTGTAATTGTAACTTCTGTGCTTCTGCAACACAAACATGAACTTTATTGTTAGTGATTTGATAGGAAACAGCTCTATACAGTGTCTTATTATTCTAACTGTGTTTATGGATTTAATATGAGGCAGTATATATGGATGATTATAGAGGATTTTAGAGAGATTTGGTCTTGATCTCCGTTTAGTTGGTCTTAACTACAACACCAGGATAAGCAAGATGCATGTGCATGACAGTGCATTAGTAGTTTTTGTCCGTTAAGGAATATATGAACAATGAGTTTAAAGCAGTTAAAATGGCAAATCATTAAAGCACTCACCTACCCCTGGATCGCAGCACATCCCCGATGTGTCCAGAGGCCTGAACCGCTGCGTTATTTCTGCCATTTCAGCCCTAAGCATCCAGATGTGCGTCCACTGCACATACACCACACTCACACAGGTGCACACGAGAAACCACTGCAACACGAACACCAACACCCTCCACACAGGAGCAGGAAAGCTGTGGCGGATCATTGCAAACGCGGTAATATTCCCGTACTCAATTGATCCTTTAACTTTCGGTTTCGCAACTTCCATCAGACATGTGAAAGCAGTGGGAGTGGAAAACAATGAATGTGTGTATTCCCTGTATGGAGATTTCATCATACGTTAGTCAATAATAGGATCAACGAATCCAGTGAGATGCTGGGAGGCATCAGAAGAGATGAAGTGAAATAGAAAGTAAAATTCCATTGGCTTTTTTTTTTAAGGATTCATCCACGTGGAGAAAAAAAACCTTATCACGCATTTTTAAATTTTTTGAAAACATAATTGACTATTTTTACGCTTTTACCATCGTTGTGTGTGTCATCTAATTTTACCAGGACCCCTAAAATTGAAATAATAATGTTGAAGGAAATGCAGAGTGACTCGTGTTCAGTCGAGCTCAAACAAAGCTTTCAGCTGCTGCTGTTCTGAATCAGGAGAAGAAAGTTTAACACTCACTTCACCAATAATAACTAAACATCTAAAGTCATTTCTGCTTGGGGTTGAACTGAATCACTGAAGGTCAGCAGCGAGTGCATTGGTCAATAAAGTGAGATTAAATGCGTACAAATATTTGTTTCCACATATTTAATTATTGGATGTTTGAGTCATATTCTGATTTTGCATTTCATATTTTTTTGTGTGTGCAAGTGAGATTAATAAATGCTCACATTTAGTATAAATCAAGAATGATCGTCATGTCCAAACACACACACTCTCTCTCTCTCTCTCTCTCTCTCTCTCTCTCTCTCTCTCACACACACACACACTCAAACACACATAAACTCTCTCTCACACACACATACACACTCTCTCACTTTCACACACTCAAACAAACATAAACTCTCTCTCTCACACACACACACACACACACACACACATAAACTCTCTCTCTCACACACACACACACACACTCTCTCTCACACACTCAAACAAACATAAACTCTCTCTCACACACACACACATACACACACACAAACTCTCACTCTCACACACACACACACATACACACACACACACACACACACACACAAAAACTCTCTCTCACACACACACACACACACACACATACACACACACTATGACTCCTGATTTCTGAGGAGGACAAGAGAGCTGTCAGTCAATAAATTGAAAACAAAGTAACTTGTTTCTAACTTGTAAATGTATCAAACTATTGGTACATGCACATGGTATTACCATGGTATGGGTTAGTTATAGCTATAATAAATAGGCTACAAACAATACTGTAACAGCAAAAAGGCCCAACAATTACAAAAAGAAAATAGGATCACAATATTCTATTTATTATTCACTGTCGTTTATCTGTTGGATTAATCAGACACATTAAAAATCATGCAGACAATCACAAATGGCAAAACAGTATACATGCATTTCCATAAATATACATTTCATTAGTAAATAACTAAACAGAACTTTGGTCTGACTCTGAGTGCAAAGTTAACGTGCGAGTCTTTTCTCTAAGATTCATAAACCAAATGCATCAGACACTTGAAATGCTATACTAATTTTGAATAACCAGCATTATGAATTCTTCATAAACACAGCACTCTAACATTTGCAACCATAAAAAGCATTTACTACTGCATGCATACATTTCTTTAAGACTTAACAAAAGTAGCTATTAAGAGAAAAAGGTTAATCATAGAACTATGCCTAAATGGCTCAAACAGTGTAAAGCTTATTTAAAAGAACTCATGCTTCTGAAGAAGTGCCATCCCATCATCTTCGGTCCTGAGGAACACACCAGATCCCACAGGATTCACTGCATCCTCAGCCATCAGGAGCGATCTATGGGCCGTTCCTGCAACAAACGTCATCATCGGGTTTCCTCCTGGAGCGAGGTCAAGAAACTGCTCATATTCTCGAAATAAGAACTTCTGAGAGAAAAAACACAAAATAAAATGTACCTTTTCAAAATTCTTCGCAACTGCATATGCATGCGAGCTAAACTGTGACACAAAATGCATTTAATGACTATTTATTTCATATTACCGTACATGAATTCTTTTCTCACTTCAACACATCTACCGACAAAACTAGAGGCCAATTTGCATGTTTAAAAATTCTTTTCAAAACGACTGAACTTACAATTTCTCAATGCTTTTTCAAAACTCTTCACTCAGTTCTCCTTACCAACTTCCATCTATGCACAGAAATCCATTCATTTCACAACCAACATACACTAAAACTACCAAAACACTTCATACACGTCTCAAATCAGCTCATTCTGCCATAAGGGGTTGACCCAATAAACACACTGTGTCACTCATAAAACAGCAATATAATATTTCTTAACAAAACAAGAATATGATCAATGGATCATGAAAAAACATGGTCCATGTTTACACTACAGCACAAAATTATCCATGAATTTTCATGAACTTGTGTAGTTGTTCAGCATTGGCTTTCATAATATCTCATTTTTTAGATTTAAAATATATTTCAATATGGTATTCACTGTACAAATGAACTCCTTAAATTTTGTATTATTAAGCTCAAAACCTAATGCAACACTGAAAGCAGTTTGCTTCGTTTATAGTAATACGGTGTTTAAATATATATAGAATACACAAAATATTGAATGCTATCAAAATAATTGGATGTAACTGAAAACAAACAAATGTAACTGAATTGGATGTAACTGAACAATTCAGTTACAATTGGATGTAACTGAAAACAAACAAAACTGCACCCTTTCAAAATAGTTTCAAGCATGTGATGCTCCTTTAAACTCACCTGGGACAAGTAACAGGTGTGGGCAATATCAAATTTTGGCCAAGACTGTATGAGGAGTTTTGGTTAGGGATGTGCCAAACGAAGCGTCTGAAGCAGTGAAGCTTTTACATGAAACTGTGTCGGTGCTTCGAAGCTTTTGACACAGCGCTCTACTCTGCCATCTGGTGCTCAATAAAAATTCCTACACCAACTGTGTCATTCAGATGTTTTGTTCATTTGGGAAGTTTTATTTGTATATTTAATAAGTTTAATTGTATTGTGCAACTTTGTGTGTGTGTGTGTGTGTGTGTATTCCTTACAAAACAACACAAACATGCATATTGTTAAAAAACAAACTAAAAAATAAATGCACAATTATAAATGCATTTACCGCATTTTCCGCACCATAAAGCAAAAGGATTATAAGGCGCAGTCTCAATTACGGGGTCTATTTCTGTACTTAACCCATGCTAAATATGCGGTCTACAAAAAAAAAAGTTAACGGAAGCAAAACAGTAAGTTTGGTTGAACTTTATTCTACTATTTAACAATAGGCTACACTCACATTATATTTTAATCAATCCATCCAAATCCATCAAAGTCCTCATCTTCTGTGTCTGAACAGCTGGGCAATTTCTCCATCAAACATGCAGGCGAAATTTGACTCCCCCCCGCATGCATTCATTCATAGGGGAGAATGGGGTAATGTGAGACATCGGGTAATGTGAGACACCCCCTGTATCTAGGCAACGGAACACATTTGTGGTCATATGACCATTATGTTTTCAAGCCCCTCTCATTTCCCCTTGGCCAGGAAGGAGTGGACCCCATGGTGCTGTGTTAAGCATGTGTTTTTTGTGTTTTTGTGCTGTGTTTTTTGCATGTAAAAGTAAATTTTCTTGCTGTCCACTTAATCAACTGTTGTGTAGAAGCAAATTGATTCAGGTAAAAAAACATATATCGTACATGTTGATGAACTACCAACATATAAAACCATGTGATGATGCTAGCTGAAGATTATCCTAAATTTCTAAGAGAGATAATTTTTTTATAAAATGTGACGGTGGGGTAAAGTGAGACAAATGCCGTGGGGTAAAGTGAGACATGAGGTACATTATATATCTTTTTTTTTTAATGTCATAAACATTGTAGAAAAGCCATCATGCCAAGACAATACACCAGGAAGACAACCTGGGGCAAAACACCCGTCAAGGAGATGGAGAGTGCAGCCGCTGAGGTCAAGGAAAGAAAGAAGTCTATAAGTCTATGGGAATGCCACACTTCCTATGTTTATCTTCCCTAGAGTGAAGTTTAAGCACCTCCAGGAGCCAAAGGTACCCACGCTGTTAATCCTGGATGATTTTAAGGCTCACATCTCACTTAAGGCAGTAGAAATAGCAAAGAGCAACAACATTGTTCTGCTCATCCTCCCACCCCACTCATCCCATCATATGCAGCCTCTCGACGTGACTGTGTTTGGCCCTTTCAAGACCCAATACAGCCGAGCTCTTGATGGGTGGATAAGATCCAACCCTGGCAAAACAGTCTCGATCTACTAGATTGCAGGACTCTTGAATGAGACCTTCATGTCAGCAGTGACGCCATGCAACATCACTGCTGGATTTATGTCCTCTGGGATTTTCCCATATAATCAAAGATTAAATTTTCCCTGATGAAGCGGTTGCACCATCCATGGTGTCAGACCGGCCAAACCCTGAGCTTCAGCCTGCCATTGCAGATGATCCGAATGGTCCACCCCCTGCAGATGAACCACCCGCAGCAGATAATGCACTTGCTGATGCTAATAGCACATCCACATGGATGTGCCTCGTGTTCCCAGCCGACCTGTCTCCTTGTCACACCCTACCAACCCCAGAACACAAACCAAACGAAAGCGTGTGAAGACAACCATCCTAACTGATGAAGAATCTGAGAATTCTCTCAGTTTGAATTGAAGCAAATTTGAATTGAATTGAAAAGGCATATAAAGAAAGACAAAAGAAACTGTCAAGGAAAAGCAAAAAAATAGCAAAGTTGTGTTGTTATGGTAGTTTCAGAGTGGAAATAGTAAGTGGTTCACTTTACCCCCTTGATTTTTCTGGTCTGTCCCAGTTTACCCCTTAGCTGGGGTAAAGTGAGACACAAGACCACTTTTTTTAAAACACTCATATTTTCACTAACCTTCGTCCTAAATGCATTCTGATAATTTCAATTGCTAGGAAACATCCTGAATTTATGTGAAATGTGTACATTTTATTGATATATAATTTTAGCTTGCTTAGAGGGGAGCAAATGTAAAAAATGTCTCACTTTACCCCATTCTCCCCCTACAAGCTTCCTTGAGTATATTCGCTTATCACTCAATATTTTTTTCTACACCACAAACACGCAGAACATGCAAAAACCCACCCAACATGTGAAAAAATTATTAAATATTATTATATTTAATATAATACATGCACAAGTACAATGAGGAGAGTAACACATTTGTTTCTAATCTTCATGCAACAGGAACATAATTTCAATGTGAAAACAACAGTTTTGCTGGTGCAATCCATCTGACTTGTTTTTTGCATTCTTAATATTCACATGTAATATACACACTTAATGGACAATTTCATTTTATATGTATTAATTTGTGTACTCAAAACATCCGCACACTACGGGACGGCTCAGTCTATGCGCTCTGTGAGTCCGTCGTGACGTGTTAGTGAGGTAACGAAGCTTCGTTCACAAAGGTCACGTGACAGCCCCATTTCAAAGCGATGCTCCGAAACAGTGTTTCGAAGCACTAGTGTGTCGACACAGGGTGTCGAGCTACCCATCCCTAGTTTTGGTAGCTTTACTGCATTTTGAATGTGAAATGAATGGCTATGCAAATTTGGAAGTTGGTAAGGAGAATTGAGCTTTGAAAAAGTGACCAAAGTATAGAGAAAAGTGTCCTTGAGTGAAAAAAGTGCTTCTTTAGATTATAAAATGTTCTTCACACTGGATGTTTGCATCGAGTGGTACAGGTATGACGTCAGAAACCGGCCACTGGTTCCTTCAATACTTTGCTATGGGTTTTTTCAATTTATGAGTAAAGCCTGTGGTAAATATAGCTTGATTATACTTTGACTACACTGCATTTAATATGTTTATGATCATGTTTTTTTTTTGGTAGTATTACAGCACACCGTGAATGTATATTAGCACTGTTTGTTGTTTGCTTTTGGGGTGTGTTCACACTTGCAGTTCAGTTCACTTCAGGTTTGTTTGGTCTGGACCAAAAAAAGAAAAAATGTAGCTCTGGTCTGCTTCGCGTTCACATTGGTATTTTAACACTGAACCAAAAGATACCGCAGCTAAAGGCACAGGGATACGTTTACAATCTGATTGCTCTGCTTTTTTAATGTATATTTTGTTATGGAATTTACTGAACATCCAAAACAAGGCTGTGTTCTGGGATAAATGCGCTCGTTGTGTGTGCGTAGCTTCATTTTATGGTGTTTTGATCAGCTGAGAACTCGGTTGTGAACTCGGTAGTGAAAGCAGCAGGAATTCCTCCATCACACACAAACCAAGATCTGCTGCGAAGAGACGCGGTTCTGACGCCTGAACCGAACTGTGAAGGGCAACATCACGACTATGACGAGAAAAACAGGTTTGCTTGAGTATTCTGTCCCGTTTTTGGTCCATGTTGCGTTCATATTTAATTTAAATTGCACCAGAATTTCTTTGTAAGTGACTGAAACCCATCTTTCCAGGGTCTCGCTCCACTTGTTTGGTGCTCAGGGTTCAGACGGCAGTGTTCACACTTATTCAGATGAACCGCACTAACAGAGCAATCGCACCAGAGTTTGCCAAACATGCCACGTGAGAACATACCCGAACTGAGCACTTTAAACGCAAACCAGTGATATGTGATGCAATTTTATGAGGACAAAAAAGCCCTCCCTTTCAGCAGATATATGCTACCTGATGAGACAGCAAGGATGCAGCTTCACAAGGCTTCGTCATGGTCACTTCAGGATTGTCCATTAGCATAGTACTATAGCTAATACCAGCTGTAAGACCAAGAAGCTGCTCATTCCCGGCCTCATTTGGACTTCTGCTCTCCTCTGAGCTGAACACAGCTGTGGCACCTGACCATCTGTCCCCCTTCAACCTGGAACAAAACAGACTCATTTATCACATATTTTCTCATCTATATTATATATATTTTGTTAATGCCTCACTCTCATAAAATCCTCAAAGGGAAACCAATGAGACAAGAAACAATGACAGTGGAGTTCACTTATCTTGACTCACGGTTAACTCGCCAATCCTATTATGTCAACGTTTTTGAAGTGGAACCGCCAAACCGAAACTCCCTATTAGTCTTAGCATTTTCTTATCGGTTATGTCGATTCTTTAATGTTGCCGAACCCTAATATCTCGAGCACAAAAGAGGGACAAATTCGCCACTTCACATGGTTATCTCGTGACTAATGATAGTACCTAGTTCACTGCGCATGCACTGAGTTTACATTGCACGTGCATCAGTCTGTATGGTCGCTCACTCACAGAGCAGAAGAACTCGCAGAAGTGGCGGAAAAATAAAGCCTTCTAGATGCTATCTTGGAAGAGGAGGTGCAGGAGTTTACCATCACTGTCCAGGAATTCCCAGAATACATTGATACATTGACATCGACAAAGACGTCGTTACTGATAGAAGCATTTGTTTTCAAGCAGACCGTTAAAGGCAAAAGCAACAATGCATTTTAGACTTTGTAAAGGAACCACAGTAACCGCGTGTACAATACTTTATGAAATGTGTCTGAGCGAAACGACTGTGTTATGAGCGAATGCGTTTATCTGTGTTGTGACTGTTTACGCTGTGTGCGATCATTGTGTTTGCAATGTTGGAGAATATAATTAAAGCTTTGTATGGAGAATGGAAGGTGTTTTTTATTGTATACTGGTAAATCTCTGCTGTTGGTTGGTGCACATATGCCTTTTGTTGTTAGCAAACATATACAGTGTATGTACATTTTTATGCATGCCGATCGCTTCATCTAATAAATCGGCATATTGGCTGTTGGTTATATTGGCTGTTGGTTTTCTCAATGCTTTTTTGCAACCCCCGAAGCCGTCGACTTTACCGCATTCCACTGTACCTTCATATGTACTAAATGGCAACTTTGTGCTAGTTCTTACATTCTCAAATAAACTCTCACTCTCTCTCTCTCCCTCTCACTCACTTACACTCACTATATCTCTCTCTCTCTCCCTCTCACTTACACTCACTCTCTCTCTCTCTCCCTCTCTCTCACTTACACTCACTCTCTCTCTCTCTCTCTCTCTCTCTCCCTCTCACTTACACTCTCTCTCCCTCACTTACACTCACTCTCTCTCTCTCTCTCTCTCTCTCTCCCTCTCTCTCACTTACACTCACTCTCTCTCTCTCTCTCTCTCTCTCCCTCTCTCTCACTTACACTCTCTCTCCCTCACTTACACTCACTCTCTCTCTCTCTCTCTCTCTCTCTCTCACTCACTTACACTCACTATATCTCTCTCTCTCTCCCTCTCACTTACACTCACTCTCTCTCTCTCTCTCTCCCTCTCTCTCACTTACACTCACTCTCTCTCTCTCTCTCTCTCTCTCTCTCTCTCCCTCTCTCTCACTTACACTCTCTCTCCATCACTTACACTCACTCTCTCTCTCTCTCTCTCTCTCTCTCTCTCTCTCTCTCTCTCTCTCTCTCTCCCTCTCTCTCACTTACACTCAATCTCTCTCTCTCACTCACACACATTCACTTACTCTCTCTCTTTCTCCCTCCCACAATCTCTCTCTCCCTCTCTCTCACGCATTTATATGACGTTGTCTCATCCTCAGATCTCCCATATGTTGCAGAACGTTTCTAGCCACTTTCTGCAGTCCTTCAGCGCTCTTCTTTCTCCCCATCAGCTGTGAAGGATGCGGCAGCTTCTCATGAGTCAGGCCCGTGCTCGCTTTCTTACGCCTGCTCACCTGAAAGAATGAGGCTGATGTGATATGACCATAGTGAAGTGATGGTAATTCCAGAGTTCTTCCACCCTTGAATGTACTTGCAATATGACTATAAACTTTCATGATACTTAAGTACACTTTTGTGATTAAGATGATTATAAGTGTTATTTGATATTAACTTATTAGTTATTTCTTAATTGGAACTTCATCATTACTAATCTTTAGTTACAAATATATATATATATATATATATATATATATATATATATATATATATATATACCTGACATATAAGTTTCAATAGAAATGACAAAGTATAATTGAGGGATTCATAAATGCGGTATAAAACCATATAAAAAAGTATAATACATTTTCATTTATTTACAACTAACATACAACTATAAGTGTCCAAAAACATTCCATTCAGTTCAAACTTAAGTATATTATTTTAAGATCTAGGCTATTTCCATTATAAGTACTCTTTTTAAAAGTATGCTAATGTGAACTTGATTTTTCAAAAATACCATGTGATGTCCAAGAAACAGTTATACCATGATACTTTTGGAAAGGAAAATCATTTAGGTCTCGGTTTGTCTCAAAGAAAGTCAAACTTCTCTGCGCAGAAAAATCAAGGTACAAGAATAAACCAAAAAGAAAACGAATGTTTTGTCGCTTCATCTGTACCTTCTTGTTTGCACCTCTAAAAGAACATTTTTGCACCTCTAGTGATAGAAATGTATATTTATGTCCTGTTACGGTTTAAAATTACATCCTGGTACAAATGTTCAGAGGTCCAGTTGGAGCAACAAACTTTTTTCACTCTTTTAGGCACAATCCTGTACCTTTATTTTTCTGTGTGTAGGGAATAATAGGCCCTCTCTAGCTAAATAGGGTAATGTTTGTTTCACAATGACTTTAAATGGCCCTAATATGCTTTGAAGTGATAAAGGTGCATCCGACTTCTAGTCACTCACCATCTCAGCAGGGGAAGTGGGATACAGACCTGGATCAGGAGAGGGCTCATATCTGAACAACTCCTCACTGCTAACGACAATACAAACACAGTCAGACTTTCAAAGCTCCCTGATGTGCTTTCAAACTCTTTACGACAGAGATAAAGCTATTACTTGAACGGTTTTACCCTGGCAGTGGCACATCTAGCCTCCAGAAAGACTGGTCATATTGAGGTTGCACAGGTAACACACTCTCCTCACAGTGACGGTTCACTTCCTGTGATCGCCTGCAGGTGGCAGAACAACATTACGATGCAGA
This sequence comes from Rhodeus uyekii, assembly GCA_037043235.1. Classification (NCBI taxonomy): domain Eukaryota; kingdom Metazoa; phylum Chordata; class Actinopteri; order Cypriniformes; family Acheilognathidae; genus Rhodeus; species Rhodeus uyekii. The sequence continues at coordinate 1,844,887 of JAWRVZ010000082.1, forward strand.
GCTACAGCTGTGGCCAAAAGTTTTAAGGATGACACAAATAATAATTTTCACAAAGTCTGCTGCTTCAGTGTTTTTAGGTCTTTTTTTCAGATGGTCTACTGAAGTATAATTACAAGCATTTGTAATTACAAGCAATTGTCAAAGGCTTTTATTGACAATTAGATTTAGTTTATGCAAAGAGTTGATATTTGCACCCTTCTTCACACACTCAATCAACATCTGGACCACATCCTGATCTTGAGGGTTTTTGTTTGTCCACTTGTCTCTTGAGGCCTGACCACAAATTCCAAGATTTCCTTTAGCTCAAACAGTAGAGAGCAGCGTAAAAAATGGATAAAAAATGTGACCCATAGACACAGAATTGTAATATTTTGTTCCTTGAGTCACTGAGTTATCACTTCTGCCTAATGGTAAGGTGCTCCGGGAAACTGTATTCGTCACCAAACTGTTCTTGGATGGTTGGGAGAAGATGCTCTCGGAGGATGTTTTTGTAACATTCTTTATTCATGGTTGTTCTTAGGCAAAACTGTGAATGAGCAACACTCTTGGTTGAGAAGGGACTGCACACATGATTGGGCTCAGGATGCTTTACTGTTGGCATGACACAGGACCGATGGTTGCGCTCAGCTTTTCTTCTCCGGACAAGCTTTTTTCTGGATGCCCCAAACAATCAGAAAGGGGATTCATCAGAGAAAATGACTTAACCTCAGTCCTCAGCCGTTCACTCCCTGTACTTTTAGCAGAATATCAGTCTGTCCCTGATGTTTTTCCAGGAGAGAAGTAACTTCTTTGCTGCCCTTCTTGACCCCAGGCCATCCTCCAAAACTCTTGGCCTCACTGTGTGTTCAGATGCGCATTCACTCCTGCTGCCATTCCTGAGAAAACTGCACTGGTGCTGCCCCGATCCCGCAGCTGAATCCACTTTAGGAGACGCCCTGAATCCTTCGGCACAAAATTTTTAACATCTTCTCCTTTTTTTTTTTTGATCTTACTAGAAGAAATATCCTTACCTGTGAATCCCGTCTAAGCAAAGCAATAACAACTGCACACGTTTCCTTGCAGGTAATCATGGTTAATAGAGGAAGAACAATGATTTGAAGCACCACCCTCCTTTTAAACACTCTCTCTCACACACTCACACTCACTCACTCACTCTCTCTCTCTCTCTCTCACACACACACACACGCATACACACTCACACATTCTCACACACTCTCTCTCTCTCTCTCTCACACACACACACTCTCTCTCTCACACACACACACACACACACACACTCTCTCTCTCTCTCTCTCTCTCTCTCTCTCTCTGTCACACACACAGGCATACAATTAGTGCAATTACATTGAACCACAATTAGTCTTGGCTGAGAGGTTAAGGTGATGGACTAGAAATCCCTTGGGGTTTCCCCATGCAGGTTCGAATCCTGCCGACTACGTTATGCTCAGGCCCCTCATTTTAAGCTGGGCCCCCTCAAAAATAAAATTCTGGCTACGCCCCTGTCTCACACACAAACACACTCTCTCACCTCTCTCTCTCACACAAATAGCAAATTACAGTGTGTGTAATTTATATTTAGAAATATTAATTTATGAAATATTATAAATTAATATTTGTGTCATGCTCAAAACTTTTGACAAAGGCTGTAGGCCTAAGAGAAACATAATATGAATATAGAAAACACAATGGGAAAAAATAATAATAATTTTACAAAGAAATTGCTAGTAAATTTCGTAAACAAGTGACACAGTAAAATAAAAATGAAACTTTGAAGTAATTTTTAATTTAAGTAATAATCTTTTTTTTTTTTATCTGCCATATTTTTGGTAGTTCATGTTGCTTTAATTTTTGGGAATCACTGACATAAACTCTTACCTGGCTAAAGGCGGAAACAGGTCACAATCCTCCTCAGTTTGAGGCGAAATATGTTTCTCACTCCACATCTCTGTTACTGCGGTAAACTTACACTAAGCCTATATTTCACTGGTTTATTATGTATTAGCGATATTCTACGGCTGAAGTAGGTTAGCTTATGTGGAATATGAGATAAAATGGGTTGAAAATATCTCAGAAATGATAGTAACAGAATGTCCTAAAAAGATCTTCACGATAGTGGTTTGTTTTCAAAGAAACTTTCGCGCCACTGACATCAAGACTGCGCATGATTTAACGAATACATATTTATATAGAGAAGATTTACATTTATTTATTTATTAATTATTTGAATTAGAAAGACTTAGCAGACGAACGGGACTTTTAATTGGCCAAAGCAAATATACTAATGGAATTAAATAATAGTAAAAAAAAATTAAAATTATATATATAATCAAATAGTTAATAAATAAATATCTTCTCTAAATTAATTTAAGTTAAATTAAAAAGATAAGAATATGATAAGATAAAAATTCTTAAAGCAGAAGAATATGACCTTTAATTAGCAAAAGAAAATGTTTTTTATGTATTTATTGATTTATTTTAATTTAATTAAATGTAAAATATTTAACAGAATAACGAGAGTTTCAACTAACCAAAGAAAGAGAATTTATTGATTCATTCATTTATTAATTTATTAATTGCCATCAGCAGACGAGCGGGACTTTTATCTGCTCTCGGAGTCCGCTGACGTCACGCGCTGATCTTTTGGGAAAGAGTGACTCTCTAAACTTTCACACACCGGCGATTGTTTAATTCATCCGTCTTCATTGAGTAAGACATGACAATTTTCTTGAGAAAATAACATAGTTTTGTTGTCATTCACGTTGTTATGTTAGGTTTGTTTGACGAGTCCGTGTCTCCTGGTTTTTAAAGTTTTTGTGTGTGAGTTTGTGTGAAGAGATTTGGGAAAGCAACATGTTAAACGGACGCGTTTGTTTGCGCGAGTGAAATAAACAACTTTTCAATGCAGAGAAAAGAAACGGAAGAATTGATTTTCTCTTTGACTCAGTTTTCCAGTGAACGGAAAAACTTCCACCCAACTTTCCTGGTCGTCGTGTGATCCAGCAGGTGGAGAAACACGAGCCGCACTTTCATCACAGGATTCCCGTTTCATTCTTCTGAAACTCCCTCTGGATTTAACTTTAAAAAAATAATCAACTACCCAGAATTGGTAAGTGGTGAAAATGTTTATTTCGGACACACGCACTCTCTCTCTCTCTCTCTCTCTCTCTGTCTCTCAAACACACACACACACACACTTGGTTGTTTAATTATATGATTAAATACATTGTTGATTCTCAAAATATCCAATTCCTTCCCCTTCATAAATGCTCTAAATGAACTCAAATGGTTGTGATCAAAGAATTGTTTTTAACTTTAACCTAACATTTAGTGCTTGATCTTGTTTTAAAGAAGACAGATTACTGCTGAAATTATGAAAAACATATGAAAGTTTAAATTTACTGTAAATCAAATTTAGTGTACTTAGTATTTTGTTTTTATTTACTGAATAATTTTATCTACAAAATTCCAATCAAATCAAAGCCACGTGTCTAAGCGAGTTTGAAGTTGAAATCATAAAATGTAATTTTCTTTTGCGCCCAAAAAAATCCAGCCGGTGATGCGTTCTCCTGTAACAATACAAATCTCTCTTCTGTCACCAAACAGTCACCAAATATAAAACCTTGAGACTCAGACCTTTCCGGGGATATGTGACAAGATTAGAAAAACTTTTGACTATAAAGTAGCTCAAATAAATGTTGTAATATGAAACTGACTCCGCCCACTATGGGAGAAGCCTGTTTAATTTTAGAGTACCGTTTCCATGGTAATGCAACATCCAATCTCAAAATTGTTTTTTCAGGAGGTGTTTTGAATTTGTAAGCTTTCGAATGATACAGAATTTATGATGACGACTAAAATATGTGCTATTAAAAAAGGCGATTACGGTAAATAAAAAGAGCTCCAGGGGGTTAAAATGAATTGTACTGGGATGTTGATGTTCCCGTTTTTCTTTATACTGATTTTCCCTGTTCTTAATTTAAGTGTATCCAGGATTCCTTTTGCTAATCTCAATTTTAAACCAGTTTCAGTTTGTCCGAAGTAGCCAAAGGAATGTGTGCATGACTCAAAGATCATAAACGGAGATTTCTGAAGGATTTTCATTACGCATGTGCTTCTGTTGCATCATAATAACGTAAAGGGAATCACAGTGAGAGTTTGAACTTCCTGACGTATTCATCCTGTTGGGAGCCATAATAGTTGAATTGTGTATCTAGTTCCAATTCCATTTCATTACATTGAATTTTAAATAAATATTTTATTCATGCTGTATGTCCTCTGTATACATTGACTCATTTGTTTAAAAAAAAAAAAGTAAAAAAAAATAATTTAACTTTCAAAAATCAATTTTTATCTTTCAGGATTCTTTTTATGCAAATTTTGTTCAAAGATGATTCTCAATTGTTATGAAATGTATATCAGAATATATACATATAAGTGTGTATGTATATACGTGTACACACACATACATGCATGTACACGCACGCATATATAATATCAGATTGATATATCATTTAACTTAATGCTATACGTGGGTGAAATGGCCATAAATGTGTCGTCCTGTTCAATGTTTCCATATACTGGATCTAATTTGCGTATTAATGTGTTCTTGAAGCAACATATAATGAAAATAAACAAGTGTAAAAATGGGAGCACCGTAGTAATTGGCAACATTTTCACAATATAAAATGGGAATATTGATATATAATTTCTTTAGGTTTTTTCTGAATTATTTTGAACTGACAGTACGATGTTGTATGGCTTGAATTCATGAATAAACATGTTGAGTAACTTCAGGTGTCTGGAGGTTCAATGCTCTGCTTGACTTGATTTGAGAACGTATTGTTTTGGACATATATTCCTTGAAGTACCATGTAAATATTGTGGAGTATGAGTATTCAGTATCGTGGTATATATCAGAATCAGGGCTCGACAAATCCGGCGAGTAAAAATTTGATAAAACCTGTCGGGCGAGTTAGATTCTTCAGATTCCAATACAGTTTTTCTATCATTCAACTGTTACTACATAGAAAAAACGTCAGGCCGTATAACACTCGTAAAATTTGCCAAACAAGAGCAGAAAATCGACGACGGGCTAGTAGCGATCAGTTATACGATTCAGTTCTAAAGTTTGAACCACGAATCACGAATGTAGTATTTACCTCAGGGGTCTCAAACATGCGGCCCGCGAAACGATATTTTGTGGCCCGCGGGACCATATGAAAGTTTAATGTAAGTGTGGCCCGCGAGTTTTGAATGAATAGCGCTTTACCGCGTTGTGTGTGTGTGTGAAAGGTTCCTTTTTCGTGCGAGTTGCAGCTGTACAAGCCAACCAATCACAGTGGAGTACAAGACTCCCGGGGGCCAATCATAGTGGAGTAAATGACTCCGGGGGCCAATCACAGTGGAGTAAATGACTCCCGGGGGCGGGCATCAGCCAGGCTTGAGGCAGACAGAGAAACAGCTGCTCGTGTAATATCACATTTGTCAAAGCCGTCATAGAATTATTACTTATTGTGTTTGAAATTGAGCATGTTTGACTTTGAGCTGGACGAAGTGAATGTTACTGTTATCGGCGTTGGATTTAGCGTCATGCGGATTGTATTTTGTTTTTCCATCATTTGAAATGGGCTGATTTGCGGGACATCGGTGTTATAATATAGAAAATAAAATCCAGTAAATAACGCCTCCGTGGCTGCATCCCATTGTTTGTATATAGTACGTTTATTAAATTTATCTCCATAAAAATGATCTTCAGATTCACTATCAGATTAATTATATTGTTTCTGGGTTCTTGTTGCATTCAACCAATAAATATTTGGTTTTGCAGTATATCGTGTTTTTTACTTTAATAACTATTTTTGTCTGTTAAAATGCTGGGCGAGTGCTTTATGTGAAGGGCGAGTAAGTTTTTAGGGTCACTAGTCCTGCAGGGCGAGTGACCCTGGAATAATTCATCGAGGCCTGATCAGAATAATATATTTAGTCTTAGACCATCTGCAACATGAATTTAAGGATCGCTTGTGTGTTATGAGGGGTAACCATTATTGTCTTATCCTGGTTCAGGTGTGTTGATGCTCTTTATTTGACCTTGTTTGTAGTTCTGTATCTCTCCATCTTGGCTGTATGACATGTTATGTCTGGCTTGCTCTGATACTGTATTTGTGCTCTCAGCTGGTCTCTGGCACGTTAATTGAGAACTGGTTTTGCATGCCTGCAGCTGCTTGTCTTTAGGGACAGGACACACACGCAAGCACACACTTAATGACAGACCAACATTCCTCAGTCTCAGAAAGGTATGCTGTCTCTGTCTGTCTCATTTTATCTGTCCATCTCTCTTTGTCTTATTCTTTCTCTTTAATGGCTTGTGTCCCAGATGTTGAATCTGGCCTGGAAGTTAATTATACAAGTTGCTCCATCTTTAACGTAGCATTTTAGTTCTTGCATACGTGGCTTAGAGGAAAGGTTAAGGAATATAAACTTGGATGTAGGGTACAAGTTTGAGAAGATGGTGGCATCTGTTGTGTTCCCAGATGAACGTTATTAGGGCTGTGCTTAGGGTTAGGGAAACACTCGGCGTAGGGATGCACACTAACATTTATTATTTAGCAGACATTTTTATTCAAAGTGACGTACAACTTAAGTGATTCATCCTGAAGAGGAAAAAATACACGCATGTCAAAATGCAAAGTTTTGAGCATTGCTTGAAGTAGCATAAACCTGGAGAATAGAGGGATGAAAGCAAGGAAGGAAAGTGTTTTTGTGTGTGTGTGTGTGTGTGCGCTTATGGTTTAAAAGTCATAATGCAGATTATTTTGGTCAGTATTGTAGTTGAGATTAACAGAATTAGGAGTAGACGATATTACCAAATAGAAAAATGCACAAAATATTTTAATTATATTTTGCTAGATATGTGACTATGATTTTTAAATTTACAATTCTTGATAATTTTAATTACACAGCAGTAAAAAAAATTTTTATTTTTTTACTAATAGTATAAATCAAGAAATGTAAACGGCTAGTTTACTCAATCCAAATGTGTTTTTTGTAAGTTTCAAAATGGGAAATACGACTAGAGTGCTAAATTCCTGATGTGTGACGAACAGTCAATAAGAGCTGGAATGTTCTGTTGACTTAATCACTTTTATCTTGACTTAATCACATTGCGTAAATAAGTTGATTTGCTTGGAATGTCGATTCACTGCACCGATTATTATGGATGTGCACTTCGACTAGTTTGTTAGTCGTTTAAACAGAAGTTTTGAAAACATCAGAAGACAGTCAAAAATGCATTTAAACACAGTAATGATCTATGTATCATGTTCAATAACAAGATATTAAGTCTCAAAAGTTCTGTTTTATATTGCGAGGCATGTGTTGGATTCCATCGTGTTACACGGGTAAATAGTAAGTATATATGTCTGTTTCTTTCAGCTGAACGGGATCTCAATGGTGACAATTATTGTAAATGATGTGATGATTTTGCTTGTTTCGGCTGGTGTCATATCTGTGAGTAATATGGTTACGCCAATTTAACATGAATTTACATAACTTTTCCCTCTCCTAATTCAAAATCCTTTCACATCTTGCTTGTCTTTCGAGTGGCCATTTTTAAACCCGCTGCAACTGACAGAAAAAAACGCTTTTCTTCAAATGTTTTTTTTAAACAGTCATTTGAACTGTAAAGTCTTGTGTAAATTTTTTTTGTGTACTCTTGCACATCTCTACCTTTTATTTTTTTTGCCCTCAATGATGGCGGCTTCTCCTCCAGAGCATCTTGGAAATCTGTGAAATTAGCGTGAGCACAATTCTGTGAGCACAAAAATGAGCGATACAAGCATTGTATCGGTGTACGAGAGAAAATTTCTCTCACCCATGCGCATTTTTGTGTGGAAAAAGTCCTAACGCTTGTGCACATTTTTACATGAAATATCCTAATGACAGCCTGTCATAACACAGTCAGGAGGTTCCAACCCCTTTATAACCCCTTAACTCATTCATTGGCTGCATCATTCACCACAGTGATACTTTTATAAGTGATTTACAGAAGTTTTTACCTCATTCTAAACATTAACTAATTGTGATCGCTATTGTTCACGTAGTGAAATATACACGTCAGTACCTCTAAGCCAGGGGTGCCCAAACTTTTTCCTATGAAGGGCCAAAAATCAAACTTGATTGAGAGCCGCGGGCCAAAAGTAAATTTTGCATCATAAATCAAATTGTATTACATTAAAGTTGCTATGGGTTTATTTATTTCATAATATTTAAAATAAATATAAAACAACTTTAATCTGATTCACTAATGCAGTTTTATTTGTAAAGCTTTGCATTTTAATGAACAATTTAAATGGGCAACAATCCCCAAGTGTTCAATGTACAATACAGTTTAGTGCCAAATATACAATCAATAATAAAACAATGTGGTTGCAATGTCAGTGACCTAATGAGAGATATGAAGCTGGTCCTTATTTTTCAGAAGATTGGTCTGTAGCTGACTAACAGACAAAGACAAGATATTATCTAGTTATTTGGCTTCTTAGTTTACTCTTGTTCAAGTTCATCAGACTGAAAGTCTGCTCGCAGAGGTAGGTACAGTAATCCCTCGCCACTTTGCGGCCTCAGCGCATATTCAAAAATATTCATAAAAAAATAAAAGTTAAAAAATACCCCCATGTACAGCCGTATTGCTGAAAGCAACGTTGTTTCCTCGTGACGCGAGAGAAACGGTTTCCCAGGATGCCAGTCAAAGAGAGAAACTATCTCAGAGGCTTTGAACACGCCCACAGCACTCAGGCAAGACACGTGATTGGTTCCCAGTGCGAGCTCGACCAATGAGAGCACGAGTGGATCCCGTGAGCTGATTGGCTGATCCTAATTCGCTGATTTTCACCTATCGCGATAGTTCCGGTCCACATTAACCGCAATAAACGAGGGATTCACTGTACTGCCAAACAGACAGTATCACTGATGATGAAGGACGTTGCAGCGCGCTCTGTTCAGATCGAAGTCCAGCAAGTAGCTCGTGAGCCTGCTGTTTCGCGTCTCGCCGCTGTACTTTGAGAAAGCTGCACAATGTTTTGGTTCATAATGACGACGGATATTGTACTCTTTTAAAACAGCAACAGACTGTTTGCAAACTAGATATTTTGCCTTTGATTTGACTTCTGTGAATAAAAACCCATCTTCCCCAGCTTTTTAAAAAAAATATCTCTTGTCTGTGTGCCACTGCCTTGATTTCTCCATTATTGCGTTTAATTAGTTGACGTTTATTGACGTCATGTGTCGCGAAGCACGCAGTGCTGCGCCTTGAATTGCGCATTTACAATACATTTAATAAATTTACATTTAATTTCAGTTTACTCTGTTGTAGTTCAACTATAAAACAAACAAAATTGTTATGTCAAATTAGAAATGACAATCTGTGTCGAAGGTACCTCGCTCTCTCTCTCTCTCTCTCTCCTCGGACGGTTCAGCGGGCCAAATCAAAGGTGGCCGCGGGCCAACTTTGGCCCGCGGGCCCTAGTTTGGGCACCTCTGCTCTAAGCAGTAACTGTCATGGTTCGTGAATTCAGTGTCTCCTAGTTCTGCCTGAGTGTGTATGTGTGTGGTCACTGAACACCTGATTCTCATATCATCTGCCTATCTCCCCGCTTTCGTTCGCGGCTCCCGCGAATTCGTTCGTTCACGGCTCCCATGTTCCACGACTTTAACTCTGGATTATCACTTCATTTGTTTTCTGCACTATTATAATAAATTCACACATTTGCTATCATCCTTGCTTTCTCCGCTCCCCCCTCCTCTCTCTCCTCCAAGCAGGCTGCTCAAACCTGAAGTGCATTACAGTAAATTGTCAAGTATTTTTAGTTTAATTAATTAGTATTCAATTATTAATTAGTTCAATTATTAATTAGTATTTATATGAGATCTTAATGGTTACAATTTTAACTGCAATTAATTGGGTAAAACAAAAAAAAAATATTTAAAATGGGCATTTGTGGTTGTGTGGAACGAATTGATTTTTAGTGCATTTTTATGGGGAAATTTGTTTTGGTGTACGAGCATTTCGGTTTACGAGCTCGCTCTTGGAACGAATTAAACACATAAACCGAGGTATTACTGTATCTAATCAACCAATCACATGGCAGTTGCTTCAATGCATTTAGGGGTTGGTCCTGGTCAAGACAATTTCCTGAACTCAGAATGGGAGTGTCAGAATGGGAAAGAAAGGTGATTTAAGCAGTTTTGAGCGTGGCATGATTGTTCGTGCCAGATGATGTTGCCTGGTCTGATGAGTCTCGATTTCTGTTGAGATATTCAGATAATAGAATTTGGCGTAAACAGAATGAGAACATGGATCCATCATGCCTTGTTACCACTGTACAGGCTGGTGGTGGTTGTGTAATGGTGTGGGGGATGTTTTCTTGGCACACTTTAGGCCCCTTAATGCCAATTGGGCATCGGTTAAATGCCACAGCCTACCTGAGCATTGTTTCTGACCATGTCCATTCCTTTATGACCACCATGTACCCATCCTCTGATGCTACTTCCAGCAGGATAATGCACCATGTCACAAAGCTCGAATCATTTCAAATTGGTTTCTTGAACATGATAATGAGTTCACTGCACTAAAATGGCCCCCACAGTCACCAGATCTCAACCCAATAGAGCATCTTTGGGATGTGGTGGAACGAGAGCTTTTTGCCCTGGATGTGCATCCCACAAATCTCCATCAACTGCAAAATGCTCCTATCAATATGGGCCAACATTTCTAAAGAATGCTTTCAGCACCTTGTTGAATCAATGCCACGTAGAATTAAGGCAGTTCTGAAGGCGAAAGACACCACGTGTCTTTAGTAAATCCTGACAATAGTTTTATAATGCCAAAAAAGGCGTTAATGATGGTTAATGATGACACAAGCTGTTAGCAAATCTGGGTCTTGGACTATTACAGTGAATTTTTACAGAAACACTACTGTTAGTCCCATATTTTGTGCTTAATATGTCTGTGTTCTTACAGTATTGTGTATTTTACGAGCTGCTGTGGCTGCCAGATGTGCGGCCCAAACTTACTCTGCAAGCGGTTAAAACAATCCATTGTTGGTTATTTTAAATATCTAATGGATGAACTCTTGCCTCGATTGCCTCATTTACTATTTATAGATTAATCAATTGAAGAGAAATCGCTAGTTCGTGTTCATATGACTTCAGAAGAGCTGTTATATTGCTTGAGTAATGGATTACATTTGATACTTTATGCCTTTTTAAGCTGGTCTTCATTTAATTTTCGTCTATGGTAAAGAGCAGCATGAACATTCTGCTTAATATCTCTTGTTGTTTGAGTGAGGAGTTTCACGTTTAAACGACCCCTTTAAATGGATAAGAAAGTTCAGAATTGACAAATATTCTTTTTTATCGGTGTCTGCTCTGAGCCGGACTGTTTGTGTTAGCAACTGAGTATTGTGCTCTGGTTTGGTTCTCTGCTCCAGATTCCAACCCTTATTACTAAAATGTGACCAACATTAAAGTTCCAGACGTTACAGAAACACTGTGCTAGAGGGGAAAGAGTAAGTGAGTGAAAGAGCATAAAAGAGCAGCCTTGTTGCCCTTTATCTTGGCATGAGTGCTTTTAAAGAGAGACCTTTTATACAGGGATTGATTACTGTATTGATTTTACCACAAGACTTATCAATTGAGTTTCTTAACCAGTCAGGACCCCTTTATCTTCTTTTCCTGTGAGGGGGGAAAAGAAATGTCTTCATGCCTTAAAATAGCTTCAGTGTAACTCTCTTTGTTTAGTATTTGTGGATTTATGAATATATACAAATTATCCCCCTCTCCACTCATTCACTTACTGTAGCAAACGCTGCACAAAGGTGTCGCTCTTTACAGCGTCAGACACACAACACTATTTAATATGATTAGCCTTTTGCTTCACCATGTTATGAAATGGTTAATAATGTTACAAAACCATATTAAACCATTCGCCATCTCAGTCTGTCTTCTAAACATCAGCATCCTTAAAAACTCTGAGCAACTCAAAACATCAGTAAATCATATGCATTATTCATACGCTTTTGCTAAATGCACCCGTTTTTTCATATCAACAGAAAAATATGCTAAAGTCCGCACACACATTACTGTGATTGAATGCAAGGTAGTTTGTGTTGTAACAAACACCAGTGATTTCAAACCGTGTTTTCGATTTTTATCTTTGGTTCACTGCCGTAGTAAATACTCAGCAATGGTTGTTACCAATGAGTTTGCGTATCGTTTGTCTGAAAGCGTATTAAAAGCACCACATAAACATTTAAAAAACTTTTCACCACAGAGCGTCTTTAAATAGTCAATTTGTGAAATTAACTAAATAATAGTTATGTTTAATCATGTTGTTCATTGTTAGTTCATTCAACATTGAAATCACAATTTAAAATATATATAATTGTTGTATTACTAACAGTGTTGTAAAGTGTTTACCTTTCACTGTGATATGTAGTAATATTTTTATTACATATAATACAATGTCAAATATACTGTATTTAAACATAAAATTCAAAATAAACATTTAATACAAAGCCTTGATCAAGTGAAATGTGCATTTCTCTATATGAAAGCCAATAAGATATTTTGTTTTTAAAAGATATTTGTGTGTGTGTATATAAATATAAGTTTAAGAATAAGAAAGTTTAAGAGAAGAAAACAACATATAAACAGATAAGTTAAAAAAGAGAATATAGCCAAATGTTTGCAACAAATCTTAAACCTAAATTGTGTGCTCATAATTTGTTCTTAAATAATTAAGTAAAAAGCCTCATGAAAAGACTGTAGGTTTTAAAAGAAATGAACACAACCTCTTCACTATTGGTAATATTTGTCTAAAAAATCAAATTAATGGAATGCAACTAACAGCAGTTTTGAAAAGGGGACCCAAGTTTTTTTGAGAAATGTGTCCTAGTGATTTGTAAAAACCCCAGACTGGAACAATATTGGTTCCAGCAGTGGATATTTAATCGTTTGAGGAGATCTGCACACAGATCGTAGAGCGTAATCTCATTTGAGTGCATGAGTCAGGAGAGTGAAACTTTAGATGTGCTGCTTGGCTGACAGAAACCCAGTCACCTGCTGCTGTTGCATAAGCCAGCGACATGCGTGTAATGTAGACTATGAGTGTTATGCGGGCTGTGGCAGAGTGTGTGTTTGTGTTGTCTGAGCTAAAGGGTGTTGCTCTGTTCCTGTAACTTGATTGTAATGCAGATCTTTGAGTGTCTTTGTTCAACATCCAGAAATCAGAGCCTCTACATGAGTCACATACTAATTTTACTTGAGCTTCGTCTTTTGTGTAAACTTATTTTCACCTAGACTACTGCTTTTGTCCCGGTGGATTAAAACTTGTTCGTACAATACACACACAATCAATTCCTCAGAGTGCATTGCTGACTATCCCATAATGTCCCCTCATACCAAGCTGCTGATGCCTGAAATATACAGGAATGTGTTTACAATGGGTAACATGCGTGTGCTGTGCCGCTAACCCAGAAGAGAACAAGTGTTGTATGAATGCACAATGTGTTAAACCGATTACTAGCATTTTTATAATTATTGTAATTCAGGCACATTTTTGACATCTCCAGTCCAAAAAGGTGAAGTCTTTGAGCCTTATTTTCCTGCTTTTAGCGAGCATTTTTATCCAAAGTGACTTAGAGTAGAAATGCAGATAAGAAAACCTTTTTTTTGTCAGTGTGCATTGATTTAAAATGGAAACACGACTGATGTTGTGATCGGTCCCTCTGTTATGACACACACCGATGAGCCCAAACATTATGATTAGTCATTGGTGAAGCAAATATTTATCTTCTATAACAAAGCCTCATATTAAGGACTGGATACATTACATGATATAAGAAATATCAGTTATTTTAATCAATAATAATAATAATAAAGAATAAAGTTCTGAGCAACTATGACAAGGGCCAAGTTGTTATGGCAAAGCGACGGAGTCAGAGTATCTGTGAAACTGCGAGGCTTGTGTGTTGCTCCCGGTCAGCAGTGTTTCAGCAACAGTGTCTGAGGAGGGACAAACCGGCAGCTGGGTGTTGGGACGTGTGAGGGCAATGAAGGGTATCCCGTCTGGTCTGAGCCAATAGAAGGTCTACTGTGCCAAAAGTCACAATTTTGTTTTTAATGTTGGTTATGGATTGTGCTGTTGGGCTGCAACTGATTATTTTCATTGTCTATTAATTGAATAATTGAATAAGGAAAACATTTTATTGACAAAACACTATTCCAGATCCTGCCCAATGTTGTCCTACAAAAAAGTGCCAACTGACTGCTATGAAAAAAAAAAAATATATATATATACACATATACTTGTCTTCTTTTCTAATCTATTGTCTGTTTGATGCACTTGTTCAGTAATGTCTGAAGTTTAACTGTCAGAGCGAGCCTTCGAGCAAAAAGGAAATACTTGCATGAATTTGAAACACTAACAGATAATATAACACAACATACACCTTAATTAAATGTATTTTGAAATCTAAAACAATAATAAATAAGGCTTGAAATGTTTTTAGCAGTTCCGTCAGTGAAACGACACTACAGCCTGTAAAACATTGACATGTATAATGGTAACCTAAATAATATAAAAAAGTTTCCCCCACAAGATATGTCATATAGTCTACCGTTCTGCTCTTTGAGAGGGATGTGAGAGAAAAAAAGTCTCTATTCTAATATCTTCAGGTTTTCTCCTGTTGTTCCAAGTAACTGACACTTGTTATTAAAGGTCTGAAGGTCAAATTAGATTTTCCACTGGGACATGTATGCCTGGCTAAAGAAAGCTTTCCTGTAGCTTAAATGGTAAAAAATGGACTTTGTCCGTGGGGAATTGATTAGATATTTGTGGTTTGCTATTGGTGGATCTCATCTGGGTTCAATGATTAAAATTTTAGAATGCAGGTTATTAACAAAAATGCAAAAACATGATTTAAACTTTTAACAGTGCAAACTGTTCTTTTACTGCCTTAAAACAATAGAAGCTGGGTTTCCTTGTAACTTATTGAAATCATGTTAGAATGATTTGTGAAGGATCATGTGACGCTGAAGATGAAATGATGCTGAAAATGTAGTTTAGATGCGTTATAGGATTAAATGACTTAAAATATTCAAATAGAAAATGGTTATTTTTCATTTGTAATTTTGCGATATTACAATTTTTACTGTACTTTTTACTAAATAAATGAAACCCTAGAGAACATGAAAGACAACTTTAAAAAATGTACTTTATTTTATGCTTGCAAAGTTTTGTCGGTACTGTAATTGCTCATTTTCACTGGTTTGCAGTGTGTTGACTGGGATATGTGATCGTACAGTAACAGCAGCAAGTGTGAATGGTCTTTGTGTGGTGGAATTGGCAGAATAAGCACTGTTTTCCTGTTTGCTGGTTTCATGTTTTGTTGTATTGTTGTAGTGCCGCACAGCAGTAATCATCATATTTAATTGGAACGGTGGGTGTTCCATGTTTTCGCTGTAGTTTAAGTGGTAATAATGTCCTGAGGTCATTCCCACCGTGTGTGTGTGTGTGTGTGAGTGTGTGAGAGGGAGTTCTCTTGAGCTGACAAGTGAACACGGCTCATTGGCTGCTGGCCAGACTTTCATCCTGGCGCTTAAGACATCTTGTAAACCAGTAAGAAACAAATGATGACATATGTAGTGCTGAGAAATAATGTGAGAATGCACAATGGTTTTGAATAATGTGGTGGTGATCATGATACAAATGGACAGTGCTTATTCTCATACTTTAATATTTGCAATTACAGTAGAAACCTGACTTACGAAAACAATCTGTTTCCGAGGTTGGCTTCATAAGTCGATCTTTTCGTAAGTCGGTCAGGCGTTTACATGTAAATTGCCTAATCTGTTCCAAGCTCTACGAAAACGCCACATTTAGCATGGGATGAAGCAAATCCCAGCTTCATACTTCTCAATTTCACCCTTTTCGTCTCCATGGAGAACATCCTCTTCTTCCCTTTCATTTCAGATCGTACTGTCAACTGCGGTGCGGAGAGATCTTCCTGTCAGCGGGGGAGGGGATTCACAGGGAAGAGTAAGAGCAATATGTGCATTCAGAAAGTCTCCAAAAGTCGCTAAATTTGTCTCTAGTCGCTTTTGGAAAAAATTGTCGATGGAGTGGTCTGAAAACTCGCTAAATATAGCGACAAAGATGCTAAGTTGGCAACACTGAACGTTGCTACGCAGAGGCTAGTGGGAGCGATGCTGACCAGTAGGAGAGCAGGATGCTGCAGCGAAAGCTAGCGTCCGAGCCGGGAGACAGCCAATGGGAGAGCGGGACGATTGGTGGGAGGTTATGGGTCAGTGGCGCGCGAATTTCAAAACAAAACTCGGAAATCGTTTTTCGCATTCCAATCATTTTGTCGTTACCCGAAATATTTTATCGTACGTCGGGCTTCTACTGTATCGTGTGTGTACACGCACGCATAATGTTTCTTTTCAAGTTTTATTTTATGTACTTTTGTTTAATTTTTAAAAAATATATATTTCTATTTGGCTTTAACATTTTTTTTCTAATTTAAAAACTGATTTTCGTTCAAATTCATATACATGTGAAACTGTTTACACTTATGCCTTAATGTGGCAAATGTATCCAGTTTTAACTGGTTTGGCACAAACTGCAATAGGTTACACTGACCCAGTGTAGGTGTGTGTGTGTGTGTGTGGGGGGGGGGGGGGGTTCATTTGTATTGAGATTAAAAATGCCATTAATGCTAGTTATAATAGCACGGGGAAAAAACATGCTTGAACAATGGATACTGTACAATGGATGTTAAACGCAGCCTTTAAAAGTGTCAGTGGCAGTACAAAAAAGTTTTTGTAACTGTAGTTCACCCAAATGCAATATTCAAAATTTGAAAGCTGCTTTACAAAAAGTCATACTGTTATGTAAAAATAACCCAGCTGCTGAATTGAGAAATTTTAACCCAAGAACTGCATAGTTTATTGTAAAATGACCCAACTGGTAAAACTCAGAATTTAGGTTAAAAGGAATAACCTTTTATCAGCATTTATCTTTTCATTTAATTCTATTTTTTAAAGCTCTTTTTTTTTTGTAGCTGTAATTGTCATTTTAAGCTGTTGTGGTTCTTTTTAAATTATTTTTTTTCAGTTTTATTAAACACTGAACAACATTTTTTAAGGTATAATTGTGAAACTATTTACGTTATGTCTTTGTGTGAGCAATTATTCAACAGTTAATGAATGGAATGACAAGAATGCACACACTCCCAAACCTTCACCCTTCAGCCTGACCATCCTTTCTTTCCGATTTTGCTACTTTTGAATGGCCATCAATGGAGATGAATGCTTTTTGCAGTCAGGTGGTATAATTGCGGCATCTACCAGCGAGGTCTGATATCATGCCAACCAGCAAAACTTTGACCTCTCGGTCATAACGCAGAAATGTTTATTGTATCAACCACCATTTCTGTGTTCCTTCCTAGTGCCTTCACTTAAGAAATTCTTACTTTCTGAGAAATAGCTTGACCTTTTGAAGAACAGAGTATGCCATTTCAAGTTTTTGTGAATTCTTTGCATTGTTTCGCTTGTCTTACAGGTGCTGAGTAGTTTGGCTGCTGGTTGTCATGGCGTCGTCCTCGGTGAAGGTGGCGGTGCGTGTTCGGCCTTTCAACAGCCGAGAGACAAACCGAGGAGCCAAGTGTGTGATCCAGATGCAGGACAAGAGCACCTGTGAGTGCAACACACACACTGATGTTTCATTTTTATCACTTTATTTTTCTGGCATCATCGTGCTTCAATACAGTAAGATAAGAACTTCAAAAAGACATTCCTTTCATCTGAACACACAAATTCCTTTCATCTGAACATTGTATCCACTGCAGGGTGGGAGTAAATCATAGGTAAACATGGATTAGCCTGTTGGTTTTGAAATAAACATTTTGCTCTTTTTTTTTCTTCTTTTTTTTTTAAGTATTATAATATTTTTCTCCCACTCAAGTCACCCTGCCACAAATCATCACATTTCCACAGAATTCATACCTTCGTTGAATTTTTATTACCTTCAACTTCCACAGCTACAAATTTACATATACATTTAGAAACTGTAGGGGTACAATTGAAAGTTTGACAAAGTTTTGTTTTTTAACTCAGAAATGATGTGTAGGCCAATGATAATCAAGCATGATTTCATTATTGCAATCAGCTGATCGAGTTATCGTGGTGTGATCCTGAAAAATCTCGCTCCACACTTTTATTAGGTACTCTGCATGAGCCTTTCCATGGTAATATCCCAAAATACTTCTGTCTCCACCCACATGTTGAAAGAGGGGGAATTTGTGAGAGAGTTTGGATGCACGCCTCCCAACCACAGTCTGCCAAACCTCACATTCCCGTCTTCCTCTACACAGCGTTTCCACCTCACATTCTTCCACTGTATCCTGCAGCGCCGCCACTGCATTTGCCTTTCCCCTCTCTTTCTCGCACTCTCTATCTAAAGAATCTGCCGGGCTGGCAGTCTGTTTGGTTTGACCCCCCCCCCCCCCCCCCCCCCCCCCTTCAACACAAACACTGAGCTGTGTGAGCTCAAGGCAGCAGCGCTCCATTGTTACCCAGCAGTGCTTTATTCTGCTGGGGCCTTCTCCACCCTTTGGCTTCCTTTTAATGACCCAACTTACTACCCTCATCCCAAATTAACTACAACAAAGTGAGTTTCAGAGAGGGAAAAATTGGTCTTTAGCATCATGGCCTTACTTAAAAGACAGCACCCCTCAAAATAGTGGTAGGAGAAAGATTGATTCAGAATTGCCAAACGATCTCAAGAACTGCAGAAGTGACTACGATGTGAATTTAACCACAGCTATGGCACATTCATAGAGACAGCTCTGCTTGCTGCCAATTTCACACACACAACACTGAGTAAGTATCTGAACTTGGAGTATTTAAAGTAAACGTACAAAGGACTATTTTTACTTTGTCTGAAGGCGTTTTGACAGTTATTCACATTCTATGTATTTTTATATACATTTTATAAAAAGGCCTTAAATCAGAGTAGAAAGTCTTAAAATTAAAATGTAATGGCATTAAATGTTTCATGCAATTTGAGAAATGAATATCTTCCCCTATATTTTTGTCTTATACAAATATGTAAACATCCTTAAGTCAAGATACATTTACTTGTGATGCAAAATTATATGAAGTCTTGATGTCTGAGAGAGGAAAAAATGTTTCTACTGAAACCAAATATCTGTCAATGACTGAGGTATGAAAACATCTTTTCCCTTTATATTAAGTTTATTCTTTGTCATGCATCTCGATCAAACAATCTTTAGTCGTTTGTGCTTAATAACAAACTGAAGAAGAACATCACTTGTTTTTCCCATATTGTAGTGGTTGGGAGAATAGCTACTCAACCCTTAATTTTCTTTAATTGGCCTAAAAGTACCTTCATAAATCCTGCGGAAACGTTGTATGTCTCCTGTTCATCACAATAGATGAATAAATCATGGTTTTGTCTGTGAAATTCTAGGATTTAAGTGTTGATACGTTTGGGCTCTGTTTGGTAGGAATATGGTGTCAGAGGTTATTCTAAAGCAACTGAAAGACGGAGGGGAAGCGCTGCAGCCCTGCAGTGTTTGTGGAGTTGGGATCTTTCCCAGCTCATTATGATGGCTAGACAGGACTGTGTGTTGACATGACTTGGGGAAATGGGATCCCCTAAGAAAAGCCTCCATTGCTCTCTGACACTCTCATTCCATTCAACCTTTAAAAAGCAAGGACTGCTTACTAGTACGTGTAAATATAACCAAATAGTTCTGGTCTTGGATGGTCCGTACAGCATTCCAGACATGATAAATGTAGTAACACCTGTATCCCTGGTGTGGATGTGCAAAACTTCAAATGTTATAAATTAACTTGTCTGTGGGTTGTCTGAACAATTATTCGACTAGTATGTCTTCAAGCAGCCCTGTATATTTATAATCTGTATTGGCTGATAAAAGTAAATCTTTCCTCTTTTGACTGATCAAGGCCAATTATTTCCTGTTCAATCATAATGGGACAGAGACTCTGTGAAGACGTGCCACTTGTGTTGATATTTAGGGCTGTCGAAGTTGATGCAACGATGCCTTAACGGTAGTGATCAATTCATTTTGAATTAACCTTTAAAACAATTTATAATGGCACGAAAAAACATGCATGATTGTCCAAAGGTATGTTGAAAGATACTGTAAGATGGATGTTAAACACAACCTTTTAAAAGGGTAACTGACAGGTATCAAACAAATAAATGCTTATTTTTTATATTTTAAGGGTCAGTTCACCCCAAGTGTATTTTTACAGCAATTTTCACAATTCACATAGTTTTAATGCTGCTTTACAGAAGTTATTCCTTAAATAACTAGGTGCTTTACCATAAAGTAAGTTTTAGAGCTGGACGATGTGATATTTAGTAATATGTCTAAAGTGGATAATCAAAATGTGTTTGTAGTGTTGTCTTATACATATATCAGTATATATTGTATTAAATATTATTTATTAAATATTTATACAATTAAAATTATTAGACTGGAATTTCAGTCTACATAAAACATTTTTACTTATTTTTACCGCAAAAAATTCTATCAATACTATTTGTGAAATTAGATTGCTGAATTGTGTGTGTTTTTACAGGTATTATTAATCCCAAACAACCCAAGGAATCACCCAAGAACTTCACGTTTGATTATTCATACTGGTCCCACAGCTCAGTAAGTTGGAAAAACTATTTGCACTTTTAATTGTATGAACCTGAACTTAATACATTTATTTAGTAATTTTAAAGCAGCTAGTACATTATTTTAATAAATTGTATTAATTTTTAATCAAGCTGAAACAGAAAGTCATATGTTAATGATGTCTTAAATGATACTATTATGCTTTTTTACAAATTCAGCTTTTGTTAGTGTGTAATTTTAGAGTTATTTTCTATATCAGTGTCACAGTTTCTGAACTCCCAGAAACGCCTCCATTGTATTGAGTTTTCTTCCAGGAATGAGCATGTCATAATATTCCGCATTATAGTAATTCATACTCTCGGCAAACGTGAAATAAAGGAGTGGTTGAGAGTTAGTTAGTGTTGTGAAACTCACAGTTATAAGAATCGTGGCATTTACCAAACACGCTCTTGCCGACCAATCAGAGCACATTGAGGTTTTCAGGAGGGGCTTCACATAGACAGGAGCTTAACGGAACGTTCCTGACAGACTGGGAAGAGACGAGCTGCTGCATAATGTAAAATATGTGGAAAAATAACGTCTTTTTTAAATTTTACGTTCATGTATTAAAACCTGTTCTAGCTTTTCTGTAGCTTAAACGGTAGAGTGCCGCGCTTGCAACACCCAGGTCATGGGTTTGATTCCCAGGGAAAGTGAGAACGGAGTAGAATATTGATGCGTTTCTGGAATGCAATGCAGGTCACGTTAGATAAAAGCGTCTGCCAAATGCATAAATGTAGTGGAACTGAAAAACTAAATCAAGACTTTAAATGGGACCATTTACGCTATTATGCCCTTTTTCAAAGTCTCTATCACAGTTTCCTCAAACGTGATTAAGTCATGCCACATTTTTACATGGACTTGCAAAGTGCAATTTTAGGATTTGTTAGTATGCACCAATACTGCATTACTACATACTCAAAAGTATGTCATTTCTGCTTTGTATCAATGCACATCAGCAGCGCGCAGCCCATATTACCTGTGAATGCTCTGCATACGCAAGATATTGATTATAAAACATCACTGATGCCACTTATTTACATGCAATTTCAGTTTGTTGTAAATGATTTGAATTTGGCCCTTCCTCAGACATTCATCCAAACACAGAAAGCTCCTTCTGACATTGTCTCAATCTGCTGTGTTGCAGGAAGAAGATCCCTGCTTTGCATCTCAGAGGAAGGTTTATCAGGACATTGGGGAGGAGATGCTGCTTCATGCTTTCGAGGGCTATAATGTGTGTATCTTTGCTTATGGACAGACTGGAGCAGGGAAGTCGTACACAATGATGGGCAAACAAGATCCTGGGCAGCAAGGCATCATACCACAGGTATCAGTGTGAAGATGGGATGAATGAAAGTGTCCTGCAACAAGTCATTTTACTATCCACAAGTCAAATGCACAAAGTAATTTAATCACAGCCAATCAGTATATATTTGAGGTTTAATTTCTAGCCATGTATGATTTTGGACAAGTGAGATTTCCCTATTAATGACAAAAAAGAAAAAAGACTGAAAAACATTGTAGTCTATAGATGAGCAAAGCTATATTTTTAAAATCTAATAGTAGGTGACTTGTCTGAGTGATTAGTCAGTTATTCTTTATGGCTCATTTAAAACGTTTGCACTTAACAGAATATTTGACATTTCTCAAGAGCGCTTCACTCTAATATAATATCTCTTCACATACTGTACTATTCTTTGTAATGGAAAATACTGTAACTGTCAGACCTCGCACATTTTCCAAAAAACCCAGTGACGGTGAGAATTTTAAATCAGGGCGATGTTACACCAATGTTTTGGGGTCAGAATGAGATAATAATTTTGCAAATATTTGGTTGAGCAAATGAAACCAAAAACTTACTAACCATATAAAGCAGCATCATGGAATAAAATAAAATGAAAGTGGCATATCATGAATCATGTTCTTATTAAATAAACCACTTCCCACCAAGTAAATAATTATATGAAATGACTTGAAATGTTGATTTGAGTTGACCTTTTTCAAATCTTGTCTATAGATCATCTCAAAGCATTCCACTAAGAATAAAATGATCTATTACAACACGTATAAAACGCATGTAATATGTGATTCATTTTTTAGCTGGTTGGTTTGGTCTGGTCCATTTGCTCAAATGCTTATTAAAAATTATAAAATTTTTCTTATTGAAAATATTGTGAAAAAATAATAGGATGAATATTTTCAGAATCAAAGTTGCTGGAAAAAGTGGACTCTATTAGATAATACGTGTACTTAAAGATGTGTGCTAACCTTTTTTTTGTTAAAGTATATTAATGCCGTTCATTGGTTTATTTCCCCCAAAATTGAGCCCACCAGGCATCATAAGAGCAGAAGAGAGCGATCCTCTCAGATCTCAAGCTATAGTGAGAGTTTGGGTTGTGGCTGCTGTTGCAGGGGAGCCAGAGGATGTTTAGCCAGTGTGGAACCGTTACTGAAGCAAGACATGGGAAAGCACATTCAGCTTTGGTTGCAGAAGTGCAAGCCAAAATTCACTGCATTTACATCCTTAAATAATTAAATGAGCCATGAACATGTCAAAATACGATGACGATAACAGACCTTTCAATTTAGCAGCAGCATCATGCACCTGTTGAGAAAGTTTCCGAAATATTTTGCATCTGGGATGTTTGAGTTGAGGGAGGCGTGGCTTTATCTGTGTAATTCCAATAGGTGTCACAGAAACTACTTGCTACTACTTACTTTAAGGCTTGTGTGCCAATGTGATTGATTGAGTCATCATGTAGTGTTAGTTAAACTTAGTCATCAATTAATCACTCTTATGTTGTTCCAAGCCCATAAGACTTCTGTTCGGAAAGCTAATCTGAGAAATTACAGTCCCTTCCACCCCAAAATCTAATGCTTGAAAACATTCACAAACAATTTCCATATGAATCAACTTTTAAGTCTTCTAAAAAGACATGATCGCTGTATATAATGAATGGATTTAATTTAGTCTTTTATTCACATATAAACATTGATCAGTGAAAATATATAGAGCACTCACATTTTGTAAACAGAAGCTCAAGCATGCTTGCAATTTGTATTAAACAAAAGCATTTGGGTCCATTTATTATTTATAGAAGGTGTTCTTCATACACACTAAAATAATTGTTATTGCTTGAAATAATGGATCATTTATTTTGTACATATACTGAGCACTTTGTGATCACATCTCTCTCTCTGTGCTTTTTTTCCCCTCCCCTGTAGATGTGTGAGGATTTGTTCAGACAAACAGCAGATAACACTGACCCTGACCTGTCCTTCTCTGTTGAGGTATGTTTGTGTATGTCCATTTGCAGTGTTAAAGTGCCCCTGTTTTGCTTTTTCAAATTTTATCTTTCATGCAGTATGTAATAAATCTGTTTGTCAATGTAAACTGAAACTGGAAGAGTTTGTTTTGTGCTGTTGACATATTGAGAAGATGCTGTTTCCTGACGCTTTAAAACGATAATTATTTTGGACGTCCACTGATGCATGTGACTTCAGATTAAGTTGTGTAAAATCAATTTCTTGATATAAAATTAGCCAGTAATTGTTATAGTAGCCAGTAATATGTTATAGTTAAAGTCAATAAAGGGTTTGATATAATTTTATGTATAATTTTTTTTTAGGTTTCATACATGGAGATTTACTGTGAGCGGGTTCGGGACTTGTTGAACCCAAAAAGCAGAGGGTCCTTGAGGGTCCGAGAGCATCCTATAATGGGCCCTTACGTAGAAGACCTCGCCAAAATGGCGGTAACAAACTACAGTGATATTGCAGATCTCATGGACACTGGCAACAAAGCCAGGTATTATTATACTAGCCAACATATTTATTTTTTTCGGTTATCAAAACTGCTTGTTTTCAATTTGAAAATAAGCCCACTTTTTATAATCGTGTCATTCATTACTTTTATTAATTGGATAAAAAGCAAAAACATTTTATGCTTTAGCTTCCCCAGTGTGCTCATTCAAATAAGAAGCCAAAAAAGGCTATCAAATGAAGTAAAACTATAAATAAATACTGTTCTTTGAGTGAAGAATATATGAATATTACTAAATAATATTGCAAACTGTAAAATAACCAAAAGATAAACATTGTACATTGTAATAAAGAAAAGCAAAATGACAAACTAAGGCCTGAAAGCCTTTCCATAAATACAAATATAGTCAAAAAATGCTGATATATCGCAATGATGATTTCTTGCATTGTGTTAGTAACACACCTCAGTACTTAAGACCTGACCGTTACCTTCTAAGAACCAGCTGTATTGTGTTGTTCACATCTATAAATGCATTGAACATTTACTAATTAAATTGCTGAGGGAGATTCTCCTAAAACTGTGGCTCCACTATGGCAGTAACTGTCTTTTTCTATTATATAAAGGACGGTTGCTGCTACCAATATGAACGAGACCAGCAGTCGCTCGCATGCGGTCTTCACCATCCTCTTCACACAGCGTCGACACGACCACATGACCAGCCTGGACACTGAGAAGGTGTGTGGAAGAGATTAGGAAGCACTTTCTTGTTCTCCTTTTCTCACTCTGCTTTGTGTTCTGCTCAGGTGAGCAAGATCAGCCTGGTTGATCTGGCAGGAAGTGAGAGAGCAGACTCATCTGGAGCCAAAGGCATGAGGTTGAAGGTGTGTTTAATTTCTCATTAGTTCTAAATCAAAGGAAGGACTTTAAACAAAAACGTACCGTCATAGTTTGACTTCAGGAGATCGTCTGAAAGATTCTCATGTGGCTCTTTTTCGTTCAGTTTTAGCGCAAAAGGGAAATCAAAATTAAAGTACTCCATAAAGGTATTATAATAGTAGTAAAACCGTAATATTGTGAAATATTACTATAATAAGAACCATTATTAATAAATGAACACCAATAATAATTTAGAAGCAAATCATTGTATCAGAAGGGTCATTTGACACTGACACAAAGCACAGCTTTACATCACAGGATTTTTTTAAATAGAAACTGTTATTTTAAATGTTAATAGTATTTCACAATCATTCTGTTTTTGATGTGTGTTTTGATCAAATAAATGCAGCCATGGTGAGCAGAAGAGACCTCTTTCAAAACCAAAAAAAGACTTATTCCATACTTTTAACACAGGGAGTGAGACGGATAGATGGAGAGGGGGAGAGAAAGAGAGATGGAGAGGGATGATGGATGGAGAGTGGGAGAGAGAGTGAGAGAAAGAGATAGAAGTATGGATGGAGAGAGTGTGATAGAGGAAGGTATGGATGGATGGATGGATGATAGAGAGTGGGAGGAGAGTCTTATTTTAAGTTATATATATTATATTATTTTAAGAGTCTTAAGTTATATATGTGCTGTGTATAAGCGGAAGGGGATTTTTTTTTTCCCTCTTAATTATTTAAATTGGACATCAGATGTAAAAAAAAAATCATACTTTTTGGTAAATTGACAATGTTTTCAGTTAAATTAACTCTTTAATCTTAAGTATTAACAGATCGTTTTAAAGCATTGCTTGTTTTTAGGAAGGAGCCAATATTAACAAATCTCTGACAACACTGGGTAAAGTCATCTCGGCTCTGGCAGACATGGTAAGAAGAACTTGTTTTTCTTTTTGCTCATTAGTTTTTCTGTCTCTGCTCTGCTTCAGTTCTGCTTTTATAAAATCTGTCGTCTCCTCCTCTTCACTTGTCTTTCAGTGTTTTGTCTCAAATGTTGAGTTCTTTGTCAAGAGTAACAATATATTTCCCGTCCACAGCACGGCTCAAAGAGAAGACGCTCTGATTTCATTCCCTACAGGGACTCTGTGCTCACGTGGTTATTGAGAGAAAATCTAGGTATGTCTTGGTGTCTAAAGGCCTATTCATAAGGGGAAAATTGGTCTGACAAGAGAACTTTTTTTCTTCGTTTAGAGAGTCACTGAAATAAACTCATCAACCAATAAGACGCTTTTGGTCATGTGTTAGACCATGTTGACTCGCCAGGAATGTACCATCAGAAGATCTTTTTTTTCCTGCATCTAAAACCAGTTAGCACAGAGTTTGGTCTGACACCTAAAACCAGTCAACAAGAAGTATATTTGATATCCAGTTATTCATTAATGACTCTTCTATCAGTCCAAGAGACAGACATTGTCTTGTTAACCTTGAGTTGAATCCGTTCCCAAAAAAACACAACAAGAGATGCAGATATTGGCTGTTTGTCTTCTAAAAGGTTTATATTTTATTGTTTTCCAGTCTTTTGGAAAAAATTGCCATATTTGAATTGCTTAACCTCTTAAAAATGTAAGCTCTGTTGTCATTGGCTAGAAATACAAATAAATAGAGGAATTTAGTATAACATGAGAGATTTCTGTCCTAAAAGTCCATGCAACCAAAATACTGTTCTGATGTTTGTTTCATCTTATTTATTTTTAATAGTTTTTATTCAGCATGGATGAATTACAGTAAAGACATTTTAAAAAGACCTTACACACCTGACAATCTCTATTTTGTTAATGAAAATCAAAACTGCGTTGTCAAACAATTTCTGGTTTTTTTTTTTTTTACTTTTTAAAATCTTTTGTTTACTTTCTTTAGATTGTGAAGGAAACATTGTTTACCTGTGTCTCTCTCGCTCTATCTGTCAATCTCAATCATTCATATGTGTATATATGAGACTGTGTGGCGTGTTCAATAGTGTGCTCTAGTTCTTGGTGCAAACGAGTCTTTAAACGCTGTTTGTTTAAAGGTGGGAACTCTCGCACAGCCATGATCGCTGCTCTGAGCCCAGCGGATATTAATTATGAAGAAACACTCGGTACTCTCAGGTAAAAAGTTATTTTTTTCTTTTAAAGCTTGAATTTGAGGTACATTGTCCCGTTTATGCTGTCTAACCTCCAACACTATGTGTCCGACTGCAGGTATGCAGACAGAGCAAAACAGATCAAGTGTAACGCTGTGATAAATGAGGATCCAAACGCACGTCTCGTCCGGGAGCTCAAAGATGAGGTCAACCGACTCAAAGAGCTCCTTTTGTCTCAGGGACTAAGCAATCTCATCTCTCCCTCAGGTATATTTACACCTGGCATTAACAGCTCTCAGAGAGGTCTGTGCTAAAGCGGACATGGGGAAAAACATGGTAATGTGTCTTTGAAGCGCACTGCAATCCAGTTTGAAGCGTGTATGTCAGTCAGTCAAGAGACTTGGACTAAAGTCCTCGCTCTAATTTTAGATTTTATGGTGTCTTTTAGTTGTACACAGTCATTTGTCATAACTGGCATGCTCATTTTCTGTCAGGGTCTGAAACGGGCCATCCCGCTTTGGGAGGTGCGTTAACTGAGCTCCATCAGCCTTCACACTCATATGTACAGTCTACCTCTGATGCACCAGTGGAGGGTGTGACGCCCACAAGTCCTGCTGAGCACATCAGCAAAGAGGAGGCCGTGGAGAGACTCAAGGTACACATGACAGACACTTACTTGCCAAATACCAGAACAGCAACACCATATTTGGGGTAGTATTTTCTTAATTTAGTGGCTTAGTATTAAAGTAGGTTACGGAGTTGTCATTTTTAAGTGTTTTGCTAAATTCACCGACTTATTCACCAAATATCATGTCACCTAAGCCAATGTCAGCAGATGCAGAACGTCTCTGACTGATTCAATGTTTTATATTTTATTTTTTTAAATGTGGAAAAACAGAAAATATCTCTGACTTCCATTGTTGTACTGTCTCTCTAACAGGAAACAGAGAAAATAATTGCAGAGCTGAATGAAACCTGGGAGGAGAAACTCAGGAAAACAGAGTCGATACGACAGGAGAGGTAAGAGTAGGCAGTGTTCAAAATGTGCACACAGTTATAGCAAAAAACTTTTGTAATGGACTGAATTAGGGTGTAATTTAGGTGAAAAAATTTACCTTGTGAATGATAATGTCCAGATGCATTAATCTGAGCAGAACTGGTGGCAACGGAAGCCGACTGGTTTCCTGTGTGTCTGGACTGAAAAGTTGAGCTTGAATGCACTGCAAAGACTTCAACCAATGGCCAGCTGACACATTTGTTCTGTGCCTGTGTGATGGGAGAGCTGGAGCTAGGATGCGAATACGCAAAGCAGCGTTATTAGATGCATGCATCATCTTTAATGTCAAATGAATGTCCATCTTTGCACTGCAGAACGTACAGAATCTGCATCTGAACTGGCATTTATATGCATTACAGACTGTTAAATGTAACCAAATGTTAACTTATTGTTTATTGAACTGTTATAAAGTCAATTTTGCATTCACAATCGTGCTGATATGTGAGGAAACGGCTTGTTTGATATTGCTTAACTGTATAATTAGGTTAGAAATATAAAGCAAAACTCTTGCACTCTTCAAGAGACTTTCTTGAACTGCATCAAGGTGCTTTTATTAGTTTTTTATAAAGCAAGTGACCACCTGTAGTCGTTGCTCCTAAATGGTAGTCCTGTGTTGTACATTGAGAGGTTCACAGATGGCCATTGTCAGGGACTTGATATCAACTGTGTCAGAAATGTATCATCATGTCTCGGTGTGACTGATTAGCCAATAAAATGCAACCTGAAATATCGTGTTGATCAATGCAACATGGCACTGAAACTTTATTTACAAAATTGCCATTCCAAGTTGGCCTCTTTTCTAGCTATGACCGCATCCTTATTGTCATCTTTCACTTCCTTTTCTTTGTTTTTGTTCACAGTGCCTAAAAAATACACAACTGCCCAAGTGTGATTCATCCTGCTCTATTTGTTCACCACTAGCTCATCCTATGATTCATCATCGTACAACTTTATTTTATCCCTGGTGTACAGTGTGATATGAAATTTTATAGGATTGCTGAAATCAAACAGTCTGTAGCAAACATAAGGGAGACTTTCACAATACGCACTTTTGGTGAGCCTCCAGTAACGGGGGTGGGAAGCGCTGTCGTAGACGATACACATTGCACACCACTAGATGCCGTATTAACCAACCAATCACTTGAGTAGTCAACACTCCTGACCCATGGGTGCTTTACACGTCAGTCAGATGAGTGCAACCTCAGTGGCCTGTCCATGGCTGGAATAATCTGCAGTGTGGGCCAGACTTTATGCTGATAGTCAAAAGTCTGGCTCTGTGAGACTAAAACACAGATGAAACCCACTTTTCTCTTTGTTGTGACGCATTAGGGAGTCACTGCTGGCTGAGATGGGTGTGTCTGTGAAAGAGGATGGAGGAACAGTGGGAGTTTTCTCACCCAAAAGAGTGAGTTAATTCATGCTCATTTATATTGTGCTGTTTGTAATGCATGTTGTGTCAAAGCGGCTTTAAAGGTGCGGTCACATTTACGGTTTCTCACACGTTATCCAATCACTTCAATAGGAGATCATCAATGTTGTGTGACGGCGGAAGATTGACCCATGCTGAGTTCACAACTGGTTCAAATTGGTCAAGCTAACTTGACTAACAAAAATCTGCTTGATTTGAAAGTCACTACACTATTGACCATAACTCTTTGCCCAAGAAATTTCATAGAAATGTTACTAATGTGATCGCACCTTAAGTGTACTTCATTCGGGCCGAAATACTTCCAGGTGTTTTAGCATGTGTTTTCTCTCCAGACGCCCCACCTGGTGAATCTGAATGAGGATCCTCTGATGTCAGAGTGTCTGATCTATTATATTAAAGATGGAGTCACCAGGTGAGCAATAAGAGATCGGTTTCTCTATTAATGCTGCACTGTGTGTGAGGGGGTTGTTGTTGTTTTTTGGGGGAAAATTAAAGATGCTTGTTTTCTGTGATGATTAGGGGATAGAAGATGCAGTTTGTAAAGTATAAAAATCTTTGTCTATATAAAGTCCACATAAAACATGGAAACCCAATGTGTGTGTGTGTGTTGCAGGGTTGGTCAGGAGGATGTGGATATTCGTCTTAGCGGTCAGTTTATAAAGGAGCTGCATTGCGTCTTCTGCAGTGAAGTCAATGAGAATAACGAGGGTGAGAGCAGTCACATGACTTTCATTGCATTCACTGATTAGCACAAAAGGGACACTAAAGATATAATGTTATGGAAGATTTCGATTTAAAATCAATGCTGTTTTGTTGAACTTTCTATTCATCAAATAGTCTTGTCCAAAATCATGGTTTCTGGAAGTATAAGGAACGCCTCTCTTTTCGACATAAGAAATGTTTCTTGAGCAGCAAATCCTCATGTTAGAATGATTTGTGAAGGATCATGTGACACTGAAGACTGGAGTAATGATTCTGAAAATATAGCTAATAATTGCATTTTAAAGTATATTAACATATTATTATATTTAATTATTGGAATAGTATTTCTAATATTAGTGTTTTACTGTCTTTTTGGTCAATTAAATGCAGCCTGGTTGAGCAGAAGAGTTCATTCACAAAGATCTTACTGACATGGTAGTACAGGTGTCCATAAAATATTACATAAACATGCGTCACATAAGTCACAAGTAACTATATAGGTGTATAGTAGTTATATAATGCAATAAAGCTTTAAAGAAGCTTTATTGCAAGCAATGTTTTGAACATGACAGAGATGTGACATTAGAAGCATAAAAATGTTTGTTTTTTCTGCAGTGGTGGTGACTTTAGAGCCGTTAGTTGGAGCAGAAACATATGTCAATGGCAAACGCATCAATGACGGTGTTGCACTCAAACAAGGTGACTTTTTTTTCCGTTCAATTTTTTTGATGTTTTTTATTTCCATGGTTCAGAATGGAATACTAATGTGTTTATTACTAAATTGAAATAAAATGCTATTATACAGGATTTAAAATGCAACAGTAAAAATGCTTTAATTTCAAATGCCTTAAAGGGTTAGTTCACCCAAAAATGAAAATTCGTCATCTATTACTCACCCTTGTGTTGTTCCAGATCCATAAGACTTTTGTTCACTTTCTGAACACGGTCAGCAAACAAACAGCATTTAAAACGGATTAATGGAAACTCAGGCATTAGAAACCAAAGAGGTTTATTCTCGTCAGTCAACTAGGTTGAGTTTAGCTTCTGATTTTTGCTGATCAGTGTTTATGTGCGAGTAAAAGCTTAAATTCCGTTCATCATATAAAGTGATCAAGTCTCTACAGGAGATTTTTTTACAATCTCTTTATGAACGATTTTTGGGTGGAAACGCTTTCAATGGAGGGACTGAAATCTTTGTTTTCATTCATATTTGTGGGATGCAACCATTGTATACTTGAGTTTTATGGCAAATGTCACTGTCATCTGGATATTCTTTTCACACAAAAAATGTTGTGCACAGTTCTGTGTGCTGCAGAAACGGTAGTCTGTCATTCTCATCATGCATCTTTACCGTAGCTTGAAAACTCCTTCGTTCTGTGCTTGTGTAGGGAACCGTATAGTGATGGGGAAGAACCATGTGTTCAGGTTTAACCACCCAGAGCAGGCCCGCCTAGAGAGAGAGCGCAGTGCCACACAAGATCAGCAGGGGGAGCCAGTGGACTGGAGCTACGCACAGAAAGAACTGCTGGAGAAACAAGGCATTGACATAAAACAGGAGATGGAGAAGAGGTAGAAACACATGATGCTTCTATATGAATGGATCTGTGTTCAGATCATAGCCTTGTAAATATGTCAAGTCTCTCTCTCTCTCTCACTCTCAGACTGCAGGATCTGGAGAATCAGTACCGCAAAGAGAAGGAAGAGGCCGACCAGATACTGGAACAGCAGAGACTGGTAAGTAAAGACACTGTTTAAGATGAGAGAGGCAGCCAAAATATGCAAGGATTGGGAACCACTGTCATAAAGCTCTATCTCAGGCCCTGTTTGCACATGGTATTAACTCTTTCCCTGATTTTGACGAGTTATCTTGTCGCTATTATGCCTCTACTGAACGAGTACAGTATCTCCAGATCAAAACAGATGAAGCAGCAGGAGCGTACGATCTTGTATGCATATGAAAAATAATGCGATCATCAATAATAAACGGCATGTTCCTCAAAACGCCCTTGTGTTACAAGTAGTGGTCAGGACTGTGAAGCTTTGGGGATGTTGATGGACTCGATCTACTCGTTGATCATTGTACTGAATCTGATGCAGACTTAGTCGTTGACGTAAATGTGTTTTATCTCATAATTGTTGCATTTTCATTAAACATTCATGGTTTGAAAAACATGTACAAAGAATGCCTGAAGCCACAATGAAATGTTTATTTTAACGCAGGTATTTTGATATGTTGCACGTTCAGATATTTATACAGCAAAATATGCTGAGGGCTGTGAAATTTTTGTGGTGTCTGGCAACTTTTTTTTTTTTAAGCTGATGGGGAAACAGTTGAAATGCATTTTGGACAATCAGATCTCAACCGGACAACACTAAATACAGATGTAAACGGGGTCTAAAACAATTTGAACAACCACAAAAGACCAACTTCTCTCCTCCAACTGATCTAATGCAGAAACAGTAT
Organism: Rhodeus uyekii; assembly: GCA_037043235.1. Classification (NCBI taxonomy): domain Eukaryota; kingdom Metazoa; phylum Chordata; class Actinopteri; order Cypriniformes; family Acheilognathidae; genus Rhodeus; species Rhodeus uyekii. The sequence continues at coordinate 1,878,073 of JAWRVZ010000082.1, forward strand.
GGGATGTGCTGCTAGCCAGACGGGATTTAAACTATCGGGTGCAGACCCAAGTTTGGTTTGAAGATGAAAAACGTATAAAGCACAATATTCTCAACATTCCTGTTTTCTAACACGCACTCAGTGTAAGATCGAAAGATCTTAAAAAGTATAAATAAATATGAATAAATGAGGACCGAAGTGGTTGAAAGTATACAAAAGAGACAGAACGTGTCTCCCTCATATACTTGTGATCTGATCGGCCAAAACGCATCTTAATACCAGGTATAAACCGGGCCTTTAGAAAATCGTATTAACCATCGTTATCAACCTTTTACTAACCGTAAACCAATAAAACAAGTAATCAATTAGAAGTCTGTGCTGACTCGGACAAAAATACGATTGTTTCTTTTTTTTATACTGAAATGACTCAAACTTTCTAACTGACATCTCAATGAATTGATGTTCATTTAAAATGGGTGGCTTGCATTAATAATTAATGAATAAAATCTGCATTCAAGCCCCTATATACTCATGGCAAAGTTATTTTTCGTTTTTTGCTTGGGGGTTAAAAAGAAGTGACTGTCAGCAAACATCCTGACATGACGCTTGGGTGAATGCGTACATGTGCTGCTGTGCGCTTTCCTCTGTTACAAAAATGATAGTGATGACACAGATTTTGAGTGTGGAGCTGGTTTGGCATCATATCATGAGTCCAGTCTCCAGAGTGCTCTGTGTGTGTGTGTGGTGTGCAGAATGGCTGCCTACTGTATATAAAGTGATCCAAATGAGTCTGTTGGGAGGTCCCGTGGCAGTTAGCACATTGCCATAGAAGCTACAGTAAATGCAGCACACTAGGTTTTAGAAAACATGCTAATGTGTCTTTCTGTCTCTGTGTGCAGTATGCGGACTCAGACAGCGGTGATGACTCAGATAAGCGGTCCTGTGAGGAGAGCTGGAGGCTCATCTCTTCTCTCAGAGAGAAACTACCAGCCAACAAGGTCAGACACACACAATGCATTGATTCTGAACTCATTTGATTTGAGTTTGTCTCTCTCCGACACATGCACAACCTACCATTTTCTTTTTAATTTAGGTTGATTCATTAAATGAGAATTTTCCCATAAAAGCAGTTTATTCAGCATAGTGAAGCCTCTCCTCAATTTCATATAAAGAAATCTTGGGGGGCTTGGCTTTGGTATCTCATTCATTATTCCTTTCACAACACTGTTGTGTGTGTGTTTTGTTCTCAGCAATGTATACTTATAACCCATGCACTGTAACTTATTTACATCGTTTAAAAAAAGCTTGTATATGGCTTCAAAAGGCTTATTAACCATTTTTATGTTACGTTTATGGTGCTTTTTTAAAAATCACTTTCAGTCTTTATTCATTTTTATTGTATTGCATAGAACAGGATATTTTTAAATGTTGTCTTCCATTCTAGATAGGGTTTGGAGTGAGATATGAAAACAAGAAAGTCTTTATTAGAATATTATGTATTATGCATCTTATTCTTGAGAACATAAATGGCTAAATAAGCTTTTGATTACATATAAAGAAAAGTTGTGTGTGAATTTATGAAGTGATACCAGATTTAGTTTTAATTTTGTCAAAGATCAACTTTTGAGTTTTACTTGCTTTCTTTTTTTCCTTTTTTCTCTCTTCATGTTGCATTAAATATAAACAATCAATCATTTCATGTTGCTGTCATATAAAATTAAATTATTTAATCATTATTATTATAAGACCACTGCGTTCTGTTTCACTGCATGAAGCAGTTTCTGAAATGTTCATTTCTGACACTGACAGGAAGTCTTCTGTTCTAATTGTTTGCAGATGCAGTCTATCGTGAAGAAGTGTGGTTTGCCCAGCAGCGGGAAGAGGAGGGAGCCGTTACGCGTGTATCAGATCCCCCAGCGTCGCCGCATACCTGCCTCCCAAGAGTCCAAACACAGACTCAGCTTGGAGGAGCTTCGCACACAGGCTGTTAAAGAGATCTGCTATGAGGTGCCTCACCGCGTTCAAGTCTGACTTTAAATCTAAAATGGGAAATGCAGGCGTTGGAGTCACTAGGGCTGCCCCCGAATAAAGATTTTTGTAGTCGATTAGTCACACATTTGTGATATCGATTTAATTTCTTAAATGTATATTGGTGCTTCTAAAAATGGCTTGTTTCAGGGCTGAGAAAGAATATTATATGTAACATTTTTGTAGATTACAGAGAAGTACTAAACCATAAGGATAAACCTTTAAAATATAAATGAACACAAACTTGCTGTGAAAATAATTAGGAATGTGTTTGGAGGAGGGGAACTGAAAGGAGACTTTCTGAACATTTCTGTAATGTATTAATAAACTAGTGTTATCTGAGTTTGTGTCTTCAAAGATGAAGACAACTGACTCATCTTCTCAGTCTAGTCTGTTCCTATCGAGAGAAATGCGTGTTATAAGTTGAACGTCATGCAGTCAGAGCTAATTTAGCTTCCACACAAATAGCAGACCTTTATCTGGGTTAATGTTAGAGTGAGTGGCCGTGTAAAGCAGCTAGTGTTACTAGCATGTTTCAAATGATAAGCCATGTTTGAGGTTAATGAATGATCGCTGAACGTTTGGATTTCCTTTGCCATTTACTATGTATTGTTTTTTTTTCTCAGCAAGTAATTCAAATTTGGTCGAATAATGCCAGTTTCACCGAGGTTTAAGTCTAGTCCTAGACTAAAATGCATGTTTGAGCTTTTTAACTGAAAGCTGCTTGCACTGACATATCTTAAATTACATCGTTGCCGTTGTCTCAAGATGCTCACCAGTAACTTTTATTTATTTAATAATAATATTAATATTAGATTCACAGCTACTTTAATGTTCTAATTGAGCTAAGGCATAATCCTTGCTTAATCTAAGCACGGTCTATAAAACCAGACTCATGCCTCTTGGAGTCTGACGTCTTATTGGCTGTCAATGTTTTTATCATTCATTAGCTGCAAAAAAAAAAAGCTTTTTAAAGTGATTGCTCGATATTGTTATATATATGTTTTTCTTAGTGTGGACTGCTTTTCTTTTAAGTTTAAAAACTTAAGTTTTAAAAATATAATTTTCATTCTAGTTATCGTCCTTTATGAATGGTGTTTTAGCCTCTCGGATGCATATTGCATACAGAAATGACAAAAGCTTTTTCATAACTGCACCAATCTAATGGTCTTTTTATTGACCCATATGTGTATTAATGTCTGCCTTGCAGACACTTATATGAACAGGAGTTTTTACATTAATTTGAGCATCTCTTTTTAATTCTGCTCTTTAGGTGGCGCTTGGAGATTTTAGGCACACGCGGCAAGAGATCGAGGCACTGGCCATTGTCAGGATGAAGGAGCTTTGTCGGACATACGGCCAAAAAGACCCTCAGGAGAGAGAGACCTGGAAAAGTGTGGCGAAGGACGTATGTGAGACTGTGGGCATTGGAGAAGAGGAGGGAGACAGGGAGGAAAGAATGACAACAACAACAGCTGGAGGAGGAGGGAATGAGGGAGGAAAGACCGATATGGGAGATCTCAAGGCTCACATTGACAAGTTGACTGATATACTGCAGGAAGTGAAGTTGCAGAACAATATGAAGGATGAGGAGATACGATCGCTAAGGGATCGCATGGTGAAGATGGAGAAAATATTCCCCGTCGAAGTTCAGGTAATGCTTTTATACCTAGAAACGTTCACAAAATGCACCTACACTTCTCCTCAGTCTGTTTACTAACTGTATGATGCAAACAAAACTGGCCAGTGCTAGCTGACAATCTGATTTACTTGTCTTACACAACCAGAAGTTGGTGCAATATATGCTAAAGTTGTTTATGCAATTATCACTTCTGAAGAAAAAAAATCTCTGTATTGATTTATTGATCTATTGATCTGTTAATATGATTTATGATAAGCCTGTACCGAAACAACATTTCAAAGTAAGGTATGTTTGATTCAATCTTGTGTAACCATTCTATTATTAGACTTTTTTTTCTTGTGGAATAAATAAACATTGAAAGAGGATATATATAATATACCAATGGTTATATAGATATTTGTTCTGTTTGGCTGATAAACACCATGATGTACTCATGGAAAAGTAATATTTTTCGTTCTTCGCTTAAGGGTAAGATAAAAATGTGAAAAGCGATATATCGTTAGCGAATATCACTCCGCTTAGAGCGTGTTTTTTTATATTAATAAAGCATCTAATCATAGTAACATGACACTAGTCAAGTCACCTCACGTTTATTTATGTAGCGCTTTATACAATAAATTGCTTAAAAGCAAGCAAATTACGACATGAAAATCAGCGTCTCCTTTCATCAGAAGTACAACTTCATTTTCTACTACTATAAAGCGGCTCTCTGTGTTCATGTTTTCACCTGCGAGCGTCTGACCTCAATGGACTGAACAGGAGAAATTAACCAGAGAAAAGTTCTGCGTGTAAGAAGGCGGAGCCTCAGCGCACACCTTCCTATTACATAATCGTCACAGACCAATGTTACAAAGGTGTTTACTTTTCCAAAAAGTGCCAAATTTTGTTTTGGCCTGATTTAATTCGAAATGATGTCACAGTTTGTTGTTCGATTTCACGAAGTATATCTGGGCCTTGAGTGATGGAAGCGAGACTTTTATTTGGACTTTTTTATAATATAATGGTGTAAAAAGTAAGAGATGCTTTTGAATGTAAAGTATGAGTTTCTTATACTCTGTTAATCTTCTTCAGTGCATTTTCTTCTCTCTCTACTTTCTCAAAGTAAAAATAGTAAACGCAAATTGCTTTGTGAACCTTCAAAGCCAATGTCAAGATCTTCATGGTATTTTTATTTCAGGGAGACGATGAAGACGTTGAATTTGGTGGGGCCAGAGCTGATGAATTGGCAGCACAAGTCCACAGACGCGACGAGGAATCTGGGTACCGGCGGGGTCGTCATCGTTGGCAGTATCCGGAGAAGTACCATGACCCTAAACGCCGTAAAGGACCCAACAATCAGCCAAGCAATGCCCTCTACACAGCTCCCTCGGGACACTCTCAGAACAACCCGTTTAGTACGGCATCGTCTCGGTTCTCAGATCCATCTTTCAACTCTCAATCCCCTCGCAACCCCAATGGGCCTTTCTTGCCAGGCACCGGACGCTTTTTGCCACCTCAAGAGAGGAAGCTACAGTTCCCCTTTAAGAATAATCCCCAGCACAGAGGCTTCATCTGGGGCCCATCTGCAAACCAAGAAGGTGGATCTGCTCTGTCGTCCTCTGAGGCTGATTTGGTTCATACCTTTCAGTCTTCTCCCTCACCAGACAAGGGCCAATGGCAACACAACCATCACCAACAACGGCGCAATCACGGTAACCGAGGCTACGGTAACTGGGGTAACCGGCAACGATCACGAAACAGGGGACGGAATCCATTCGATGGATATTTAACCAACGAGCAGGTCGTGAACGTTGAGCGTAAAGACGGTGGGTCAGTCCAAGGGCAGCACAAGCAAGGTAGAGCACGCTACTCCTGGTACAATCCCAATTTTGCTTCAGACCAGTCTGTTGGAGAAGGATTTCAGCACTATAACTACAACCAAAGCAGACAAGGTCTTTACAAACACCCCAACTCACAGTTCAACCACTACCAGCACCTTCATAAGCAGGACGACCCTCCAGAGGTGTCCCAATTTAGCTCTGAAGGCAATCCCAATCCACCTTCTATCCCAGATTACAATAGCACCCCTATGGAGACCTGATTTCATCTGTGGAGATCTTGTGCACAGTTCTTGCAAAGGACTCTTCGGACCTTCAGATACGGTGTTGTGGTTTGTTGTGGAAGGGTTTTAGATGTTGGGAACGTCCAGAAAGGGAGAAGATCCCTAGTGCAATAACAATGCTGTACGAAATAAGATGAAACACTTTATGCACCTGAATTTTTATGTACATTTTGCAGTTTCATACCAATACCTGATTTTATCTGCGCACATATCTATATGTTATTCAGACATATCTATAAGTAGGTTATAAATTGAAAGCATGTGTATTTGCAAGAGAATTGAGCTTCTTCTGTCGTAAGTGCACTGCAGCATAGACATTATGGCCTGTATATGAAGTTCTGTGTATGGCCTATTGAGAGTTTTGTTGGATATCTGATGATTTTACATTGTGCCTTCTGAAAAGCCAAAGAATTTGGAGATTTAGTAGCCCTCAGACTCAACTGCTTTGGATGCTGCCTTTTTTATAGCTGCCTTTTTTTAATCTTCCCGTTCTTTTACTCTTGCATCCTGAGGGACATGTGTTTTAGAAATTGTCTTCTGTTGTTTGGAGATAAAGACATGGGATACATAATCCTAAAACCTTTTAAGTGCAAACAAATCGGATGATGAAATCTTTTTTACCTTTTTTTTGTTTTGTTACCTTGTTCTAATCGGGTACATCACGATAAAGAGACAATAGCTGTGTTTCCTTCTACCTATTTCTCTGTGCATTCTGGGATATCGCATAAAAAAACACTGGATGGGAACGCCAAGATGTGCATAAATTCTAAAAAGAAGAGAAAAGCATATTTTGTACTCAATTGAGTAGGATACTTTTTTGTTTTTTACCCGCTAAGACAGTGGTTCTCAAATAGTGGGGGGCGCGGAGCGATGCCAGGGGGGGCGCGCGTGACCGTGGGGAGCATGCTTTTTTTTTGTCAGGGAGTAGGTTTTCTTGCACTGAACAAGAGCAGCAGATATGAAGTTCAGATAACAAACCCTTCACCCGTTGATGTGTACGATCACACCGGTGTTCATGTGTCACGTGATCAATCGCTAAATTCACACGTGTTTTCACGCGCTATCTGGCACTGATCCAAAAAAGACGCGCTCAGAGAACTTGATCATTATAAATGTTTTTAAGCGACAAACATTCACTTCCACATATCTGAGAATCTGAATATCAGGTAGTTGATAACAGAGCCAACAAGTTGGTGACTATTTTGAATAAAAAAGAAAAAACTCAAATGTGAAACATCTATCAAACAGCGCTTTTTGTGACTGCAGTCTGTCACGTGACAAGCATGACGCGTTGCCATGGAAACAATAAAGCGAAAGTTCCAAAATAGGGGGAGGGGGGCGCGCGAAATGTTTACTTCCTAGGGGGGGCGCGACAGAAAATAATTGAGAAGCACTGCGCTAAGAGAACATGCGCATAAACTATGATGGAAACACGTTTAACAAATAAATTCCTCTGTGCATCAACAAAGTCATGTGACTTTCTGAAATGTTTCAATATGCAGTAATCCCTTGTTTATCGCTGTTAATGTAGAACGGAACCCCCGCGATAGGTGAAAATCCGCGAAGTAGGATCAGCCAATCAGCTCACGGGATACATCCACTCGTGCTCTCATTCGTCGATCTCGTGCCGGGAACCAATCACGTCTGAGTGCCGTGGGTGTGTACAAAGCCTCTGAGAGAGTTTCTCTCTTTGTCTGGCATCCTGGGAAACAGTTTCTCTCGCATCACGATGAAGCAACGCTGCTTTCCGCAATACGAAACTTAAACCGCGAAGTGGCGACGGATTACTGTAATTAACTTCTAGAAATCAGCAGACGTCTGAAAGCAAGATATAAACGCGTTTTATTGTGTTTTGTCTGCGCACTCAAGTCATTTATTTGATCACACTTTAGTTTAGGGTCAATGATCACTATTAACTATGACTTTTGCCTCAATAAACTCAATAAAAAAACATCTAAATAATGTTTTTTAAAGGTTAGTAAGGAAGTTGTTAGCTTTAGGTATTGGGTGGAATTAAGAATGTAAAATGTCATCCAAAATAAGGCATTAATATGTTTTTTATATGTATTAATATAATATCCTAGTAATATGAGCAGCTAGTTAATAGTGAGAATTGAACCCTAAATCTAAAGTCTTACCATTTATTCTATATGAAAATTATAACATACAGGGACTTTTCCTGTCGCAGCAACTTTTTGCTGATTTGATATTGATGATTTTGTTCTCTTCGGCTTACTGGATGGAAACTGTTTTATTCTCAAATGTTTTATGTGATATTCCCCTATTGCAGACGAGGTCGCCACTTTAGATGCAAACATGGCTAATGGTTCTGTCTCTTCTCTGTTCAGGTGAAATCACACTTTGACAAAGTAATTCATTTCAATGAGAGTTGGCAACAAATGAGAGTCGGTTCACAATGCAAACAACTTAAGCGGAGTTCAAATCCCGCTCCACATACAACAGCTGTATAATAAAAGCAAATGGTCTGATGTGCTATTATATTTATCACGCATACAGGGAAAAAATCCTTGATGTCCAATTGTTGTTTTTTTCCAGAATAAGCTGCAGAATGGACCAGACTTTATGTATTAGTCGAAAGTCTGACTCTGTGACACTAGCCAAATATTGCACTCTGTCATAGTAACTCCCATGTAGACCTTATGACAATGTTTAACAGGAATGAAAGGATGTCTGTGAGTGGTGGAGAGTGTTCAGTGGATAGATATCAGCTGGTTAAATATCTTTCCAAAAGACTTTTGGTGCACGACAGCTCCATAAGTGAACCTTTATACTGCACATGTGAAGCCTAACTCTATCCCTCAGCCTCATTTTCATCCATATTCTATTCAATATGGCGTCGACCCTGATTAAGGTCGTTAATCAGACGGTTTTGGTTGAAGAATAAATCATGGGCAGCAACCGCAGAAGTCTTGCTGTATTCTCGTCACACCAGGTTAGGACATGCTGTTATTCCCATTTTGTCCATTTGTAAGTTCTCGACTGACAATGATCTACAACTGAAAAAATAAATCATTTTACCTTAACTGTACCGGTTGATGTATTTTTTGTTTGTGTGTAAAATTTCCAAAATACATTAGACAAAAATGTAAGTAGTAAATATTTGCTGCATGCTTTCTTCTAAATACAAAAATAAGTGATGAGAACAGCAATTTTAAAAAGCATCTGATCAGAGTGATTTACACAATCAGTTCAATGCAGCATTCCAGTCAAGTAACGTTACTGTTATTTATATCGCGCTTTATGCAATGGAGCGCTTTAATGGTGAAGTATGTACGATTTGTTGTTAAAATGAGTTCTCTGCATTGAGAGTGGTTTGCTCGGCAGGTGATCTATGCATTCATTTCCAATGGAATAGATGGAAACTGACAGAAGTAAATTAGCTTAAAGATTACAGTGATCCCTTGTTTATTGCGTTAATGTGGACCGGAACCCCCACGATAGGTGAAAATCCGCGAAGTAGGACCAGCCAATCAGCTCACGGGATACATCCACTCGTACTCTCATCGATTTCACGTCGGTAACCAATCACGTGTCTTGTCTGAGTGCCGGTGGGTGTGTACAAAGCCTCTGAGAGAGTTTCTCTCTTTGTCTGGCATCCTGGAAAAACTTTTCTCTCGCATCACGATAAAGCAACGCTGCTTTCCGCAATACGGCTGTTTTTAGAAAAATCCGGGATGCACTATGAAACTCATAGTGCCACGAAACTTGAACCGCAAAGTGGCGACGATTACTGTATTAATACTACAGTATTCATCTTTTGGTTGAAATTGCCGGTAATTGCCGGTACCGGTAATTTAAATAAAAAATACCGGCAATTGCCGAATTTCCTGTTAACCTGAGCATCGCTTGACTACAGGTGAGAAGAATGATGTTGCCATAGTGTTCCTTTTTTACTATAATTCTGTTTAAAAATGAAACAAAGTGTGATACAATTTTCATTGATAAACCTTACAATAATGGTTTTGTTAACAACCCTCTGTCGGTCAGACGGCCCACAGGCAGGGATACAAAAATACGGAAGTACAGTTTAAAAATAGCAAGCCTAGTTATTGATTAGCTAATAGTGAACTACCACATTCAAATGAGTGCTATTACTTACTAATTCATTAATCAGAGTTTCTGTAGTTACTTAATAGTGGATACTAGAATGTTAAAATGATGGAATGATGCGTTACTCGTATGTGAATGCGTACTAATGCTCATATGTAGTTATTCTTGATGACTGAAAGCACAACATTTTAGTCCAATAATCTGTCATTTATTCTCTGGTGTTTGCATGAGTGTTTCTTTTGTGTGTATATGTGCTGTAGTGTGTTATGCGCATTGTATCGCTGGTGCAATGATCATAACGGCAGACTCTCAGTGGAACATGAGGCACATATTTTTACAGTAAACTCAGAGCACACATTTATCTGCCCACTCTCTGCTTTCTGATGCATGGCTGTTTTCAAGAACTGGGTCAAGTGTGTCATCTGGGGCTGATCTTACAAACTTACATATCACAGATATATATATATATATATATATATATATATATACACACATACACACAGTGGGGCATATAAGTATTTAGTCAACCACCATTTGTGCAAGTTCTCCCACTTAAAAAGATGAGAGAGTCCTGATATTTACTACCAGCAACCTTGAGGAGATTACAGAAAACGTTTGACCTCTGTCATTGCTAACAAAGGATATATAACAAAGTATTGAGATTAACTTTTGTTATTGACCAAATACTTATTTTCCACCATAATTTGCAAATAAATTCTGTAAAAATCAGACTGTGTATACATTTAATGGTTTCCATTTACTGTTTTTCATAGTGTAAATTCAATTGTTTTTAAACCATTTTGTCATTATGACCCACAAAAATCTTAATAGTTATTTATATATAATTCTAAAATAAATATTTTAACCCTATATGTAGGTATTATGATTCATTCAACAAGACAAAATAACTAAATATAATATGTACAACACTGTTCTTAAAGAAATAAATTCTGTCATAATTTACACGCCTCTCGTTCCAAACTTACCTTGTGAAAATGTGCGCTTGTATTGAATATATATTTTTGACATAAAAGATTTGTTAGAGTCATTGACCATGACTGTTTTTTAACCATATTTGAAAAAGCAAAAGAATTATGAAATTACATGTAAATATGTTGGTCAAAAAACTCTAAAGTTTAGCTAACTGCATTTTATATCAATTCAAAATATAATACATTGTCATTTAATTGCAAAATAAGAAACGGGAACATTACATTCAATTTGCACTCAAGTATATTATTTTAAAGTATATAATTTCTATTAGTACCGGTACTGTTATTAAAAGTATACTGAAAGCGTACATCTTTCTCACAAAGGTTATATGCGTTTCTTTTTTCTGTGGAACAAAAAATAAGATCTGTTTTGTGTTTTGGCCATACGGTGAAGGTTAGTGGATCTTTTCTCCTAAAGTTCATCTAATGTGTTCTGCAGAGGAGATAAACTCATGCAGCTTTAGAACGAGAGGAAACAATGGGAGAATTTTCATTCTCATGTGAGCCTTTAATATGACGTGTCCTCTATTCTCTTTGGCTGCGTGTTACTTTTTATTACAGTTGTGCAGGAGCTAAATAATTAATATATGTAACTGTGTTCTGTCAAATAACATAATCAGGTCAGTACTAAATCAAATATATATATATTTTCCCCCATGAAACGATAATAAAGATAGTTACTATATATAGTTTCTGCATTGGGGTGTACAAACTTGTGAGCAAAACTGTATCTGAATGCTGTTGAACTCAGTCTGATGTGGAATGAGCAAGAGGCTCAAGTATGCAGGTTTGAAACATTTGTTTCATCACAAAATCGGTCTGTTTTTTTCTCTCTGTTGCTTCAAACAGTCTGACAACAACAACAAAATGTATGTTGGCGTGTGTGTGCATGCTTCTGTGCGTGCGTGAGTGTGTGTGTGTGTGAGAGAGAGAGAGATAAAGTGTGTGTGTGTGAGAGAGAGAGAGAGAGCGTGTGTGTGTGAGAGAGAGAGAGAGCGCGTGTGTGTGTGTGAGAGAGAGAGAGTGTGTGTGCGTGCTTCTGTGCATGCTTGAGTGTGTGTGAGAGAGAGAGAGAGAGAGTGTGTGTTGGAGACTGTTTGTGTGTGTGAGAGAGTGTGTGTGTGTGAGAGAGAGAGAGAGAGAGAGAGAGAGAGAGAGCGAGTGTGCATGCGTGCTTCTGTGCATGCGTGAGTGTGTGTGTGTGTGAGAGAGAGAGAGAGAGAGAGAGAGAGAGAGAGAGAGTGTGTGTGTGTGTGTTGGAGACTGTGTGTTTGTGTGTCTGTGTGTGTGAGAGAGAGAGAGAGCGAGTGTGCATGCGTGTTTGTGAGTGTGCGTGCGTGTGTGAGAGACAGTGTGTTTGTGTGTGAGAGAGAGAGAGAGAGTGTGCATGCGTGTTTGTGAGTGTGTGTGCGTGTGTGAGAGACAGTGTGTTTGTGTGTGTCAGAGAGTGTGTGTGTGTGAGAGAGAGGGTGTGTGTCCATGCGTGTGTGTGTGTGTGAGAGAGAGAGAGAGTGTGCATGCGTGTTTGTGAGTGTGTGTGCGTGTGTGAGAGACAGTGTGTTTGTGTGTGTCAGAGTGTGTGTGAGAGAGAGGGTGTGTGCGTTTGAGACAGTGTGTTTGTGTGTGAGAACGTGTGTGTGTGTGAGAGAGAGAGAGAGAGAGAGTGTGTGTGTGTGTGTGTGTGTGTGTGTGTGTGCTTGCGTGTATCATGCAAGCATAGCTGTGATTGTCATGACACAAATGACACCTGTGACAATAGTTTTCTCCACACATTTTAAAGGCAAGCAAGATACATTCAGTACAGGGCATGTTTCTTGTTTGTTTGTTTTTTGTTTTTTTCTTCTTTTTTTTCTCGTTGCATGACAAATTTAACATATTCAGGCAAAATTACCATATGAGGGAGTGCACTAAATGTATATATACATTAGTTCAGGTTAACTAATGATAGTTCAGTCTTGCTAATGATTATGCATGTTGATAAAAAAAAAATCAATCATTTCGATGCCTTTCCATCTTGCCAAAAAATGTTCGAGTAACCAACTTAGATGCAGTTCTTCCATAAGTCATTGAGCACTATAAATACAAAGAGACAACCAGTGCTGAATACACAAGTGAACTTGAATTAGCACTAAAGGACCAGCTTGACCATTCACCCTTAATCTGTGAGAATGCTAAGAGAAGCAGCAAAACTGATCTCAGATCTGTCATGCTCTTCATTCTCAGATTAAAGCTGCGTTCACACCACCAGAGACAAAGCAGCACAATCCCATTCATTTCAATGGAGAGATGTTTTTGCCAAGATTGGTCATCTTTTGTCTGAGAGCCCAAAATCAAATCAAACATGTGAACCGGATATAAGGGTACCCATATTCAGATTACCAGAAAAAATCAGATTTTTTTGCATATCCAGATGGTTTTTCAAATCTGATTCAAACCACATACGGATTGCGTCCCGGACGCAGCCGCTGGCAGTGTGAACGCAGAGTAAAGCTTTGTTCAAGAAGTAGAAGGCTTGGATTTTTGTGGAAAACACAGAGCTATCCAATACAATTTCACTTTTAACATAAAAAATAAAGAACCGAATTATAAGTGAAACCAATACAGTGAATCTTTGGGTCCAGTTTCTCATAACCATATTAAAATATTACAAAACCGATCTCTGTTCAATATAAAGGGTATCATTTTGCCAGTGCCTGTTGTAGTTTTTTTTTGCACTGAACTAAATGTGATTTTGTCTATGGAAGCTTGTTTCTGCCAAGAAATTAAACTAAAATTACGACTTTTTTTTTTTTACGACTTTTTTTTTTGTGAGTTATAAACTTTTGCAGTCTTTTGCAGTTAACTTTTGAAATTGTGAGTTTTGGTATCACAGTTCTGTGTTTTTTTTCTTGCAATTCCCAGTTTATCCCAGTTTAGTACTTATGAGAAATAGTCAGAATTGCAAGATGAAAAGTTGCAATTAACCTTTTTGTTGTTTATTCTGTGGCAGAAACAAGCTTCCTTCGGGTTTATTGCCACAGAAAATCGTTTGAGTTTATGCTTTAGTTTGCAAACATAAAAACTGTGTTTTTTTACAATAATGCAAGTTTATGGGGCAAGGCATTGTACTATGGTAAATGTTAAAATACTTACAATTTTGAAAGCGTAACCACAAGACTAAACAGGACTATTGTGAGAAAATAATCATTTCAATAATCCTTGTGGTGTGTTTGCCCCAGACTTCATTTCAAATGCATTGCTGTAAACAACGTTTTTATTTCTTTAAATAAAAAGATGAGTCCAAAGGATTTTCTGTGGTAATTGCTTTCGGTTATGGAACAGGTGGATTTATGAGCCACGTGTACATTGTGATTTTCAGTAAAGACTGAACGACCGATATTTGATCTAGCCGATCTGGGAATTTTTGTCTGAAATCATGGATCGACAAAAAGACGTTGAAAGTGAAGCGCTTTGCTTTTCATTGTCACTGACGCAGCTTGTATTTGTCAAACACACAAAAGCAGTACTAGCACAGTTCTCTGGTCATGTTAACCTATGACCCTTCATGACTATTTGTGAACTATGACCATTAAATTATGGGGACTCTGTCCACTTAGTGCAAAGGATGCTGACCGCTGAAGCCAAGCCCACACAGATGATGCCTTGCAAAAGTATTCAGACCAAATCTTGAATTGCAAATCCTGCGTATAAAGGTGAAATGTCAAGTATCTATTTGTCTGCAAAAACTCTCTTTGCCTGCAAACAACATTTGAGTGAAACGGCTTGTCGAACACCAGAGAATGTTGCTTTTTTCACACTCCAGTGATGTTTGCATTCGAATTTTGAGTTTTAGTTTTAAACAAAAGATTTATATATATATAAATATATATAAATCTTTATATATAAAGATATATAAAGGGGGGACAGGACTCTCCTGAACCTTATTTGCTAAACTTAATTAAAATGTCAACATTACATATTATACTTTATTGTAACATTCGTTTTAATGTAAAAAAATTATAAAATAACATTTGAAGTCAAAAAATAAAAACCCGCCAATTGCATTTCAAATTTTATCAACCAGCCCAATGCATTTTTTGGACGTGGGCAAAAGGAGCCCAATCTGGCAACACTGCTCTAAGCACTAAACCCTCCTCCCCCTCCCCCTCCCCCTCCCTCGCTCCCTTCCTCTCGTCTCCATCATGCCAGCAGAGATAGGTAAAATGCGCGTTACAGTAAAGTATTTTTAGAGTTAAATTGTCAATTATTAATTAGTATTTATATGAGATCTTAATGGTTATAATTTTAAATGTAATTAGTTGGGTAAAACCAAAAAAATATTTAAAATGGGCATTTATGGTCATGTGGAACGAATCAAGTGATTTTTATTGCATTCTTATGGGGAAAATTGTTTTGGTGTACGAGCATTTTGGGTTACAAGCTCGCTCTTGGAACGAATTAAACTCGTAAACCGAGGTATTACTGTATATATATATAAATTAGAGCAATTAAATTAGTTTGCAAACGCTGTTTATGGGCCGCTACTACAACCCATTATCATGGCAGTTCATAACTTTTTGTGTTTTGGCAAATTGGTAGCTAATTCTTTTGAATTTATTCATGCATTCATACGACCTGCTTACGCCCCACTGACGGTCAGGTTTAGGCTTGAGGTTAGAGATATTTTGAAAAAGATCATACATATTCGTACAAATTATATTGTGCAAATCACACAAAATCAGCACCTCGTAGTATTAGGAATCATATTGTCATCAAGCGCTTCTGTTTTTAAATGGTGAAATTGCAAGACAACAGATTTACGAAAGAAATGCTAAAAGATCAACAGTAATATTAGAGATGCAAACTGCACAACTGTCATGTAAAACTTGGCCTTTTGAGTTGCAAACAATAAATGAAAAATAGGCTGTGTGACCGATGTAATTCATAATTATAAGTGATGAGGCATGAAGCATTTTTCTGTTTTGAGTTTTCAACATATTAGGTGCACAAATAACACTGAATTTGTGCATATTTTTAAATAGAACTATAGTTTGCAAAAGGTTTGTCCTTCAATTTCTTTATTCCCCTAAACCCATTTAAATTCCCTTCAATTTAAAGACCATTACCATTGGAGTCTTCTAATTTTTTGCTAATTAAAATCTCTTAATGAAGCCACAAGGTTTGAGACACATCGGTATCTTTCAAGTCTGTAGCTTAAAAAGTGAAGAATGAGTTTTGTTTTTAAGTAAGGAAATTAGTTCTAAGGTCTGAATATGTTTGCAAGGTACCATACACACACTCACACACCCCTCCCCTAACTTCTCTTAAAGGGACAGGTGCACCGTTGTAAACACAAGGAGAGATGGAAAGGAAGGAAATGGAGGAAGACTTGTGATGTGTCCAAACAGCTGTTTGCAGTCGCTGCATGTTCCCGTCACGCGGCCGAGTCTTTGCCTCGCTCTCCTGCACCGCCAGAATGAAATGTGACAGGCGGCAAACGCCCCAGCGAACGGGACGGGTGCCTCAGAAACATCTTCGCTTGTGTAAACTTTGCCTGGTGTCTGTTTTCTGAGTCACTCGGGAGAGTTGGATCGAAAGAGTCACTGCATGCATGCGCGCAAACACTCGTTCATACTCTCTTGAACACGCACTCGCCTGTGCGGAATCTGCAGAACTGCTACACATCCTTCGCCCCGCACATAAATATTTGATAACGCTTCCAGCTGCCAATAGTAGTATAGCACTCTTAGGTCCATTTAACTCAGTTTTTAGCACATTTGATCCATTGCACAAAATGTGGTGGAAATTCCACAGTGGAAACTGCAGAAAAGTAGATTCCATCTGGGCCGTTTTCTGTTTTTCACGCTCTCATTCACCAGTGCTTCCTCCCGGAAGACTGACACTTCCAGGTTTAAAGAATAAAGAAATGTTTCCATGTTTAATTGGTAGGTTATGTTGGGATCTTTGAGTAGGGTTACAGAGAGCAGTGCGGTATGGGCTGGAAGCATGTTGCAGAAGGCATGCAGGTGTTGTAATATACGGGAGAGCAGAAAAGCGATGGTACGCCGTGTTCCGTCTTTTCCCCCTTGCTTTCTTTGTCTTTTCTGGCTGCATATGTTGGCGTCATCTCTCCAGTTCCCTCACGCACGTGACTCTTTCTTGGAGTGAGGCTTGTTGCCCAGGAGAGCGTCCATCTCGCTCACAGTCTGAGGCGTCATTTGAGACAGCACCTGGTGAGAATATGAAAATAATGTGTTTGACTGATCAAATCAGTGTCAATTAAGACGTGTTACAAAGGATTTCGATATGAAATCAATACCGTTCTTTTGAGCCTTCAAAGAAGAGAAATATCAAGCAACACATGGATAAGAAATCTTTATCTCTAGCAGAATCAAATCGGAATATTAGAACCCTTTTGAAAAAGTCATTAGCGTTATAATTAGTCATTATACTCGAGTGTGAACTGAACCTAAAGCACTAATAGTACACATGTAATACAACTAAGAACACTTCTATTTTCACAAGGGAGTGATATTTTAAGGATCGTGTACCGTATTTTCCCGCATATAACCCGCCGGTTACACCAGATTTTACAAACCCCGCAGGAGGCGTGCGGGTTATATAAGGGTGCGGGCTATATCAGAATTTTTTGCACGTAATAATATTTCAACATATTTGTTACGTCCCTAAGGACGTAAGGCTTTTTTTGCGTTATTTTCTTTCTGTTTTTCTTGCGAGGGTTGTTGTCTCTGGCGCTTGTACTGTCACTCTGACAGCTGCGCTGATTGGCTGTCTGACCTGTCAATCAAGCAAGAAGATGTGATTGGCTGTGCTGCATGAGGGCGGGCTCTTCTCATCTCATCCGATGATCAACACCTGTAGAATCGCTTCTTAAGGGACGAGCTGCTGCACAGCGGGAGACACTGCTTTTTCTTTTTCTTCTGATTCTGACTTGTGTTTGTTTTCTTATTGTTTGAATTTCGTGCACAAGCACTGTGTACCGAGCCTGAACAGTTATGGATAATTGACGTCATGCGAGCAACATTCGAAATTCGAAATGTGAACTTACACAAAAAAGTTCAGCAATCTATGCGTGCGGGTTATATAAAGGTGCGGGTTATGCCAAAGATTTTTAACACAACCCCCAAAAGCCCGCGGGCTAAATGGGGGTGCGAATTATCTGCTTCTGCGGGTTATATGTGGGAAAATACGGTAATTACAAATGTACTGTAAACACAGTTTTAGTGTTTTTTGATTAAATGAACGCTGCCTTCTTTCAAAAACAATAAACAATATGACCTACAAACTTTTGCTCAGTAGTGTGTATAAGTGTAAATGTGTGTGTGTTTGTTACCCGTAGGGCTCCGAGGTTCTCAATAAGCTGGTCTGTGTTAGACACACCAAGAAGTACAGAACTGACCCCTTCACTGCGCAAACACCACGCTGAGTGAGAGATTTCACAATACTTTATTGTAGACGAGCATTTTTTAAATGAAAGTCATTTGAGTGCACAGACCGTCTGGCGCATATCGTCTGGCATGCTCTAATATGATTGGCCGACTTTACACAACTTAGCACATATAAGTGTATGATTCTTGACCAGAATAAGCTTGAAAAGTGGACCAGACGATTTACGGCAGCAGTCAGAAGTGTGTCTGAGCAGAGCGACGCTCACCGATGGCGAGCTGAGCAGCCGTGCAGCCCAGTCTGTCAGCCACCAGATGGAGCTCTTTGATTTTTGCAAGCTGTCTGCGCCCTTCTTCGCTGTACACTCGCTCCTTTAGCCACTGATAACCCTAATAGATAATCAAACATTTATGACGCCATCACGCACAGGGCTGTAAAATCTATGGCACTGCATTAGATAACAAAATATTGAATCAAATGACCTAGGGAGGAGAGCAAATCTCTTTCTGACTTACTTTCATTGCGGCTCTTGAACAGTCTGGAACGCCATCGCTGTATTTTCCAGTGATCAGGCCGCATGCGAGAGGAGACCAGGTCATCGCTCCAACACCTGACAGTCACAACACATGGAGTTTGAGTTGACAGCTGTTCTGAATAAACCTCAAATCAAACAATTCAAATCATGTACGGCATTTAAGAAGTTGAGTATCACATAGGTATCATGGTAAAGTGGTGTAAACGATTTCTTTAGTCCATTTCATGTTGTAACAAATGACAGACATTTGAAGGTAATATTGTCCTCTAGATGTTAACCAAGCATTCGCATCTGCATAGAGAATTTATCTATCTTTACACATTAGATGCATACCCTGGATGGCGTTTAATAGTGCTGGATGGCCCTTGTAATGTATTTTACATTTTTTAAATATATTTTTTGTTTTTTTTTAATGCACTTGCAGGTAATATGATATGAATGAAATAAAAGGCCACTTAAGTGTACTTAAAGTATACTTTTACGACTAGGCTTCTTAACACACATAAGTACACTTTACAATAACGCAAAATGAACTATTTTTCTTTAAAGTGCCTTTTAATTCATTGTGTTGACTGACATGCTAAAGGTTTGAATGTAATTTTAACTAATGTGTTATTTGCACGTATTGCATGTACTAAATTGACATTAAAGTATATTTTATACTTCAACCATACTTTAAAGACAATAGGAGAACAGTAATACCTTGAGATACGAGTGTACTGACATACGAGTATTGCGAGATAAGAGCAAGTCTTCGAGCAAAATATTTGCTTTGAAACATGAGTACATTTTTGAGATAAGAGCATGCTTACAGATGCCGATGCTAGGTGTTTGAGCTCAAGCCACCTCATTTATGGGGTAATTTTATATGGACTCCACTAGAGGGCCACCTTGGTTTTACAGCGGGAGGTTACTGGGGGTGACGAGTGATTCACAGTGTTATACTGGGAGTAGCAGGAGATATGTGTGTTCAATAATAATAAATATGGTGTTCTGAGGCTATAAAATACACTACACGGGAAGAAACACTACACTTCCGTATTGTGTTTGCATTATCTATGTTATCCCTCCTCCTCCTCCACATATGCCGCTAATGTATCTGTCTTGAAGGTAAGAACTTAGAATTAAAACCACATTTTATTTTACATCACAGGAATCCTTATATACTATAATTTTTTGTGTGTGTGTGTGTGTGTCTATAGCAATTAAAAACATGTTTTTTCCATTGTTATTAGCACTAATAAGGGAGTTTTTTAGAGGACTGGAATGAATGAATTTTTTTCCTGTTATTTCTTATGGGAAAAATGATTTGAGATACGAGCAATTCGAGTTATGAGCTCGGTCCTGGAACGGATTATGCTCTTATATCAAGATGTTACTGTAATTTTAATATTACATATGCAGATGTACTTAAGTTAATTGCATGTAATACAAATGTAAACTAAAATGCATAACTGCAGTTAACATGGAATGAAGTGTTTGAATACATTACATTCAGTTCAAACTTAACGTGCATGCTCTTTTTAAAAGTATGGGTAAGTGTAATGCTGTCCTGGGGCCGGTTTAAGACTAGACTTACAAGTTAGTCATCAATTGTATGACACACTGTCTTAACATAGTGGCTATGTTTATGCAACTGATTGTATTTCATTTTAAGGTAACTTTTGTGGACTGACCGATCTTGTGGTAGAGTTCTGGCAGCTGCACTTCCACTTTATCCCTCTGGAAATAGTGATACTCGGCCTGCTCGCACACTGGCGGGATTAAGTTAAACTGCCTTGCTACAGAGTACGCCTCCTAAACACACAAACACACATAACACACAAGAAAAGATTAAACTGCCCTTTCTTTGGCTCAGATGCTAACAGCCAGTGGCGTTGAGGAGTAATGAAATTAAACATCATATTTAAAGATACATATATAGAGTTTGTTTTGTTCAAATTTAACAAGATTGAAATAATGCGTCAATACATCAATCCTTCTTCCAAAAGGTGTTTTAAAGGCTCGTTTCACTATGGTTGCTGTAGTGCTGTGCTGGAAAAAAATATCAAAGAAGTAACGTGTCTATTAATGGGTAAAGATACAGTAACGTCTTCGTTTAAACTGGTAAAATCTTTAGCTTAGTAGTGAATGTTTTCTGAGCAGCAGGATAACCATATTCATCTGTACAGTCACGCTCAGCTGAAGCACAACCAAAACAATGTTCTTCCACAAAATGCATTCAGTAATCGCTAGAGGGCGAAAAGTTACATAGTGTACCTTTAATTAGTGTACCTTTCTTAAATCGCATACCAGTAGTTCATTTACATTCACAATAGTGTAGTGTTTCCACAAGGAAATGTTACATTGCTGTTAAAGTAATTTTTTATTACCAGTAAAATTTTAGTACCATTTTTTTGTACTCATGTAATATAAATGTAATGTTGTCTTCTGTTGCTGTCTTCTGTTGCTTCCGACTAGCCAATCAGTACTGAATGACAATATTTGATATTTAAATAAAATAAAATAAAATAATAATAGTTGTGTTTGAGTCCCTCAATCGTCCTTGGTGTGAAAGATGGATCTGACACTGCCAGAAAGGGATCAAATATGCAAAAGATGCCGGAAAACTGAAGAATTTGCATTTACATTTAAAAAACCATTATGCCCTTAGGTTTTGGCAGCTTGCGGTGCATCAAGCTTTCTCAAAGGAGTAGCTTGACTATAGTTGAACTAGTGTTGTCAAAAATATCAATATTACAATATGTGAAATGTCAAATGTCAAATGGCTCCAATAATCCTTTTCTGCAGTATCAGTATACCAATACCAGCTGTGCGTTCTCACTCTCTCTTCTCTCTTCTCAAATGCCAACAAATTTATGTCAAAATTCCCGTTTTCTCAAGTATTCAGGTTAATACAGTCAGTTTCAGAACATAAATAGTGAACAGAAAACGCATGTTGTGTAGCAGTACATTGAATCCATGCATAAACTCTTAAAGTGACGGCAGCCTAATATTCTTGCTACTGTCTGTCATGTTAAACAAAGAACAAAAGACAAAGAAAATCCGTCTTTACTCTTGATGTGAGCATTAATCTGTATGTAATTTTTACAATCAAGACTATCCAGTGTAACTTTACATTTGATTACTTTCATTTCTGTAGTATTTCTTACCTGATTCTGTTAGACCCACCTGGAAAATCGTTTGAAATTTGTTTATTTGTTCTTATTTTATATCGTTTTTTTGTGTAAATTTAGTTTTAATGATTCAAACAAAGCCTCCCAGTGCTGGGTGTATGCTATTGCAACAAAATGACCTGATTTGTCAAAAAAAATTCTAAATTATCTGTGTGTATTCCATCCTCATGGTATCGAACATCGTATCGAAGTTGGAAATTTCAGTATCATGACGATACTAAGTTGAACTTGTGGCTTGGCAGGCTACAGTATTAAAGATGCCCTACACTGGTATACACTTATTTCATTCCAATGGTAAATGTGTTATATTATGAAAAACAGAAGGTGTGCTTATGGAATGAACTTTGGAATATAATGAGGGCCGATAGATCCTACCATGATCTCCATGGCGCTCCAGCGTGACGTGCCCCAGTACATGGCCATGCCCTGGTTTATAGCAAATGTCATTGCACGTACTACCTCTGAGAGAACAAACACACAACAGTGCTCGTGATAAGTAATACAGCATGCATTATTAATTCATAACACATGCCATGAAAGATGTAAAAGCAATGATAGACCTTCCATAGGGCTGTTGACATCGCTTCGGTTGGCAAAGACAATATCCACGTAATCCAGCTGTAGTCTAGATAGGGAACCTCTGAGACCTGTAGATACATCACCATCACTGTCTCTCCGCTTGATTATTATTGTCATAATCGAGCGAGGTGGGATGAACAGCACTTTACCTTCTATGATGTGTTTTCTAGACAGGCCTCTCTCTGTCTCTGCCCTGAGGATTATGAATGTAGATGTCACAAAACGACTAAAGATAAATATATATTCACTGAGTATCAGCAAGCTGGAACAAGGTGCACAAGGAGTAAATATTGAGTGACTTTCTTAATTTTGTACACACACACACACACACACATACTCACTCACACACACAGTATGGAACAATGTGCAGAGTAAATACTGAATGACTTGCATTTTAAACAATATCTTAATTTTGTATGTTTGTATATACCACATTTACATACATGAATACACACACAATATCAACATGCTGGAACAAGGTGCACAAGGAGTAAATATTGAATGACTTTTAAACACAATTTCTTAACTTTGGATGTATGTATATACCACACTTACACTCACCTAAAGCATTATTAGGAACACCATACTAATACTGTGTTTGACCCCCTTTTGTCTTCAGAACTGCCTTAATTCTACATGGCATTGATTCAACAAGGTGCTGAAAGCATTCTTTAGAAATGTTGGCTCATATTGATAGGATAGCATCTTGCAGTTGATGGAGTTGTGGGATGCACATCCAGGGCACTAAGCTCCCGTTCTACCACATCCCAAAGATGCTCTATTGGGTTGAGATCTGGTGATTGTGGGGCCATTTTAGTACAGTGGACTCATTATCATGTTCAAGGTGCATTATCCTGTTGGAAGTAGCATCAGAGGATGGGTACATGGTGGTCATAAAGGAATGGACATGGTCAGAAACGATGTTCAGGTAGGCCGTGGCATTTAAACGATGACCAATTGGCACTAAGGGGCCTAAAGTGTGCCAAGAAAACATCCCCCACACCATTACACCACCACCACCAGCCTACACAGTGATAACAAGGCATGATGTATCCATGTTCCCATTATCTTTACGCCAAATTCTGACTCTACCATCTGAATGTCTCAATAGAAATTGAGGCTCATCAGAGTAGGCAACATTCAGTTTGGAGTTCAGTTTGGAACTGACATTCAGTTTGGAGTTCAGGAGATTGTCTTGACCAGGATCAACCCCTAAATGCATTGAAGCAATTGCCATGTGATTGGTTGATTAGATAATTGCATTAATGAGAAATTGAACAGGTGTTCCTAATAATCCTTTAGTTGAGTGTACATACATGAATACACACCCACACACACTCACAATCACACATACTAACACACACACACACACACACACACACACACACACACACACAAACATACATATAAATAAATATACATATTCATCTCGACACTATTCTGACTCATTCATGCCAGCCTGAAAATATGCTTGTAGAACTGAACAGATACTCACTGTCCTCCCCAGTAGATCTTAGTCGTTACTACATAACTGGACCGTCTGAAATAGATTTTTCAGGGGAAATGGTGGTTATTATAGTGAGGAAAAGCCTAATCTTGTCCTATAATTTTACTCCATTAAATCCAGATAACACCCAGACTGAACCCAACCTGACAAAACTCAGAGCACAGGAAGAAATACAAGATATAATGTAAAAACTTTTCCCATGACTAATGTCTGAGAAAAAGAATATGTACACTCAAACTAATTTGCCACAAAATGAGATGCATAAGAATAAAAACAGTCACCTCCAGCCTTTCTTCTTAATGATGTTTCCTAGAGTGATTTCAGCCCTGCAGAAAAAAGACGACAAATCTGAAAATCTGTTTTTTATTATTATTACTTCTACACTGGGGGGAAATAAAGATTCATAAGCCTCAATCTCAGTCTTGTTTTACAGTAGATATATAAACATCCTCACAGCAGAAAAAATTGACCTGAGAACCAAACATGTCAAAATATATTAAATATATAATACATAAACACATTACTGTTATCAAAGAACAGACGGATTGATGAAGAAGGCACGAAGAAGAGGATAAAGTTCAATAGGCAATTCAAATATTGCGGAGCCCCTAAAGGAACATGGTAAATATATGTGGCAATGCTTTTGGTTTTTGCTTTTTGTTTACCTTTTGTAATTTTAACTTATAAATGTGTATTTACAAATTCAATAGAAGACATGACACAAAGTTTCAATAGAAATGAAATTAAAGTATAGTGAAGTTCACTTATCTCGGTTAACTCGCCAATCCTATTATGTCGACGTTTTTGAAGTGGAACCGCCAAACTCCCTATTTGTCTTAGCATTTTCATTTCGGTAATGTCGATTGTTTCATGTTGCCGAACCCTAATATATCGAGCACAAAAGAGGGACAAATTCGCCACTTCACATGGTTATCTCGCGACTCATGAGCGTACCTAGTTCACTGCGCTTGCGCTGAGTTTGCATTGCACGTCGCTCTGTCAGTCACGCTTCTCTCACAGCGCCGCGCAGCACTCTCTGAAGTGAAAGCACATATCGTTCTTACGCGCTGAGCAGAGCGCATGTCAGAACAAAAGCAGGTGTGTGTGTGTGTGTTTATCTAAGCCTAACGACCAATGAGTATGAGGCTTAGATAAACACACACACACAAACCTGCTTCTGTTCTGACGCGCATTCTGCTCAGCGCCGCTGTGGATTGAAGAACCCGGTTATTAAAAGACGGGACGAAGCCGAATTTGTTGAGAAAGCACATTAGACAAGCAGAACGCAAGAAAGTATGCAATTTAGTACAGCGTGATGACCTCACAAATATGTTATGACTGTTTATGCTGTGAGCAAAATTGTGTTTGCAATGTCGGAGAATATAATTAAAGGTTTGTATTGAGAATGGAAGGTGTTTTTTATTGTATACTGGTAAACCTCTGCTGTTAGTTGGTGCACATATGCCTTTTGTTGTTAGCAAACATATACAGAGTATGTACATTTTTGTAGCATGCCGATCGCTTCATCTAATAATCGCCATATTGGCTGTTGGTTATCTCGATCATCGGTTATCTCTTTTTTTGCAACCCCCGAGGCCGTCGACGTAACCGTATTTCACTGTATATTAGTTTACCGTAAATGCTTGTCAGTACAATCAGCGATGAGCTTTAAATTTCAGAAAATAGACTGATTTTTAAGATTTACTTAAATCCAACTTAAGTGGGTTCAAGAAGAACTGCATAAGATATATGCATGTAATATAAATTTAATCTATAATACATTTTCATTTAATTTCAATTACCATGCAGTACAATGCCTGAAAACATGACATTTAGTCCACACTTAAGTGTATTATTTCAAGTTCAAGTTTTATTTCTGTGCTGTTTTTTTATTAGTTGACTTTTTGGAAACTTACATGAAATAAAAGGTATGGGTACAGGTAAAACAATGACCTTGTGATTAGCGAGGAGGACTGGCATGTTCCATCCAGTTTTCTTCCATGATTTGCAGCCCTAATGTCTGAAATCAAACCGTGCCTTACAAGAGTAAAGTTGATTCCTTTACAGTTCAATTTGTGAGGCAATCGACATAGAAAAACTATACTGTCAGCACATTCATGAAATTAGCTGATGTGAAAACAGAAGTGACCATGCAAGTCGTAATGCAGGTCACCAGAGCCGTATGCCAGCCAGATGCCCACAGTATGACTTTGGAAGCGTGAAATGGAAAGACATGCTTCTTCAAGTGTAGTGACCCTGCAATTAAAAGTGACCTGGCTAGCTGGCCACTGACTACTAGCCAATCATTTTAAAGCATTGACTATTTCAAAACTAGGTGATTCACGTAATCAACACATGCAGTTCCAAATGTGATATAATCTCTCCAATCACGAATACATACTAACAGCTGTTCAGTTCATACCCCCTTTATTTCAAACTCACATTACATCAGCGCTGTCCAGTCCTGCTCCTGGAAGGCTTCCTTCCAGCAGAGTTTAGCTCCAACACACCTGTTCAACTGGGACTGGAGCTAAACTCCGCTGGCAGGAAGCTCTCTCTTGAGAAGCGCTGCTCTACAACAAATACAGATCTCAGCTCTCAATTCTGTTCAATCAGGCAGAGATTTAAAGCGAAACAACAAATCTCTTGGAAATAACCAGTATACTTTAGCATACTATTATAATGGATTTAGGAATATAGGACATAATTATGAAAATGTACTAAAGTGTAAACAAATTGTTAAATTACATGTTAAATTAAAATGTGTTATACTGTAGTTCCATTTATTTATATTAAATGCAGTTTAGAGTGCCTTTTTTGACCCACTTGAGTAAGATTTACAAGTATTGCATTGTCATATATTGTCTTTGAAATATGGTTTACTTTAACGTAATGTTTATTGAAACATGTATGTCATATCCTTAAAATATTTTTTATTGCGCATTTGTAATGATGGAAGTTTCAATATAGTGCATTTAAAACATTAACTTTAAATGTAATTGTCACACCCTTACACAACATGGACTTTTTGTCAGGGTTCTGTCACTTCGGTCTAGTTTTCTAATGGTTTTGTGACTGTATTGTCATGTCTTCCTGTGAGCGTTGAGTTTATTCGTTGCGTTGATGTTCAGATCCCGGCCTACGGTCTAGTTTGGTTTTGGGATTTGTACATTCATACTGTGTGTTTGTCTTATGTTGTGAGTGCACAAGACGAGTGTATGCTTGTGCACTCTGTCTTGTTTTGTGCGCGGTTGCGAGTTCGCTCGGGCTGCGTGCTCTCTTATCCGCGTCAGTTGTTGTGTAGCACGTGGTTCATGTTTACATCTAACATGTGCTTTCATGTCATGTCTTGTCTTGTGTGAACACGTTCATGTTCATGTCATGTTCGGAGTGACCACGTGTGTTTCTTGTTCCATGTGCTCTCCGGTCTATTGTGTAACTCCGCCTGTCTTGTTTCCTCATTATTAGTTGATTTGCCCCACCTGTCCTCCCTCATTACCTGCCCTGTTTGTTCCCTATTTATTCTCCCTCTGTTCTATCCCTCTGACACTTTTAGTTTGTTGTCCTTCAGTACCACGTGTTCCTTTGTTTGTGTTTCCTGCCGCTCTTCAATCACCAAAGACACTTCTCATTGCACCTGTTCGTCATTTCCGTTCATCACTGTGTGTATTTAAATTCTCCACCATCACTCTTCAGTTTTCAGTTATTGTTTGTGTCAATTGTTTGTGTGTTTTTTTAGACTTAATTTGGATCTAATAAAGACAATTTGGATTTATCTTCATCTTCCTCATCGCGCGTGTGCCTTGTGCTGCCAAAATGTGCTTTAAAGCACACACAAAAAAATGGTTTAAAATGTAGGTAACACTTTATTTTACAGTGTCCTTGTCACAGGCTAATTGTAATGGTACTAGCATCAAATTATGCATAATTACATGCTTAAACCAAACCCTATTTCTAATCCTAACGCTATACATGTAATTTATTATTATTGTAAGTAATTTGACAGTATTACAAAGTGTAATTAAGACTTGTACTCTCTTTAAGTGCATGTAAGTGGCCTTTTATTTATTATTATATAAATAAAAATAAAATAAATATACATTTAAAATTTGATGTACACTACAAATACACAAAATACTTTGAGAAATGTATTGGTTGAAACAAAATCTACAACTAAACTTAACAGCAAAAAACACATGGAATCTCTTTTCAATTACACTGGTGATAATCGTACCTGCCGGAAGCATAGACTTCTGCTGTATCGAACAGATTCACTCCATTCTCATAGGCTATCGTCATCAGACTCTCCGCCATCTACAGAAGAAACATCCACACACAAACACATGTACAAAATGACAAAGATCTGGCAATTTATGCAAATGATTTTGGTGCAAAAGATGCTTCAGCTACCACAGACAAATCCCAGACTATCATGCAATAACTATATTTATGTTCGCTCACGAGTTGAAATATTTATTTTTATTATGTTTTTTAATGTTGGCACAGACATGGTTGTAACGCGGGTGAATGACGAGGGTGAGGAATCAAGGGATCAACAGAAAACTCTCCTCAATAAACGAAAACAAAAACACTTTAAATAGAAACAAAAGGGCACACTTGTTAATAAACAAACGAAAACTTGGAATAACTAGGAGAACATGGAAACATGGAGAAACATACACACATAGGAGCAACAACAGGAAACGTTAACAATCGACAAAGACAAGGGAGAACCTGGGGGTTTAAATACACAGGATAATGGGAAACACCTGACAAGACAAGGGGAGTGGCAAATGAGACGGAAACACAATGGATAACACAGGAGGCAACAGGAAGTGGACTGCATCGATTTGTTAATCCCTTTGCAGTGCTTTTTACGCACTGTCGGACAAGGTAAAATTATTTTCTGTGATAATCAGCTCATGCTATACACAAAACATTCCTTTAAAGAGTTAAAGGGATAGTTCACCCAAACATTTAAATGTACTCACCCTCATGTCGTTCCAAACCTGCTTTACTTTCTGTATTCAGTGGTATTCCAACAATTTTGGTTACCATTGATTTACATTGTATGGACAAAAAACAAGACGTTTAGCATATTATCTTCTGTTATGTTCCACAGTAGAAAAAAAGTCATACAGATTTGGAATGACATAAAAGTGAGGACGTAATGACAGAATCATCAGTTTTTTAAATCACACTGCAGAAAGACGCTGGAGGTAATAGAGCTGCATGAGTCTGGATAAACTGAGAATCACAAATTTGTTTAGTTTTAAATAGAGATTATGATTATCCCACGATTCAAGAGACAAGTAAACAAAATAACATGAATTTACTTAAGGTTCTGGAAAAATGTTAACTGATGTGGTCTGTTTTAAAATATAAGTAATTAATTTTAATTGTTATTATTATTTAAATCAGTTTGAATGAATGATTCAATGACTCACTCATAAAGGCTTCAGTGCTGGACGAAGCAGCATTTTTGAATGAATCTCTTAAGTGAATAATTCAATGACAAATAAAAAATGTTAACAGTAACTTGTCGCCACCTACGTGATCGATGCAATCTGTATATGAAGCGTCAAGTTACGGTTAAAAAGTGATTTCCTCTATTTTGTTTGCTACCATAGACATCAGTGTTTAAATACGAACTATTAAATTACTAAAAAAAAAAATTTTTTATCCCAGAGCTATCAGAAAGTTTATAAAAAGAAATAGATCTTGAACATTACAGTTCACCTCATCAGAGATCTGAGATCCAAATGTCACCCAGGTACCTGTGAACAGAAAGAGAGTGTGCAAGACAGAAGGATGAAGAAGTTAGAAAGATGGACAGGAGAAGGGTGTAATAATAAAGGTGCTATTCAGTTTATAAAAGATATATTATCTTTAAAAGTCATATCAAATAACATACTGCAGTTAAAACTATAGTACTTAAAAATACTTTACATGTGCGTTAGTATGTTCGTCAGCATATCAAAAATAATTAGTGCACTTCTTTAAAGTATGACAAAATGTTATTAAAACATGATTTAAAATGTACTTTGAATTAAAACTTTTATTTTCACATTATTATAAAGTGCACTTTTTAATATTGTATTATATTTATATTATTTTATTCATATTTTCTTATATTATATTATCTGCAAGTTCAGTTTTTAAAAATAACATTTTAATAGAAAGTTTTTTGACATGGAAAAAATAAACACTCAATTAACTGTACTCTGAATACTCACCAAGACCCAAGCAAGAAACGCGTAGACCCGACTTTCCAAGGTTTCTGAGAGAAAAGGTGAGAGAGAGAGAGAGAAAGAGAAAGAGGGACAGAGAGTTTATCAAATCTTTAATCAATCAAATAAGTAACAAAAAAACTATTATTCAAAAATATTCACCAAATAAATGATAAAAAAAATAGACCACTATTTACACACCATTTATACATAAATTCAATCATGTTTCCGGTAGAGTTAAAAAAAAATTACATTCTACTTTTATTCTTGATTCAACTAATGCTGTAAACAGGCTAAGAACATTAACAATTCGCCCTTGGAGAGCAAGTCTGCAAGACTTCCAAATAGCTAATTTTCCAACATGGCTGGTGTCAGGGCAAACTTAAGGTGACACACTTGACTTAGGAAAGGCGAACCGTATAGGCCCTCCCTCCAAAGAATGATTTAAAAACTGAAAAAGAGGAGGAGGTAGAGCAGTTCCCTGTCAAGGGAACTCAACACTGCGTCGGAACGCATATGGGAACGCATTAGCGTGATTGTCTCTTGAAGCGCAATTGAAACCAGGTGTGCGAGTGCAATCACCGAGGGTGATATCATGAGCCAGGAGTATATAGGCACGCAGTGAAATAGAAGCCGCAGCTTTTAGTGTCTTCAACAGCGCTCGAAGCTAACGTGTGTGTAAGGTGCATTGCTGGCTGTAAGTTTGATTTTCACTTACCTGTGTTTTTAACAGCGGGGTTGGAGACGGGGACGCCTTTTCTTCTCCCTTTCCTGTTAAATCTACCCTCACGAAGGACTCGGAAGCGCACCACGTGGTGACTACTTCCGACCAGGTTGAGGAAGCGTTGCTGAACCTCTCCAATTCTGAGAAGTTGGAGGTGGATTTAGTCAGCATCGATGTGGATGAGGTTGAATCGCCATCAACCTCATCTGCATTTGAGGAGCTGCTTGAGGTTTGACTCGGGCAACGGCGAGACTGGGTCTCGAGTGACCAGCTGAGCCAAGGGACGCTCGTTCAAGGACGAGCGTTGCCTGCCGCCCGAGTGCAGCCTCAGCGTCGGGGTTTGCTTTTGTCCCCGGACCTTCACATCGAGGTGTTGAGGTCCTGGAAGTAGCCCGCTTCTCACAGAGTGTATAGCAGCGTTAAGCCGCTAACTATGCTACTCTTGTGGCCGGTTACGGGGCGATGCCTAGAGTGGAGGTTGGCGAGTTATTTCGCCCACCACTCATCGCCGCCCCTGAAATCCCGACGCCGCCCATATCCTCGATGAGGGCAGGGGATGGCCCTTAGGCAGTCGCCGAGCTGCGCAGGGCCACTGCTATCTCTCTCTGCGCCATGCATTTTGACCGCGCTGAGAGAGAGAGAGATAAGAATATCCTCTTGATGCCCCTCTTATGCCTTATGGCCTCTTCGGTGATGCTATCGAGATAGCCGTCGAGAGGTTTCATGAGGCTGCAAAGCGGGAGGTAGCATTCAGGAGAATTCTTCCCCGTCGCTCTCGAGTGTCTGGGACTGCGAGCCAGCCGCAGCCCAGCAGCGGCTCCTCCTACCGCGCTGCTCAGCGGCAGAACGTTGTCACCTGGCAGCCCCCTCTGTTGGGTGGCAGTACAGGTTGTCACGCTCAGCTGCAGCCTTCTGGCAGGACAGATCTGAGGGCTGTCCTCCAGGCTAAGGAGGCAAAGAGCAGAAGGCCCTGACGCTAGCGTCCTTCGGCCTCACAGGGCCCCCCCGCTGGTCTACCTCGAGGGGTAGATCAGTGCCCTGTAAGCGCGGTAGCAGGCTCGGTACCTCGAGGGGGCCAAGTCATGCTCTTCCCAGGTAGCCACTTCCGGTTGTGCTCCACACAGGGCGCACTGGGCAGGGTGCCCCCTCTGAGGAGGGTTTTAGAGCATCTGCTCCGGAGGCTCTCTGGTGCCAGCCAGGGCCCCGAGTGGAAAATCACATCTGTTCAGAGGTCGGTCTCGAGAGACTGATACCCCTAGAGGATTTCCTGGCGGCGTGGCAGCGCCTCCCAGGTATCTCTCGATGGGTCCTGCGTACCGTATCAGAAGGATACGCTACTTTGTTCCGGGTCCATCCACCCGGATTTTTCGGGGGTTCTGCAAACTCTGGTGGTCCCCGAGCAGGCTCTGGTCATGGGACAGGAAGTCGACTCATTGCTGGGGAAAGAGGCCATAGGGTATGTTCCTCTCTCAGCCAGAGGTCCGGGCTTTTATAGCCGATACTTCATCGTCCCTAGAAGGGATGGAGGCTTGCGTCCTACTTTAGTTCTATGCCACTGAGATTCAGAGAGTTAACTCTGAAGCAGTTTTTAGTACAAGCCAGGTCTGAGGACTGGCTTGTCGCGATAGATCTGAAGCACGCATATTTACACGTCTCCATCCTTCCACAGCACCGGAAGTTCCTCAGATTCGCCTTTGGGGACAAGGCTTATCTACATTGAGTTCTTCCGTTCGGCCTAGCTTGTCTCCTCACACTTTCAACAAGTGCGTGAATGCAGCTCTAGCTCCGCTCCTGGGAGTTCTGGAGTAGATGTGCTCGGCCTCCGAGGGGGCCTAGCGCATGGTTTTGGTCTCACAACCAAGGTTGCTAAGACCGCTCTCCTCTCCAGAGCTGGCCACCAGAAACCGTGTATCCCTGCCAGCTGTTTCCTGCGGGCCAGCTCGGCTTTAGGGCTCTCTCTTCCCGAGAGGTTTATGTGGCTAACCTGCTTACCACATACCTCCGGGTAATTCACCTTCGGTGACGGTTTCTCCGTGGCTCCCGTATCTCTTCAACGACCGGCTCTTTTCTGGCCAGTCTCGGGAGATCGCGGTGCGACATCGAGATGTCGTTCTCGCACACATGTAGGAGCTTGGGCTGAGACTGAATACCGGGAGGAATGTACTCTTGCCGAGGCAGAGCACTATGTCCCTCGGTGTTGTACGGGACTTTGTGTCAATCTCGCACGGTTTCTCCCGTGCGTGTTGCCTCTATCCCGTCCACAGTCAAGAGCATGAGGCTAGGCCGGCCACTCATGGTCAGACGCTTCTAGGAAGTGTTAAATTTTGTGGCGGCAGTTCCCAGTGCTTTTCCACTAGGCCTGCGCCATCTGTGACCATTATAGTGGCTCAAAAACCAGGGGGTTTCCTCGAGGGGCAACCTTTCCCGCCTGATCAAGGTCTCAAAGCGATGCTGCGGGTCTTGCATCAGTGGAAGAAAAGCCTGGTTTCTTTCCCGAAGGCCCGTACTGGGATCACTCTGTCACCGCGTGACGCTGTTGACAGACGCCTCCCGCTGGGGTTGGGGGGTGGCCCCGAGGGGCTGCTCGACTTAGGGTCTGTGGAGCAGACTCCACCTCTCCTGGCATATAGTATGTGCCGGAAGCGTGGCTGTCTGTTTAGCACTTCAAGCTTTTCTCCCAGACCTCCTGTGGACCCAAAGGGAAACTCAGCTCCCTTCGAGCAGTTTACATCCCGGGGTCCCCAAATTCGGGGGCAGACTTCCTGTCGAGACAGGGGCTGAGGCCCGGGGAATAGGACTCCACACCAAGGTGTTGGAGCAGACGGGGGGAACTCCAGCCCGTTCCGTCTCGAGAGACGGCTCGCTGCCTGCTCTATTCCCCCCTGTTCTCCCAGCTTCTCTCTGGCTGGATGCGATACGACATGAGTAGCTGAGGCTCCTCTTGTACACCTTTCCCCGATTGCTCTGCTCCCAGGGTTCTAGAGAAACTTCGCCAGGACAGGGTCCGTCTCACCTTTATTGCCCCGCAGTGGCCGGGCAGGGTGTAGTTCTCGGACTTGGTGTCCCTCCTAGACGGCACTCTTTGGAGGTTCCCGTCAGAGTGGACCTTCTGTTCCAGGCTTAGGGCAGGATACTTCATCCTCGCCCGGAACTGTGGAATCTGTGGGTCTGGCCTCTGAGGTGGCCCGACTCATAGACTCAGGTCTCTCGACTGAGGTCGTTGAGACCATTCTCCACTCTAGAGCCCCGTCCACGAAGAAGCTCTACGCTCAGAAGTGGAATATTTTCACTTCCTGGTGCAGTGACAAACATTTAGACCCAGTGACCTGCCATGATGTATCGTCCTGGAGTTCTACAAGAAAAGTTCGCTGCCGGGCTGTCCCCCTCCACGCTTAAGGTGTACATGGCTGCCATTACGGCTTACCACGTACCCCCAAGTGGTACCCCTCGGGGTTGGGACCCCCTAGTAGTGCGTTTCCTTCGTGGCCCCTTGAGGCTAAGGCCAGCAGTACGCTCTCAGGTGCCACCCTGGGACCTGTCCCTGGTTCTCCAGGCTCTGTCCCAGGCACCCTTGAGCCACTTGAGGACATCTAGGAGGAATTCCTCACCCTTAAAACGGTGTTCCTTTTAGCCATCTCCTCCTTTTAGAGGCTTGGTGACCTTCAGGCCCTCTCAGTGGCCCCTCCTGTCTGGAGTCTGTTCCGTGTCTGGCGAAAGCTTTCCTCTTTCCCAGACCTGGATATGTTCCCTAAAGTGCTTTCGAGCCCGGCTCGTCACACTATACTGCAGGCCTTATGTCCTCCCCTCCAGTCGTGACCAGGAGTCCAAGAACAAGGTCTGTCCAGTGTGAGCACTGGACACCTACGTCCGCAGAGCGGTTTCAGGACATAGGTCAGACCTACTCTTTGTATGCTTCGGGGCTCCTAAGGGAGCTCCAGCATCAGAACTAACTTTGAGCAGGTGGATAGTCGAGACTATCTCACTGACTTATGACTCGGCGGGTCAGCAGTTCCTACTGCATGTCCACGCCCACTCTACCCGGAGCATGGCTACCTCTAAAGCTTTTGCGCAGGGGCTCCCCTTGCTGATACTTGTGATGCGGCTGGCTGGTCCTCACCGCATACTTTTATTAGGTTTTACCAGTTAGACCTTAACCCCGCTTTGGGAACCTTGGCCCTTTCGTAGTGAGCTACGTTAGCTTGGCGTACTCCGTTCGCTGAGGCGGCGTGGGTATTCTCGTTCCCATATGCGTTCCGACGCAGTGTTGAGTTCCCTTGACAGGGAACGTCTCAGGTTACTTACGTAACCCTAGTTCCCTTAGAGGGAACGAGACACTGCGTCTCGTAGCCTCAGCTCCATCGCACGCCGGCTGTTTCAGACACTAGTCAAGCTGCGGCTTCTAGTTCACTGCGTGCCTATTTACTCCTGGCTCATGATATCACCCTCGGTGATTGCACTAGCACACCTGGTTTCAATTGCGCTTCAAGAGACAATCACGCTAATGCGTTCCCATATGCGTTCCGACGCAGTGTCTCGTTCCCTCTAAGGGAACTAGGGTTACGTAAGTAACCTGAGACGTTTTCAAACCTAAAAACCATTGCTCTACCACTCTCACAGACCTCAATTCAACTTTTCAAGTGTCCAACTTTAGGGAAACCTTTCCTCATGCATTGCTTAACTAGTATTAACGAGTATTTCTGTAATTGTTATGAGCAGAGGTGTTTCCTCCTAGGAGACAAGAGAGGCAGCGCCTCCTCAAATAATTGGAAGAGAAAATAATCCTTATTATAATAATAAATCAATGCAAATACAGTGGAATACGGTTATGTCGACGGCTTCGGGGTTAAAAAAAAGCATCGAGATAACCCAGGATCGAAATAACCAATATGGCGATTTATTTGATGAAGCGATCGGCATGCTATAAAAATGTACATGCACTATATATATTTGCTAACAACAAAAGGCATATGTGCACCAACTAACAGCAGAGATTTACCAGTATACAATAAAAAACAGCCTCATACTCATTTGTCGGTAACTGCTTGTTACTGACCAATGTCAAAATATTTGAGAAAACCAATCAAATCAGAGAAGGCGGGCTTTATGTGCACACAGAAGCGGATGAGGCTTTGGGATGTGGGTGGACCCACGGCAGCACTCGCTGCTCATTCAGAAGCGTAAGAACGATATGTGCTTTCACTTCAGAGAGTGCTGCGCGCCGTTGTGAGAGAAGCGTGCGTTACTGACAGAGCGACGTGCAACGCAAACTCAGCGCATGCGCAGTGAACTAGGTACGCTCATGAGTCACGAGATAACCATGTGAAGTGGCGAATTTGTCCCTCTTTTGTGCTCGAGATATTAGGGTTCGGCGACATGAAAGAATCGAAATTACCGAAAAGAAAATGCTAAGACTAATAGGGAATTTGGTGGTTCCACTATCGACATAATAGGATTGGTGAGTTAACCGTGAGTCGAGATAAGTGAACTCACTAAGCTAAAATATATCATCAGAGCAGTATTACTTACAAAAAAGAAGCAATACTGCTCTGATGATATATTTTAGCTTAGTGACTTTTAACAAACCCTCTAAAACTGAGTTTGGTGGGGGTAATGGAGAATGAATTGGGGAAAGTCACATGAGGGGAGGCAATGCCTCTGTGCTGTGATTGGATATGATTGCTTATAGTTGGATATGATTGGTTTGTGAGGTAAATCCTTTATTCAGTTTGAATGAACAAAATGATGTGGAAAGACTAATTAAAAAGTAAGCATACAACTCAGCTGTGTATGTATCTTTTCATCTTAATATCCGATTGCATATACTAGCTAAAAGATATGAGGCTGTGTTCAAAACCCCATTGTAAGATAGCCAATAGAAAGAGTTGAGAGCTGGAGTAGCACCCTTGGCTGCTTTAATTACAGATGGATGAACACCAGTTGATGATCAGCTATGTGTTAGCCGTGCCTCCTTTTCATTTGAGCCGCTGCTCACTTATGTGTCCGATACAAACAGAGAGATAGAAAGAGACAGATTGTCAGTGTGTTTAGATCCAGGCGGCTGAACCACGCTTTCTCTTCTCTGCATCTATTTTTGTTTGCCCGGCCAGTTTATTTATAGAAATGTTGCAAGTGTGCATTTGTTTGAGTCCAGTGTGTGTGTGTGTGTGTGTGTGTGTTTGTGTCCAGTATGTTTGTGTGGAATGGACTACTTATAGTGATACTGACATATTACCAGCCAAGACTGAGAGGAATAACTAAATTAATAGAATAAATCATTCATTTTATCTAAAAAGCAGCGAAAAAAGGCACATCTATTCATCACGTGAGAGGAATGGGTGAGAGAGGAAACGGCAAAGCTCTGACACAAATATTTTCACTTTCTCTGTCATCCTTCATTTTTATCTTTCGCCATCCTTTCCTCTTTTCCACAGCGCTGCATTAGAGTGCTGAATCACTCACTCACACACACACACACACACACACACATCGTTATGCATGTATATGATGAGAAGCTGCAGGGAAGAAAACATGAAGATCATGCGCTGAATATTCACAGTCAATGCTGCTTGCTTATACACATACACCCATAAACACACACACCTACACAATGGATTTCCATAGACTTTAGTCCTAACCCTAAACCTACCCATCACAGATCCATTTCTGCATTCTCACATTTTCAACAAAAAAAAATCCTCATGAGAAACAAAAAATACCACCACAAGTATTGTCATCACTGCCATCCCCATAATTCAGAGTTTATCTGAACCACACACACAAATCATCAACTGTAAACAGAAGCTCAAGCATGTCCGCTTAATGTGTTACGCATCACATTTGAGCTTCAGCAAGAACCAATGAGGTTCATTCTCGTGTTACGCATCACATTTGAGCTTCAGCAAGAACCAATGAGGTTCATTCTCGTGTTACGCATCACGTTTGAGCTTCAGCAAGAACCAATGAGGTTCATTCTCGTGTTACGCATCACGTTTGAGCTTCAGCAAGAACCAATGAGGTTCATTCTCGTGTTACGCATCACGTTTGAGCTTCAGCAAGAACCAATGAGGTTCATTCTCGTGTTACGCATCACGTTTGAGCTTCAGCAAGAACCAATGAGGTTCATTCTCAAACAAACGAAAATTTTACAGCTTTGGAACGACAGGAGTGAGAAATCAATGATAAAAATTTCATTTTCGGGTGAACTAACCCTTTAACAACTTTAATGTCTGTCTGTTCCTCACACAAATTATTGAGAAGACTCTGAACCCAAATTCACTGTGACTATTCAAAAGTTTGGGGCTAATAAGATTTTTTATAATAGTTTTTATTTTATTTTTATAAATTAGTATTTTTATTCAGCAAGCTGCCATTGAATTTATAAACATTTAAAATATTAGCGATATAAAAGATTTATATTTAAAATAAATGCTTTTTTCCTTTTGGCCACAGAAGGTCATTTCAGGTTTTACTATAACCATATTGGCAAAACCTGACCACTCCACACACACATGATTAAATACATATATTAATACATAGACAGACATTGGCTCTTGCACTGTGGCCAAGTTACATCTCTTCTAATAGCTCTAATATTTCTAATATCTTCTAACCAACAGCAGTTGCGACAAATCAACAGTACATTTTGTTTATTACTTGGTCTTTTGTTTCTGTATCATTCTAGGCATCATGTTGCAAGTAGGTTTATATTAAACAATTTTCTGATTAGTAGTGACTGTGTTATGTGAAGCAGCATTTTACTTTCAGACTTGTCGCCTGGTCATCATCAGTGAAGGATTTTTATTGTATTTATATATTAAAGACATTTGCTACGAAAGACGCACACCCTCTACATTACTTTCTGTTCTCTCTTATGAACAAAAGCTTTTTCAGTGAAAGAAAGAGGTTAATGATGCTGAGATCTTGGCCGGTTCTGTATTTTCCTACCATAAGCCTGACTGTAAATCATCCTGTTCACACACAAACACATGCTATAACACTAGCCTCTGCAACAACCACAATGTGCTATTTACTGATATGTTTACATAACCACTATGGTGCATGTACAGACATGCACACAGTTGTAGTTTTGGAGGTCAGCACTGTAAGAATCCATGTTACTGTGCACTTTTGCACCCTTATGGTATTGTTGAAGTATTTAAAACGTACCTATGGGGATTTCTAAGACTTGCTGAAAAACTTGTAACACACAATCTACAGCAAGCCTTCTACCGTCGGATTGATAGTTCACACTTTTTAGCAAGTAAAAGGCCTTTTACTGCAATATAATTGTTAATATTTCCTCTTTTTGCTGTGAAACTTTGCTAATTTTTATAAAGTAACAGTAAGAATAACTTTTATAATGTCAGTGATATTTGAATATGAACACTTACTGGACTGAAGCGACCTTTACTTGATTATCAATACATCATTATTGTGTTTTAGAAAAGTCATGTTAAATGTTAGTATCAATTATGATCAATCAGATAATATTTATGATCATATACATTTTTCAATTTATGATCATATCAATCATCAGTTTTAAAATTGAAATATCGTCTTAGACATTTTAATGGGAGATATAGTGAGATATAGTAATAGTGTTATACATTTATAAAAACCTCATTGATTTATATTTCAAGCTATTAGAATTTAATAAAAAGTTTTGTCCATATAAATATCAGCAACTGCACCAAATTGTTTTGGTTTTTTGCTCAGTTTGGGCTTCTGAATATTATTGAGGTGTTTTTTGTTCTCACTATATCAGAATACATTAGCCATAAAAGCCTGTTGTATCCAATTTGATTTGAAAAATACAAACTGTTTTTTGATTTTGTCTACAGGTTCCATACACTCCATAAAAAGTAAACATCTTGCTCAAATTGTTGTGCTGATAATATAATTTACAATGACATTTCCCATTTATTTTCATGTGTAATCTCAGACTTTTGGACCCCACTAAAAATTATCACATCATACATCAAAGGAGACATCAGGCAGATTCATAAAAATCAGAAATGCAGAGCACACAACACCATCCAGACACACTCCTCCTAGAATACTGCAGTGCACCACAACAGGGTGGAGAGAGAGAGAGCAAGAGACAGAGAGAGAGAGAGAAGAGAGAGAGTAACAGACATGAAATGTGATTGAAGGCAGATAAAGCGGAAATGAAATAATGACAAGCACAGGCAACATTGAGAAAATCGAAATTGGGAGAGAACAAAGAGTGAAATACAGTGATATAGAAGGAAAGCCGGAGCATTTTTGAGGGAGTATGGTGAATAGCGAAAGAGAGAAAACAGAATGAACAGAAGTGGTGGGAGAGAGCAGCGCACAGTTCTCCACAGAGTGTCTGTCTGCAAGCTGTAAAAGGCCCATTCTGATTAATGTACTTTATAATGAGTTAGCATAGGCAATTATTGCACATGCTGAGAAGAGAGGGGGAAAAAACGAATGAGTGAGCAGGAGAAAGAGAGATGTGCAGAATGGCATATTTCTGCATACTACATATATAGTGTGCACAAGAGAATATTCACAATGTAATGTGCTCAGCTTCAACTTTCTATTTCCGGTGTGATGAATGAACCGAATATGCCTTATACTTTATTATATGACTGTACTGCCAAAAGTTATGCTGAACCAACAGAATAATGTACAATTTACATTTAAACTTAAATAAGTTAAATTGTGTAAAACTTTCTTCAATTAAATTAAGTAAGGGTAAGTGTAACCGAAATGTTTATTAGTGCATACTGCATGCTTTCTTATGTGCTACTTTAAAAGTACCGGAACTCCCCGCGATAGGTAAAAATCCGCAAAGTAGGATTGCCCCCCGCCCCCCCCAGGAATTTCCGTATATATGTGTGTGTAGGTAACAGAATGCTTAAAACATTTATATTTATACTTTCAATATATTTTAATTAAATCTATTTAATTATAAAACCTTAATATTACACATTAACTCTCTCTCTCTCTCTCTCTCTCTCTCTCTCTCTCTCTCTCTCTTACGATACGTATTACGGTGCTCTACACTCATCAATGACAGTAGTATCTTGAGACTCCAGTAATGACGACGATGACAGACCTGTGCGGTTCGATGAATGTGATGATGATGATGATGATGATGGTGCTGTTACTGCACTGGTATAATGAGTCCTCTAAATCAGTTCAGGAAGCGTCTGGATCGTCAACATTTGCTTCTGAGAGAGGCGAAGAGGCTCCCACTCCACTCCTGCTCTCATTGGTCGATCTTGTGGCGGAAACCAATCACGTGCCTTGTCTGAGTGCCGTGGGTGTGTACAAAGCCTCTGAGAGAGTTTCTCTCTTTGTCTGGCATCCTGGAAAACCGTTTCTCTCACATCACCATGAAGCAACGCTGCTTTCCGCAATACGGCAGCCGATATGGCGGTATTTTTGAATTTTTATTTTTCGATTAATATTTTTGAATATGCACTGAGAGCGCGAAACTTGAACCGCGAAGTGGCGAGGGATTACTCTATATACTGTGTATTCAGCAGCTTGCCGAATTTTGAATATTCCTAAATATTTTGCTGGAAATTTTGTCATATTGATTAAAGAATTTTGTTAGTTTAAAATGAACATACAAGTAAACCCAAAATACAGTTTTTAAATGAAGGTTGTTATTATTAAGGGAAGATAAAATCCATACCTAGATGGCCATGTGTAAAAGAGTGTGTATCCTACCTGTTAAAACATAACTTAAGTTCAATTTCTCTAGCCACACCCAGGCCTGATTACTGCCACACCTGTTCTCAATCAAGAAATCAGTTAAATAGGACCTGCCTGACAAAGTGAAGTAGACAAAAAGATCTTCAAAAGCTGGAAATCATGCCGAGATCCAAAGAAATTCAGGAACAAATGAGAAAGAATATGAGAAAGTAATTGAGATCTATCAGTCTGGAAAAGGTAATTTGTCCCATAATGCATTTTAAGAAAAGGTCCATTCCCTGGAGCTTAT